>CM053606.1:142873954-142942760 GCA_028646535.1 Procyon lotor
CCCCCCCCCCCCCCCCGCCCGCCTGCCTCTCTGCCTACTTGTGATCTCTCTTCTCTCTGTCAAATAAATAAATAAAATCCTAAAAAAAAAAAAAGTCTGGAGACCAGGGCTGGCTAGACCTATCCCTCATTTCAGAAAGAAGGGAAAAGGCAAGAATGGAAGTACAGCCATCACTAATGGCATGACAAAGATTTCTACTTCCTATTTGTTGCAGATGGATGCCAAGAATCAATACTCAATCAAGTTATCTTGAAAAGCACTTTCATCCAAGGGTATAAAGGAAGTGGAAATGACAGTAAACATAAAGTTCTTATGGAGTGGTTGGCCAAATACCTGGGGGGAGTGGGAAGGAGTAAGCAGTTAGCAATGAAAATGATCAATTGCATAACCAAGAAAGAGACTAAGTTCCATAATAATCCACAAAAGTGTTTGGATGAGGAAAAAGTCTGCATTTAGATAGCTACCATACTTGAGGGTGACTGCCAAGAAAGAACCACTGATATGTTATAATATGAGGAATTTTTTTTCTTTACCCCTCTTGCAAACCTGTTTATTCCTTGAAAATTCAGGGAATGGGGGTAAATAGCCAAGCCAGAAAAATCAATCAATCAATCAATCTTAAAAAAATAATAATAATAATAAAAGCACACAAATTTTTTGTCTATCTTTTGTGGCCTTTGCAACCTGAGTTAGGACTGAACTTGAAGGAAGAAAGTATTTAAAATAGGTAAGAAATAGATATTAGATTTTACTAGACATTTAAAAACTGAAAAGAAAGTTAATATCCCGAAGTTATTGGAAAATCTTGCTTAGATTTAACTATCAGCAGTGATAAGACAGTCTACTAATGCTTACTCTGGTATACATAATAAATAGTATAATATTTCTCCCACACACATTCAATGAAAAATATAGTCAGCTAGTTTTGATAAAAAATAACAAAACATTTATTGTTTTCTCTTGCCTATTTATGTAAATGCTTTAGTGTACATATATTTATCTTTCAATAATCATAAATGGTGGATATGATTAATATACCATTTGACCGAAGTTCAGACAGACTTAAAGTGATTAATAATTCTAAAGGCATACAGCCAAAAAAAGAGAATGCCTGCATTTTGACCAAGGTCCCTCTGACTCCAAAGTATCGACTATGCTCTATTAGGCCATTTCTCAGTCTCATTTAATATACTCTATCCAACTATGTTAATAGCCAGACTTTACAACCAGAATAATTTATGTGCATCTGACCTGACTTCAGAGGTAAAATAAAAAAGGGCACTATCTTCCTGGCATCACTTTTATGAATGCCTTTCCCCAGGGCTATTTTATAAGGAAGAGATACAGGGTGGGACATGATAAATATCAGCTGAGCACCTCCCTATCAACGTAAAAATTCTGCCTTGTCTTAAAAGCTGAGTCAAGAGGACAATTGTGTAAATATTTATGTTAATGAATTGAGGTTTAGTAAAAAAATATCAACCCATGTGGCAGGTTTAGAAAATTGTATTAGAGTCTATGTTTCCACTTGATCCCATATAGCTCTAAATATCATCTCAGATTTTATCACTTAAACTTAGCGAATGATAATTAAATTTTGAAACAGTTTTCTCAGTTTACTCTTCTAAGGTTGGTGAGTCCCAACACTGATATAAAATTCATAGGGTGAGGTGAGTATTTTACCTTTCTAATGTACTTTTGCCAAAGAGGACTTCAGATGGAACTAAGTTTCCATTTCAATATTAAAGGGAATATTTTAATTGAAGTAATCAATCTTTCCCTCATTGTTATAGCAGGTATCCATCAGTGCATTGTGTAATCAAAACATATTGTTACAAAATAAATTGCTAAAAAAAATTATCCAAAATCTAATTTACAAAACCTGCATGATAGTTTTTAAAGTTTCTTTTTAAGGACTACAGTACAGGTGCACAGAATTGGCTTCATTAAAATCTTTTCTTCCTGAAGTATACCCTTATTTTACATGAATGATATTATTTTATTTTATTTTATTTTATTTTATTTTATCTATATTGTGTTTTATTTTACTTTATTCTCTAACAGTAGAATGAATATCTATATACCCCAAACCAGAGCATAACTAATAATTTGTACATACTTGTGTGCTCACTTTTACCATCTCCTTGCATCTCTCTCATAGTAAACATTCTAATTTTTGTCTTTATTATTTTCTTACTTTGTGTATTATGTGACAAATTTTGATTGGTCCTATTGTGTGTAGCTTAGTATCACTGGTTCTCATGGCTGGGTAATAGTTCATTATGTACATATGATGATTTGGTAATCAAATCTTCTATTTGCCGGTATGCACTTAAATTGTATTTTTTCTGGATTTATTTATTTTTTTTTACTATTGGACAAGAAATTATAAGAATGTTAGGGGCACCTGGGTGGCTCAATTGGTTAAGCATCTGACTCTTGATTTCAGCTCAGGTCGTGATCTCAGGTTGTGAGATTGAGCCCTGTGTCAGGCTCTGTGCTTGGTGTGGGCTATGAAGCCTGCTCAAGATTTTCTCTCTACTGTATGGTAACTAACATAACATAATAAAAAAGATTTAAAAAAAATTTTCTCTCCCAATCTCTTTCCCTGTGCCTCCCCCCTACACACCCATGTGCATGAGTGCACTCTCTCTCTCTCTCTCTCTCTCTCTCTCTCTCAAAAAAAAAAAAAATGTTATCATATATGCTCCCCAATATATATGCAAGGATTTATGTGCTAGGATGTATACTAGGCAATGTTCAATATTACTCAAATTGTTTTCCAAAAGTTATACCAATATTACCCCACAGTAGCAATCTGTAAGAGATTCAGTCAGCCATTGACCTCTGAAATATTTGATTTATTTGGTATATTGATCCCGAATTTTTTACCAGCTGATTAAATGTAAAATATTATCTCATTGTAACTTCAGTCTGCATTTTCCTGATCATTATGAAGACTTAAACCTTTATATATTAATTGACCATGTGTTTTTCTTTTTGTATTTTTTGTTCATTTCATTTAAAAAACTCTAAATGATTATACTGAATTACCCCAAAATGCCAGAACCTGGTGATTCTCCAAACACACACTAAATGTTTGTATTGAGGTACTTCTAAAAACAAGTAAATATAAAATAGTTGTAAATAAAATAAAGAAAAATGACTTTGTTTTTGGCTACTCCCTGGGCCAATAAAGTAGCTCCATTATGTTCTATAAACATACTTGTTATTTAAAAGAATATATACCATCATTATAAACTTAGTTTATAGTAATCCAAATTATAGATATATGAATTAACAGAATAGAATACGAGACCTAGAAATTAATTATGTCCTATGATAATATTTTATTTCAAAGAAAGCATTGCACTCTATTATGAAATAATATTTTGTTTCAGATACAGCATTGCATTTTGTTATATACAACTTATTAATAGTTATATGTATATAATAAAAAATATATATATATATATATATATATATATTTGAATAAGTACCTAGTAGATAACTAGGCAAAAAGATAAATAGGCAGTTTGTAAAGACAAAAACAAAACTAAACTAACAAGGAAGAGGTGAATGATTAATCTTTTAGTCATCAAATAAAGTGCAAATTAAAACATAGTATAATTTTATGCTTCTTTAGAAAAATGGATTCTAATAGTCACTGTGGGCAGGGATTAGTCAAGCAGATACATATACTGTTATTACTGGTTCTTATGTGTATAACATTAAAGGGAAAGCAGATTATGAAAATGAATTAGGAACCATAAATGTTTCATAAACTTGACATGGGAACTGGCTTACAGGAAGTTATCTTAAAAAAGTAATTTAAAGAAATAAAAAAAACCTGTGGGATAAAACTTCCCATGGTATTAATTTAATTATGGACAGCTATAAATAGCTTAGACATCAAATATATGTGTGAAATCAAGTTAAATTACCCCTTGAGGCTGAAAGTCCTTCTCTTTATTTTTTTTTTAAAGATTTTATTTATTTATTTGACAGAGAGAGAGATCACAAGTAGCCAGAGAGGCAGGCAGAGAGAGAGGAGGAAGCAGGCTCCCCGCTGAGCAGAGAGCCAGGTGCAGGGCTCAATCTCAGGACCCTGAGATCATGACCTGAGCCGAAGACAGAGGCTTTAATCCACTGAGCCACCCAGGTGCCCTGAAAGTCCTTCTCTTTATTCTCCAGCTATAGAATTTCAATCATATATCTATAGCATCATTTAATTCAGAAATGGGCTTCATACACTCTCAACCTATCCCTTTGACTCAGTCCTGACTTACCTATCTTTTCTATGAGGCCTCACAGTACTCTGTGAATGACTTATCTTCATTAGAGCTTTCATTTCATTTCCTGGAAAGTAATGCAGATGTCAGGTGGGCACTTCTTGCTCTTTTGCAGGTAAGTAGACTAATTATTGCCTCAGTTTCTCTATTTGCAAATTCAAACCTATTCTCAAGATTTATGGACATTGGGAGAAGGAAAGGAAGGGTGAATTGGGGGAAATCAGAGGAGGAGATGAAACATGAGAGACTGTGGACTCTGAGAAACAAACTGAGGGTTTTGGTGGGGGGTTGGGTGAGCCTGGTGGTGGGTATTGAGGAGGGCACATATTGCATGGGGCACTGGGTGTGGTGCATGAACAATGAATCTTGAACACTGAAAAAATAAAATTAAATTTAAAAAAAAGATTTATGGAGAAGCATACTTTTTCACGTTTAGCTCTTGGCTACTGCTCCATTAAAGCCATCTCTGTCCCAACAAAAATGAAGGGAAACCCCTTATTCCACAAGTGTCCATTAATCTTCTGGTATCTTTTTCAGCAGTTTTGAGTTTACATCTCAGGAAAGTGAATATTTCAAATCGTTTATAGAAATTCCATCAAGGAATTTCCACCACTTCTCCCTTTACTCAGCATAGTTGTCTGACTTGTCCTGACTTGTTGCCTTTTTTTCACATACCTATTACCGTTTCCTTTTCAAGATCAAAGTCAGTTTCTCTTACTGTTTCATTTTCTCAGTAAGGAGAAAATTAATTAAAAATCAATTTTTTAAAAAATTAATTAAAAATCAAGTAATTCTGCCATCTCCCTTCTTATCCCAGATACCCACATATTCTTATGATGGTGGTGTCATTTTTTTGCCTCAGTTATTTTAAGTTATTTTTCTAAGCAGACAATATTTTAAAAATAATATTTTTACTATCTACCCTTTTTTTAGTATTTATTATACTATATGTTTACCTCTCACTTCTCTTGTTCTCTATAAATCCAGTAAAGTCAAATAGCACTACTCTTTTAGGTTGTGACACATGGCATCTTGAAAAATGCTTTTTATAAGTGTTCAATAAGTATTTTAGGTGCTTAATAAATTTTCATAAATGATGAATAAATTAGCAATATTTTGGGTGATTTTTTTCATTTTATTAATCTCATATTTATTTTATTGATCTCCAGGCAGATGGCATTCTTTATTATATAAAATAAATTAATATAAACACGTAATGATTAAAAATGCATTACATAGAAAATGCTATGAAGAAGTCATAGAGAAACAAATTTCAAATAAAACTGCCATCTTCTGATCAATTACACATAGCACTGTGTAATGATTCACTACTCTGTTTAGAAAAACATGATATCCTAAATATTAAATAGTAAGTATGGTATCATTGACCTATGTATATATTAGATTCAATTGAAAAATTACCTAGATTTTGAAACTCAAACCCAGTTTTGTTGAGATTTAGTGAGACAGAGGGGAGAAGGATATTAGCCTATAACTGAGAAAACCTGGGTTTTGTGTCTGATTAAAAGATACTATAAATTAGTATAGGTCAGTACTTACCATTTGGGCTTGACATTCTACATAACAGGGGCACAGAATTAGGATCATAACTAGATTGAAACAGAAACTGTGGTTCAAGGAGGTGTCATAGACTGTGTGTGTGTGTGTGTGTGTGTGTGTGTGTGTGTGTGTGTGTGTGTGTGGTATTACTAAAATAGAACATAGCTTTGATTTCTTTCAAAGAGATACACTTATAAGGATTAAAGGAGAAACAGTTTGTATAAAAAAACCATTGTTTGGCATTATGAACAACTATAGGTTTAAAGGAAGAGACATTCTAAAGCACATGTAAGTAGGGACAGAGGAGGTGGAGAGAAGCAGAAATGACATCACGTCAGTGTCAGGAGAGTAATATACAAATACTGGCCAGGGAGGAAATAGGCTCAGTTTTGCTTAGCATAATGTCTCCCAGTTTCATCTATGTTGTTGCAAATGGCAAGATTTCATTTTTTATGGCTGCATAATATTCCATTGTATAAAAGACAAATACTGTATATGTGGAACTTATATGTGGAACCTAAAAAAGTCAAACTTATCAAACCATAGAGTAGAATGATGTTTGTTATGTGGTTAGTGGGTGTGGCAATGAGGACATGATGACTGGTACACACTTTCAGTTATAAAATGAATAGGTTTTGGGGATCTAAAGTTAGCATTGTGCTTATAGTATTATTATACTACATTGTATACCTGAAATTTGCTAAGAGTTGATCACTACATACACACAAATTATAACTACAGGAGGTGATGGATATGTTGATTAGCTTGATTACAATAGTCATTTTATAATGCATGTATATATTAAACCATAATGTACACTTTAAAAACCATGTTGTACTATGTAAATGTATATATAATTTTATATGTGAATCATACCTCAACAAAACTAAGGAAAAAGAATGAAAGGAAGGGAAAGGAAAAGGGAAAAAAAAAGAGGCTCCCGTTCCCCAAATCAACACTCAACTGCCATGAAGAAGAGGGTGGGATTTCAATTTGTTATGTATCCCTCTTATGCATTACCTTTTTTTTTTTTTTGAGCAGAGAAGTTATAAAATTAATGATTTGGCTCTTTGAAATTTTCATTTATCATACAATAACAGATACAATTTTGGGATTGCTATTTTAGGTTTCGTTCCAACAAAGAAAACTTCTGTGATATTGAACAAAACCAGAGAGTTTCATTTCCAGCCTATGTTCTGACACTAAATAATGACTTCAATCAAGTGATTAAGCCTTTTGGGCCTAAGTCTCTTCATCTTAAAATGAAAATGTTGGAAAAAAATTGAAAATGTCAGATTTATTATTTTAATGTGTTTTTTTAGCTCTCTCATAATGCTTGGGAAATTATGTTTAATATGTATATGCATCTTTCTCTGTTTTCTCTCCTTTGGTAAAACTTTGAAAAAAGATATTTGGTACTCTTTGCCTGGTGAATAAAATTTTATTGTTGAATTATTAAATTATTAGTGCTTTATATAGGTAAAATTATCTATATGCAAAGAGAATTTTAAATTGAGAGTTCTGTCCATAGTTGCATCATGTTTTTAGACTTAAAAAAAAAAAAATATTTATTTATTTATTTGAGAGAGAGAGCACAATCAGGAGAGGCAGGGAGAGGAAGAGCCAACTCTGTGCTGAGCTCAGAGCCCCACATGGACCTCTATCTCACAACCCTGAAAAAAAAGTTAGAATAGTTAAAAAAAATCAATAATCTCTATGGAAATGGAACACTCAAATCAATAATAATAACAATAATAATGATAGTAAATAGCAAGAAAATTATTATATCCTTTATTGTGATATATAGAGCAAGGATTACGGTTGTGCAAATACTAAGTAACAGGTATTCAGATAAATACTTTACATGGAAGATGGTCTTCAAGATACTTACGAAGTAAATCAATGTAGAATAAGTGGCAGTGACAGCATGAGCATAAGGTTCAAAGGACGGTGTCTGTTAGTTAACAGTCCATTTGCACAAAGGAACTGGGCAATGCTCTGTGGAAGAACCCGAGGCACACACATCAACCCTTGCCTTGCTGTTTAGGCAAGAGGCTTCTTTCGATAAACATCTGAGTGCAGTTAGTCTAGTTTGTCTTCTTGGCTTCCATTAATTTAGTTCAGTTCCTTTTAATTTAGTTCAGTTTGGTTTAGTTTTTCCTTCTCTTCCCAGAGAAAGAAGTGAAAAAAAAGTTTTAAAATAGCTACTCTGCCTAAAATATATATATCCTTATTTTTTCCTTGCACATTGGTATCAGTCTCCTCTATCTCACCTCTTACTCTCAAAATGCTTTTCTTTTCTCTTGTCTTCCTAAACCTTAAATTAGTGTTCTCTAGAGTTTTATGTTCAACCCCTATTTTCTCTATAAACCTCTCACACCTCTAACAGTTCTAAAATATAACCCTTTCATGATTGTTCATGTATTTATGCTTTTGAACTTTCTGATTAATGTTCCTGGGTTGTCCTTTATCTTTCTATCCATCCGGCATATTAGTCCTCAGCTCAGTTGTCACGCCTACAATGCTATTCCAGTCTCCTTTAAAAATTTCCTCCGTGATTTCAAATACATTTGCAAAAATCTTGAAGATTCTGCATCAATTTGTACATTTATTTGCCCATTTATTTATATTTCTAATCTCTCAAATGACCCTGAGGAGCAGCTCCTATGGTTTCTTAATCCCTATGCCCTTCTTCATGACCTCAAGGAGTATCTGCTCCATTTGAGCAATGCAATGAAAAAATGGTTGATATCATCAGCAAATTACAAATAATATATTAGTATGTTCTCAGTACCACACAGTAAAAGCCCTTAAATAAGAATAACCAGCATATTGCAGGTGGTAAATTATTTCACCATATATATTATCTAGAGCTAAGCTGCTATCTAGACTATTCCCCTACATACTATAAACCTCTGGGTTTTGAGGCTGTTCTGTTTTCTGTTTCATTGTCAAATTCGTTCTTTTGGTGCAAAAGCCCTGGGAAGAATTCTGTTTGTGGTGAGTGGACAGATTTCAAACACATAATGTCCATTTTCTAGAAGATTACTCAAGGAAGTAGATATAGTCAGGACTGAGGCGTAAGGAAATCAGAGATATAGACAACCTATTAATGAAAACCCAGCAAGTTAAATGTAGAGCCAAGTTCATGAATGTGCACCAAATGTATAGTCATACAGAGATGACTTAGAAGCAGTGGTATAACAATGGGTAGCCAAGTCCCAGACATGGTGATAAGGATCTGGAACCAGATATTCTACAACAAGGTTAAGAGTATAAATTCTTGGGGCACCTGGGTGGCTCAGTTGTTAAATGTCTGCCTTTGGCTCAGGTCATGATCCTTGGGTCCTGGGATCGAGCCCTGCATCGAGCCTTGCATCGAGCCCCACATCGAGCCCCCTATCAGGCTCCCTGCTTGGCGGGAAGCCTGCTTCTCTCTTTCCTTCCCCCTCTGCTTGTGTTCCTTATCTCGTTGTCTCTCTGTCAATTAAATAAATAAATAAAATCTTTTAAAAAAAAGAGTATAGACTCTTGGGTAGAAGAATGAAAACAGCGTGATCAAATGTAGGCTTGTGTTGTTTTGTGGCTCACTAGTGAATCTTCTCTATCTAATGTTAACCTGTGTCCTAGATTTGTGCAAAGAAGCTGAATGAGGTAAAACTCCAAGGTAGTGGTTAGAGGGGAGGAATGTCAAAGAACTCAGATACGCATTGTCATCTTTTCTTTAGCTGTTATGGGTACAGCACATGGGTTTAAGGTAGAAAGATCTAGATCTTATTCACTTTTATGGCCCAGTATATAGCACATGGAAAATTTTCAGCAAATCTATGAAAAAATAAATAAGTGAATATTTAAAAAAATGGCTTCTCACCAAAATATATTCAACTCAGTTTTCTTATACAAAGGTTCAGCAGTCCTCTCAATTCAACATTTTGTTTGTTTTCAGTTCGGCACTTTTACACTTTCAGTAGCTCCTTAGGAAACTGTTACACTATTTTCTGGTGAATTATAGGCTTGGGATGACTTTGAGAGTTCCTTGGATCCATTATTTTGCCTCAAAGCAGTACTAAGACTAAATAAACTAAAAGAAAGAATAGAACATTCTCAGTTTTCTCTAAAACTTAGTTGTTCTACACCACAAAATAGCATATTTCATAGTTGTCTTTCCTTTTTGATTGCTGTTAAAGTCCTTTTCAGGGTTACCAATTAGTTGCATATGTTCACTGGCCTAAATCATATCATTATAAAATAAGTGTCATTTTTTTCTAACTTTATACACTTTCTCATAGCTAAATTTTGGGTAATATTAAATACCCCATTATGCAGAGATGTAATTTCATCTCTTGAAAACACACACTATCAATGTTCCAAGTGTTATAAAATAATTGTTTCTGGTTGGCATTAATCACTTTAAATAATTGTTTTTTCTTTATGCGTTCTGAAATCACTATATGACATGCTCAATTGCATAGGAACAAGCTAAAATTGCAAAAAGAATGTTGGTAAAATTTTTAGAAATAATTAAGAATTATGTAAAGAAATGTGTCTCCTGATTAGGGGATTGTTTAATGAAAAATAGTGTGTATATATATATATGTGTGTGTGTGTGTGTGTGTGTATATATATAAAATATAGAGATATATAGTATAGAGATATATACAGTATATCTCTCTCTATATATAGAGATACATATTATACACTCAAGGGCTTTATTATATATATTAATTATACAATTAATTATACATTAAAATATCAATTGCAGGTATTAACTAAACTACATAAACGTTTTAAAAGAATATAAATTTTTTTCCAGTTACTAAATTTTCTTTGACCTCAGGGATACAAATTCAGGAAAGACCAAATTCCTCAGTCTTGGTGATCATAACCTTTATTGTGGAAATACACACAATAGTTAATTTTAACATAATATTGTGAATAAATGTAGATGTATGTGTGAATTCCTGAATCAGCACAGGAATACTTAAATTATCCTGGGTTGGGGTAGGCCAGTAGGGAAAGATCAGAGTAGATTTCAAGGAAAATGATGATGTGTAATTGAATGTTGAATGATCAGGAGTTAGCTAAAAGAAATTATCAATGCATCTACCCACTTTTCCACATTTCCATGTTTACTGCCACTGTCTACCCAGTATCCTCATGTACTTGTATTATTTAAAAAGCTTTTTAGTCTCTTATGTCCCTACAAATGATTATTTCTATGACTGCCAAAAAAGATGATATTGTTAAAATGTAAATAAGATAATGCCTCTACCCTATATGTTTTCCAATAGCTGGAAATTAAGGGGATCCAAACTTTATGGACTAAATACTGGCTGAAAATATTCTAAAAAAGTATGGCCTCTGCCTACTACACCTTATTTTTTACTATACTCAGGCAGTTGACTTTTTTCCTCCTTCTCAATAAGTTAAACCATTTCCCACTTAGAGATTTTAGATGTATTTCTTCCTCTGCATTAATTAATGTTTCTCATGGCTGGCTTACTTTAGGAGGTTTTAAAATATACCCTCAAATAAGGAATGCCTTATTTGGCATTTCTTCTGTAGATAGATATATGCCTTGGCCTTCTGAATCAAGAGGCTGGTTTGACCAATGAGTGTACCAGAAGTGATGCTGTGTGACATCTGAGGTCTTTTTAGCTGGAGCACTCATGCTTACTTAGGTCTTGAGCTGTCATGTAAGCAGTATAGTTATTGTGAAAACGCACTGCTTCGAGGAAGCCAAGACACATGGAGAGTCTACTTATATATACTGTAATCAGCAGTAAAGGTCTTCAAGTTATCCCAGCCCAGGTACTGTAAATGTGAGTGCATCTCTAAACCACTGCAACTCAGCCATTCAGCCATCTCCAACCTCTGAGCCTTTCAGGCTGAAGTCAGAGATATGAAACAGAGATCAAATCATCCCACTGTGCCATGTCTGAATTTTCCACAAAATTTATTTGCGTGAAAATTGGTGTTTAAGCTATTACATTTTAAGATAATTTGTTACGCAACAACAGTAACAAGTATATCATATAAATCTTGTTGCAGTAACACCTCTTCAGAAAAAGACTTTACTTAAAATTGGTCCCCATCACCAGTTTCACTAAACACTATATTCATAGCCATACCACTTATTATAATCAAAAGCTGAAAATAGCCCAAATGTTCATCTATAATTGAGTTAACCATTAGTATATCTACACTCTGGGATATTTTACAGTAATTAGAATGGGAGATGTATATTTACATGCAAAATATCAATGAATTCTCAAAAATATTGAACAAAAATAATCGATGCAAAAGAGTGCATTCTATGTAAATCCTTTTATTTAAAATAAAAAAAGCCAGTAAAATATTTCTTGTATACCTATTTATTGCAAAAATGACAAAAGAGCAGCTTCTGGAGTGCTGGTAGCATTGTGATCTGAGTCTGGCGGCCATTTGTACACTGTATGCATAGTATACCACAACTTTAAAGTATTAGCCTTTAGCTATTTCCCATTTTTATAATATATTTTTCCTTATAATATGAATTATTGAGAATTATATGGTATTATCCAACTAATTATTCATTTATGACTCCTTGTTACTGTACTAGAATGCACTGAAGGCAAGAATTAGTCTGTCCTATTTATTTTCATATGTCTTCATCAGTTGAATTGAATTAGTATCAAACTGTATAATATTAATATTGTGTAATCCTTTGTAAAGTATTTTTTTAAGATTCCATTGAATTATTTAATATCAGTTTAGAAACATTTAAAAGAAAGAGATATTTGGAGTGAATCATGGTAGATTCTGCAATTGAATTTAAGAGTATTTAACCTTTAAAATCATAAAAACATATTGCTAAAAACTGTCATGTCCTATCCCAATTAAACTGAGCTGAATCATTGTTTTTTTTTTTTAAAGATTTTATTTATTATTTATTTGACAGAGAGATAGATCACAAGTAGGCAGAGAGGCAGGCAGAGAGAGAGGGGGAAGCAAGCTCCCTGCTGAGCAGAGAGCCCAATGCGGGGCTCGATCTCAGGACCCTGAGATCATGACCTGAGCCGAAGGCAGAGGCTTAACCCTCTGAGCCACTCAGGTGCCCCTGAATCGTTGTTTTGTGCTAAAATTCCAAGTTTTAAATGCAATATTACAAACTGGAACATCTTCAGAGGAAAATAACTAGAAAATTTAAACAACTCCAAACATACACTGAGCAAATAATTGAAGGTTACCAACTTACTTTGTAGCTCTATCTCCTGTTTTGTGCCTCCATGGATTCGACTTTATTTATAAAGCGTGGCAGAGTTTTCTGTTCTCCTAAACAGAAAACCCATAGAGATTTATTAATTCAACCATTCATTTAAGAGAAAATCTTTACCAGACACTTAGCACCTCAACTTTGATCTCTCTTTCCTCATGTCAGGAAGAATCTTGGAGAGAATGCTGGACTCTGCTTGATTTCCTTCTGCCCTATATTCTTGAGACTACCCTAGGCTATAAATTGAGGCAAAATTAAGACCTACTTTGTTTATTTCCCTTCTCTTAGTAATTAAAGTTGTGTGATATCTTTCCAATATATTAAAACAAGTTTTTTTTTAGTTTTTTAGTTGTTTAAAATAGGACGACAATCAGGTGCCCATTATTATTTTACAGTTGGATGCAGAATCATCATTATAGTGTTAAAGATATAATTTTTGCTTTTATATAATGCCTGCCTCTATCCTTAGACTGTAATATCTAGGAGACTAGAGTCCTAACCATTTTTTAAAATAAAATCAAACAAAAACCACTTCTTAACCTACACCTTGCACACTACCTAATGTGTGCAAAGCCAATATATACTGAACAAATGACTATAGAATAAATGACTTTATATATCCAAAGGATTGCTCCATTTCACACCATTATTCATTTGGTTATCACAGGAACATATACTTAAAGAGGATAAGTAGTACATCTAGATACTCCATATTTATTAGGAACCAAGACTCACCTTGTTACAAAGGAAATGAAAGTAATATATTTCCTACCACATTTATAATTGTATTTAATTCCACAATAACCCTAAGTAAAATTACTATCCTGATAAGTGAGAGTCATAGGATTTGCCATTTGTCAAAATTTGTACAATTGATAAGTGTCAAGATCTCAATATGATATTATTTCTTTTTGATTCGACACACTGCCAAAATTATCCCCCACTACATTGGCATGATTTGGTATGTCAAATACACCATTCTTTGCTTTGCACTCATCTTATGAAAAATGTTATTTTTTCACATGTTCCTTATTTCTTAGGAGTAGTACATTGTATGAATGTAAATGTATTCATTAGATGAATCCATAATATTTTTCCAACCATATTGCAACTCTTTGAATGGCAAGAATCATTGCATAGTACTTACATACTTATATAATATGTGTGTGACATGTAAGTAGTTAGTATATATTTTGAACTGATTATATAACAGTAGATTAGAACTGTATGGTATTCATTCATTGTTGTCATATATATTTAAGCAGTAAACTATATATCTCTGCATCTCATGTTCACCACAACTAATAAAATTCCATCCATCTGCTTCTCAAAAAAAAAAAAAGAAAGAAAGAAAGAAAGAAATGTCTGGTGCTTAAGCCAAGATGACTTATAGGTATACCAGGTGAATACAACACATATTTTTCTGGTTCTTTTTAAGTTTTTATTTAAATTCCTGTTAGTTAACATACAGGGTAATATTAGTTTCAGGTATACATTACAGTGATCCAGTATTTTCATATAATACCCGGTGCTCAGCAAAAGTGTACTCCTTAATCCCCATTACCTATTTCACCCATCTTCCCACCCATCTCTTTCAGTTTTGAAATATTATCTGTCCTGTTTTCCTCTTCTGATGTAGACTGCTTTCATATCGTATCTACAAAATACTCTTCTACTAGCAGGAGCCCTTTAAACCCTAGTGACTGCTGTAAGTGTGGACCATGAGGTTACTAATGTCCAAAGTAATGGGTCCTATCACCAGTGCTCCAAATAATACCTGTTTGCCTTCCTTCTTTGGCACTGATTATTAGTGACGCAAAATTCATGCTGAGCCAAGATACGTTTGAGATTTTCTCTACCTGTAAGATGTTTTTTTTCCTAAATGTCCATCCAGGCTCTTTTTCATTTAAAAATTGACCTTGCTATTGAATCAGACAAGTGGGAATTACAAAGATATACAGTTTGGTTTAAACTGGGAATCTCAGTGCCTTTTATATAAACAGAAAGATAAATGTCAATGTGCCATACTCGATTATTCCTTTGTCTAGATTCATTTTCTTGGAATAGTTTTTATAACTGACATAGTAAAAAAATAGAGCAACATGATAATTTCAAAGTGACAATGATAGGTGAGTGGGGCTTAGTGTGAATTTCTTCTCTTATTCAAATATTTCCTTATCTACAAAGCAAAGTTGGAAATATCATCCATCAGATTATCTCAAACTTGCCATATGATTTAATTAGTTTGCTAATGTAGACTTCTAAATGTGCATACTTCTATTTTTATAGGAAAGGTTTATATAAAAGAAGGTCTCTGTTTAAATTAACTAAAGTCTTTCATCAATCTCTGCCCAAATGTGCACAGGAGAACACTAAAACAAATAGCTTTTATGTGATAGTGCCATGAAAGCTGGGGAGAATTAATAAATATCCATTGCAATATTAATTGAGTCATTTGAAGTGAACACATATAGGACACTTCCTGGTGTCAGTTGCTTAAACTATTCATTTATTGTCAACTCAAGATTAAAAAAAATAGGCTACAAGACAACTACAAAACAGAAGCATAGTACATGATGTAAATACTTGAGGGTTCTTCTAGGCAAAATAAGTGTAGATTTTTGTAGATACTTAGGCATATGAGACTGACTTCAAGAATCTATGTACTCTCTAAAACTGTATGTAAATATTTAGGTGTTAAGTAACTACTTGTGTGCATTTTTCTGAAAACAGCTTCCTTTGCTTTTTTAAAAACCCTCCAAAAAGGTCATGTATCATTATTCTGTTTCTTAACTCTACAATGATCCCATAAAAGTCTGTTCAGTATATCATAATGAATCAAAAATAGGATACCTGCATTGTTAATTCTCTTCTAGAAAGAAGTGAATGGGGAAAGTCCTATTCCACATAACTTCTTATTTCCAAATCTGTGCTTTCTGGTTACTGTAAAGAACTCATGTTGATTTAGTTCACATACCATGACTAATAGTATAAGCTATATACTTTGCAACATATGGAACCTGGGTATTACTAGGAAGAGTAAATCAAGAAAAAAGAATACCATTTTCGAAGTAAATAAATATAGAAAATGAAAATTGTTAGACATTATGGGCATGCTTAAATGTTTAGTAAAGCAAATAGATAAAAGTTTTTTTGTTTTTGGAAAATGATATTGAAAACAAGATTTCAGGTAAAGAAGATATCCTCAGGGCTCCTGGGTGGCTCAGTGGGTTAAAGCCTTTGATGTCAGCTCAGGTCATAATCTCAGGGTCCTGGGATCGAGCCCCCATTGTGCTTTCTGCTCAGTGGGGATCCTGTTTCCCCCTCTCTCTCTGCCTCTTTGCCTGCTTATAATCTCTCTCTCTGTCAAATAAATAAAATCTTAAAAAAAAAGATATCCTCACCTTTTATTAGTAATAATAAGGAAAAGAGTTGAATAAATGGAACTGAAAACTATATAAACATGTAATAAGAGTATGCATAAACTCCTGAATTACTAATATGTGGAAGGAAGGAATTCAACAGCACCGCTAAGCATAAGCCCTCATTCAGAGTGCTGCTGTATGAGATCTCTGATGAAGTTTCTGCCTTGGGTAAAAAGGAGGGACTTCTATGGAGCTTTAACAAAAGTTCAGCTAATATCAGCAATAGTTGGTCAAAATGGTTTTAAGAAGGGGCACCTGGGCGGCTCAGTTGGTTAAGCATCTGCCTTTCGCTCAGGTCATGATCTCAGGGTCCTGGGATCAAGCCCCACATTGGGCTCTCCGCTCAGCAGGGAGTCTGCTTCTGCCTCTGTGCTCTCCTTCTCTCTCTCTCTCTCTCTCAAATAAATAAATAAAATATTTTAAAATGATGTTAAGAAGAGGAAGAATTGTTCTTTTGATTATGAGCAATTGTTTCTGCAATTTGATTTTATTGAGAGATTTGAGTCAGAGTATTTGTAAGAGGTAGGGTCATATGTGAGGGTAGTAGGAAGGAGCAGCTTCAGAAGCCAAAGGAATGTGAGAGCCACAGTGGATATGTCTTCTGGTTAATAGGGAGATTAAGTCTCATTGCTCAATTGAACCAAGGTTTGTTTAGAACTCCAGATCTGCTGCTGATGACAGTCTTGAACTTGGTGAGAACTGTCATCATGTTTTCTTGTGAGTTTTGTCTTTGCAGCTGCATTTCAATCCTGTGTCAGTAAGTGGCTAGAAGTGTCAGAAGTGGATAGAAGTCTCTGGAGAAAAACCAATAATCTACAATAGAGAAAGCAAGTTATTGACTTGATGATTACCAGAAAGTCTTGGACAGTATCTCTTAGCCAAGGTTCCATTACTATTGGTATTCAGTAGGAGAGTAGTCCTTGTCTCTACCCTGAGTCAGTAAAAAAGGGAACTTTGATATCTACAGATTTGAATAAACTTCCGTTATCCTCTAGATTTACCTAGAGAATCAAGAATAGAAGAAAAACTTTAAAATCTAACTTTAACAATAAAAATTCTTAAGACAACATAGTGGGAAAATCATGTCCTTAAAAACCAGGTTTAAAAAAAAAAGTGTAGGGGCACCTGGGTGCTCAGTGGGTTAAGACCTCTGTCTTCGGCTCAGGTCATGATCTCAAGGTTCTGGGATCAAGCCCCACATTGGGCTCTCAGCTCAGCAGGAAGCCTGCTTCCCCCTCTCTCCCTACCTGTCTCTCTGCCTACTTATGATCTCTCTCTGTCAAACAAATAAATAAAATCTTAAAAAAAAAAGTGTAGAATTAGTGATTTCTACCATTTGAGGGTCTTTCTTAATCCAAATATCTTAGAACTATAATATCAACAATCTGCTGCCTGATATAAGGTTTGATCTAGTTATCAGACAGGCCTTATGTAGGTATTGCTGATTTAATGTACATATCATGACTAATAGGATCGGCCATATACTTTGTAGTATGAGAACTCCAGTAATATTAGGGAGAGGAAATTAAGAAAATGCTGACCTGATGCTGATAGCTTCTAGACAAACTTGAGATACTTTCAGTTTTAGATATCCTATTGGCATAGAAATCCAGGAGGTGGTTTTATGGTATTTTTTTTTAATGGTATTTTTTTTTAACTGGAAAACATGAATACAAAGATTGATTTCCTGGAGTTCTACTGAACTCTCTCTGTGGTTAATAGTACATGATAAGTATCTTTCAGTGACGCTCAATATTGGTCTTACACTGCTGTTGTAGCCAGTAAACCAGGACCCTAGGCCAAAGGTCATGCAAGAATTCCTGTGATTTATCCCAGAAAGAAGCCACTGAGACGTGCTGATGATATATGGTTGGGGAATATTAAATGCCTACTGATTTATCTGTATTTAGCCATATTTGAAATAGTAGAATGAAAAACAGAGGATGAGATCCCCAGTTGCATGGTCAGTTCACATAGGGGTAATCTGTGATGTTTCTGCTGTAGTGGATCTGAAGGTTTTGAGAGGTTGGGACAAGGCAGCCAAAGTTCCCTGTTTAGTCTTGTAAGTTTCAGCTTCAATGGGTCATATACTCATTCTGTTTTCTCTAAGGACTTGAGGTAATAGAGGGAGAGATACTTGTGGGTTAAAGGCAGAACTTCATATAATTTCTTCTTTATCATTGTTTCAAAAAAATTGTATTCCTTTCTCAATATATAAATGAATACATATTTCTCAATATTTCTATTGTGAGGACAGTTGCTTTAGGCAGGGAAACATCTTTTGCCAACCAGAAAATGAGTATACTGGTATTGAAATTCAACAACATAGGGAAGATTGTATTTGAATAAACCCATTTTAGGTATTCAAAAGGCCTACAGGTTTTAACTCTTGTCCATGTCCAACCTGTGTAGTTTTCCCAAGACTGTGTGTTTGAAAGGTGAGAACTGCCCCAGAGACATTCTTTTTAATCTTAATGAAATTTTCCCACCAATACTCATTTATGATGATTCTCAATTTATTTTTTTTCTTTCCACAGAAATAAGGAGGTAACATTGAGAGACATTGTCTTAGTATTTTAGAGTAGACCAAGTAGTAGTCTTGTCGCCACCAAAGACCATATGGTTGGAACAGGCAGTATGATCTTTTCCTGAGTGGTACTGGAGAATCAAGTGCTTAAGATTAGGGTTGACTCCAGACTCAATGCCGATAGTCAAGTTAGTTTGGGCCTTGATTTTTGAACTTTGTGGATAGCATGAAACTCATATAGCATAATAATCATCTAAAGAAATGCCTTTTGCTTATTGAGTCTGCTTTATAGTATGTGCCTCCTACTTATTATAGCCAGTGCCTTTGGAGGAAGCAGCTAGTAGGGTTTTTACATGATCGTGATATTTAATAGGGGTAGCAGCTGCAATTAAGAGGCTTAATTAATTAATTAATTAATTAATGTTGGTTCTAAAGCTAGCAAAATATTACATACTTGAAGGGATTATCTGATGTCTGTTTAGGCATTTCCTCTCTCTTAGTTAACTCTCTAGTTAACTGATGGTCTCAATAAAAGCTACAGTCTGACAAACCACTGAAGATTTGACCCTTGGAAGTCCACATTCAAGCAATTTGAGTTGATTGTGTTTGCAAACCTCCATTTTCAAATTTCAAATAGAAGCTATCCAAAAGCAATTTTAAATCTGTGTTGTCAAAACAGAGCTTTGAAGCGAAAAAATTTCTCATGAGTGCATGAGTATCCCAAGATGTACCTTCTACTAGAAGTGGAAAATTATCTGTAGGGTTTGGAATCTTACAGCAATGGGTGCAAATATATACAGGGAAGAGAGGAAGCACTTTGTATGAGTTCAGTTTAGTAGAAGAAAAATATCTGAATGGTATGAGGAAATAAGAGGTTATGTGGAGATGTTAAGATTTTAGTTGTCAGACGTCTCAGTTAGCTTGGAGTTTGTTGTAGTTGTGCCTAAATAAGAGGATAGGCCTTTGCTACAGGATCAATAAACAATGGGTCTCTGATTTTTATTGTTCTGTTGAGATAGAACACAAACTTTTATCATGATCTTTCATGTACAAATAGAAAGAAAGGTTCCTGACAATGCAGAAGCTCAAGAGTTACGGGGCTTGGGGAGTGTTTTATATTACAGAATACAACCTTAATAAGTCTGTTCAGGGCAAGACATAGTTTGTGACAGTTTTTGTCAGGTCACATATTGGGCTAGCTAATTCAAAAAAGTTAGGAATCCAATGTCAGCAGTGTCCTATGACCAGTATTCTAAAGTATTCAACTGAAGAATTTTCCAAGGAGCCTTTGGTAATTAGCCAGAAAAGTCAAGAATAACATAAAATAAAATCTTTGAAATTCCCCAATATGTGTGGTAGGGGAGACGTAGACAGTGTCTATGAGTGGCAGTCCTTTAATAGTCTTGTTTTTAAATGAGCACGGGGCCAGTTTCAGCAAAGGAATGTCCAGATCAGCTGAGATACTTGAGGGTTCATGGTCCCTCTTATGTCCCAAACCTTCTTTCTTGGGCCCTGATGCTATTATGGTCAGATTTAAATTCTGAGATATTGGTAGGAGAGACATCAGATAGAAAATACTCAGTTTGAGACATTATTAAATTACAGTCTGGGAATTATTTTTCCGGATGTTTCAGAAAGAGGCCTTCTAGTCCATATTTAATAGTGGTATGCTGTATGCAAAATAGACTTATGCTAAAAACATTCAGCACACAGCAAAGCGTATCACTAGTGAAAAAGCCCAGAGAGGCAGGAAGTGCCTGAGACAAACTCACAGTCTGAGGGTCATTTGAGATTCCTACTTGCAAAATCTTTGCTACTCCAAGGACAAATGATGGAAAAGCAATAAGGCTTATGGTAGAGAGGCTAGACACAGTATCAAATAGAAACAGAACATTTTGTATTTGCAGTTGCATTGAAATGTCTCCCTTTTTATTAAGGGAAATTGTGGACTGACCAGGGCAACTAATTCCTCAGACAGGTGTTATTCTGTCAGACAAAGTTGGTCCTTTGTCTACTTAGAGTCTGTCTTTCAAGTAAAGGCAGAATAATTGTTCTTTCACTGACCGTTGCTTGTACAAAACTATAGGTATATTTGTCTTTCTTGATTTAAACATGGGTGTGTGTTCATGTAAATGCTTAATCAGAAGAGCTATTAATTAGAGTCTAATGTTTCTTTCTTTCTAAATCAAAGTATGTTCCAAGTGCACAGCAATCTCTTGATGTTTCAGGATTAAGACCATCCCCAAAGATAGGCCAGTAGTATTTTCTCTCTGAATAAGAGTGAAATATTCTCTGAAGGTAATATTCTCTGAAGGTAAGTGAAATAGCCTTTAAAATCTAGACTTTTACATTTCTCTCCTTTCAGCATTGGATGTTGATCTATCAGTAGTGACAGCAAAAATCTCAGCATCAGATACTATGAGATTATTTCCTACTTTTATACTTTTCTTTTCTACCCTCGGTCAAACTTTGATACATATATTTGATTTCATTTGGGTCTCGATCCATTCTGTCTTTCTTAACCAGTTGCTTTTTTTTCCTCCCATAATTCTTGTGCCTATAAGATGATGGGTTCAATTCAAGACTTGTTATAAGCTGCTAGAAAAATCCTATATTCTGTGAACTTTCATTCCTCCTCATAAGGGTTTCGAAAGTTCTTAACTAAACAAATATAATTTTAACCAAGCTTTAATGTCATAAGACAAGCAAGGTAGGTCTCATGTCTGACCACAGTATAAGAAATCAAGAGGAAATACTGCCCAATGAGAGGTTGTGGTAGAGGAAGGAGGAGAGGGTCCATGAAAGTAGTGAAGGAGCTGAAGATACAAAGTTATGGTGTAGGAGGCAAAATTCTAGATGGTTCACATGACCTCCTAATGTGATGTCAGAGATTACATTATTTTACATGACAAAAGGGATTTTGCAGATGTAATTGAGATTGCTGATCAGTTGACTTTAAGATGGGGAGAATGTTAGGGTGGGCCTAACCTAATTATAGAAGACCTTGAAAATAGATAATGTTCTTTGGCTAGTGACAGAAGGGGCAATCAGAGATATCTGAAGCTTGAGAGTATGGATGTGCTATTACTGGGTGGGAGATGAAAGGCACTTTGAGAAACAAATGTAGGTGGACTCAGGAAGCCAGCGAGGAAATGGGGACCTCATTCCTCTGGCTGTAAGGAACAAATTCTGCCAGTAGCCACAGTGAGCTTCCAAATTAAAATGCAGCCTGGCAGACCACTTGACTTTGACCTCGTGAGGTCACAAACAGAGAACCCACCTGGACTTCTTATCTACAGATCAATGAGGTAATAAATCGATGTTGTATTAAGTTGATAAGTGTGTGATATTTTGTTATTCAGTAACAGAAAATTAAAATGAATGGAGAAGAAGAAGTTGAGGTTGAGTCTGGAGTTGAGTCAGAAGAAAGAAAGGAGGGTTTTGAGTTCTGATTTTTTTTTCATATTTTTATTAGTATTTTAAATCAGTCTTTCAGGGAAGCAATTTTAGAATATTCCTATAGTTTAGAAGCCTCTACATATCAAAAAATAATTATGCTGTCCATGGAATAATTGTAGTCTAAGATTTAAATCTAGGATGTGACATAGGTGAATTACTTTAATCTCAATTTCCCCAAGTGGCCACTGAAATTTTAAATGGTTGCTGGTAAAATTCTATAAGAGCTTCACTCTTTAGTGCTGTGGCACCATAACATTTGTACATGTAAGATGCTGGACACTGAATGTGAGTTTCATTGACTGTTGGTCAATTTCATTGACTATTCTACTAAAATAGAACAAAAAAGAGATAGATAAGAATTCCATTAATCTCAGTTCAGCATCTCACTTCATCTATAACAAGTTTGGAATAGTGAAAATGATTTACATCAAAAGGCTTATCCCAAGAACTCTAAAGAGAAAGAGTCAAGTTTAGGTGGTATTCACTAGAGCACTGCTTAGAAGCAGGATCTGAGAAAGATAAGGAAGGTATAGGTCCTTTGCACTTCAGCTTTGAAGAAATGACCTTGGCTTAGAAGCATCAGATCCAGCCCCTTCCAAGTCACACCAAAAACTGTAGAAGCAACATCAACTGGAGCCCTTCTAGGCATAGCTTTGGTTCCAAATGCCATGTCCTGACCACAACCCAGAAAGATGGGCCCACCTTAGGGAAGAAAGGTAGACTTTAGCAAGAGGGAGCAGCTGAAGCTCAGCTAGTTTCCATAATAGTTGTTCAAAACTCATTTTCACAAGGGAGATGGATTGTTTCTGCATTTGAGCAACTGATATTTGGCCATTTGGGTTTAGCAAAACAGTGGAAGGTGGAGAGGAATAGTTGTGGGGCCCAAGGTTACCCAAGAGTCATACTGGAAATGTTTACACCTGTCAGATCCTTCACAAATGAAAAGTTCATACATACTCCAGGGAGAAAATTATATGAATAATTTACAAAAAGTATATATCTCAAGCACACTGACAAATACAAAACCTATCTGATTCTCTCTTTTTCTTTCTCTCAAATATGTGAATAAACTAGTATCTGGAATATAGTTCATGAAATTTTGAGGTTAATGATTTTGGCTTACGTTAATATGAGACCAGTTTGTCATTTTTTTTGCTTAGTTTCTATGTGATTGGAGGGTTTTTTATTACTAAGTCTTGATTATTATTAGCAATACTATTAAAATTATATTGATAGACATATTTTATAAAATGATTTAGTCAATAGATGATGCCTAATTATATTATTTTGATTTTAGTTGTTCTTGTTAATTTTATCACTTTTATGCATTTTAAAATATTATTTCATTTACATTTTTTGGTCTTTATTTCTATATGCTTTTAATGAAATCTTTTGCATCTATACTGTTGACAGTATTGGAAAGTTAGAATTTTAGTTTTTCATAAATACAGATTGCATGGAAATATGCAAAGCTTCTAAAATTGGTATATATCTTAATAGATTTTATCAGTATAATCCATCTTCCATTTCTGGGGGAAAATAACTGTACAGTCATAGGCTTCCCTGCAATAACAATGGGAACTCTAATGTCCAAAGGCATGGGGAATTAAAATGCCTAAAGAGAAACATAAGTTTTACTTTTAAAGTTAGATTTCCTCTAGTGAGTACTGGTCCAATCTGAAGAATGCATCTGTATATTGAACGTCTATTTAATGACGGTGAATGAGGAATGAGTGACTATTTATAAAATATATTTAAATAGCTATGTATATCAATTTATCAATAATTTCTAGTAGAGTAAAATTATCAATTTTTAAAAAAGCTCCTTTTTAACTGAATTTTATAATTTTATATAAAAAGAAGGTATTGTTTTCATAAAAGTAGTAAAGCAAATAATAAAATTAAAATAAGGATTTGAATTTTTGTAAATAGTTTATTTTCTGAATACATGAAAAGCCAAATGTGCCTTCTCATCACTTTTGTTGAAAATCAGCTTGCTCTAAATAATTTTCTTACCTGAACAGTCATATTTCATAGATTTTTTTACTCAGAGTTTTCAGAACCTTTGGGATAATAAAGGGTGGTGAAAATAAATATTTGGTTAAAAATGAATTAAAAGCACAGGAAATACAAACAGTGTGAAATTTACAAAATTCTTTTTTTTTTTTTAAGATTTTATTTATTTATTTGACAGAGAGAGATCACAAGTAGGCAGAGAGGCAGGCAGAGAGAGAGGGGGAAGCAGGCTCCCCGCTGGGCAGAGAGCCCGATGAGGAGCTCAATTCCAGGACCCTGAGATCATGACCCGAGCCAAAGGCAGAGGCTTTAACCCACTGAGCCACCTAGGTACCCCAAAATTTATAAAATTCTTAAAAATGAGCATGTTGCTTAAAGGTGAATGAAGAGAGGGGCATCTGGGTGGAGCACTGGGTTGAGTGTCCACCTCTTGGTTTTGACTCAGGTCTGATCTTAGAGTCAGGAGATCAAACCATATTGGGCTCAACACTGTGTGGGAGTCTGCTTATGTTTCTCTCTCCCTCTCCCTCTGCCTCTCCCTCACTTTCTCACTCTCTGTCTCTCTCTTTCTGTCTCTCTCATGTAAATAAAATAAATCTTAAAAGAAGATGAGTTACAAAATTATTCCATACTAAACACACACACATACATATACACACCCTCACACAGAAATACACACATGCATTTAAGGAAAAAAAACATATATTTTCCCAAATTATCTTATTTACTAAGTTGGTATTTTTACTCAATTTTTAAAATTAAAAACATGGTAAGACTATTTTTTAAACCAATCTATAGAGTAATGAAACATATAGAATGTTCATTATTTCTAGTAGTGTTACTTTCCTTCCAAGCACTTAATATTTGTTTAAGATGTGGTACCAGCCATCGTATTTTCTACGTATTTTTATATGTAGAATTTAACATTAATTATATTATTAATTATATTATATGAATAATTTAACATTAATTCAATATCAGTTTGCTCAAAACTGACTAAGTAATATATTAGCAACATTTCATGCTATCCCTTCTACAATAGCATATTACAGATTAAGATTAAGGCAAGAAACACTTTGAAAGAGAAATTCATAATAAAGAAGTTTTGGGATTTTTTAAAAAAGATTTTATTTACTTATTTGAGAGAGAGAGACAGAAAGAGCACAAGCTGGGGGAGGGGCAGAGGGACAAGCAGAATCCTCACTGAGTGCAGAGCCTGTTGTGGGTCTCCATCCCAGGACTCCAAGATCTTGACCTAAGCAGAAATCAAGAGCTAGCTGGTGGCTTAACTGACTGAACCACTCAGGTACCCCAAGAAGTACTTGGATTTTGCTTTGATTTTAATGCACTTTCATTTTCAGTAAATTACCCACCCAAACTACTTGTTCCCATACAGTGTGTAAATTGTGTAAGATTCTCCATCAGTGAATTCTTGATTCGTAAAATAGGACACTTTCAGGTCTCTCCATTAGTATCAGTCAGATTATTAATGGTTTTGGAAGTTACCTTTCCTAGTTTTCTTCTTTGACTTAAAAAGTCTTATCTTAGTGAGCTCTATTCTTAATGTCAAAATAGGTTTTAATGAATGATTATATGACTTTTTGGAAGAAAAGAAACAGTGAGATACTGGGTCATTTTTTTTCCCATTACAAAAGAGCCCTTATCGTCTCTGATAAGTGAGACTGAGACTACCTTGGATAATCAAAAACTTACTTAATGAGAAATGACTAGGCTGCCTGTTATCTAGAGAGCTGAAGATCCAGGATGACAGTTGGTATCAGGGATACTTCAGAGAATATTGTACTTTAAGGGGCTACTTACATGTTATCAAAACTAAAGGAAGAATATCAGAAGTGGGATCTATCACATTTAAGTTGTCTTTGTTGATACCGACTTTCAAAAATTTGAACAATACAAAAGCTTGTTCAGAAAAATTATTTCTAGCATATTTCCATCATTTATAGATTTTATGCGTATAACAGTCCTTACTGGAGCTTCACATGTTTTCACATACATTTTTATCATCACAAGCATTTACTTCTGATATAAACATGGGTGTACCCAACCTAAAGCTGGGGATATGAAACAGAGAGACAAATTACTGCAATGTCAATCCACCCACCACAAACAAAGGAAAAGCTTGACTTTGAAAGCAAGTTTTTGCTTTTAGGTCTAACAGTTTTAAAAAGAATTTGTATGCCTCTCAGTATTCCTTTAATTGTCTGAAAATGACCCAGATCTCCTGGGTCATTTTTTAATCTCTCCCTAAGTCATACTGTGGCTGGCATCATCATCAGTAAGGAATTGCAGTGCTCTTTTTCGTTTTTTTGTTTTTTTCTCCTCCTTTTTTGAAAGTACTGGTCATTAGCCACTTATCTACACTTAAAGATCTTAATTACAGTTTTTTTAAATGTAAAACAACTTATGCATTTCTCTCCCCCACCCCCACAAACTCCTGCCTTGCCTCTCAAGTTCTTCATATCAGAGAGATCATGTGATAATTGTCTTTCTCTGACTGACTTATTCATTTAGCACAATACCCTCCAGTTCCATCCACGTTGTTGCAAATGGCCAGATTTCATTTCTCTTGATGGCTGCATAGTATTCCATTGTATATATATACCACATCTTCTTTATCCATTCATCTGTTGATGGGCATCTAGGGTCTTTCCATAGTTTGGCTATTGTGGACATTGCTGCTATAAACATTCGGGTGCACGTGCCTGTTCGGATCACATTTGTATCTTTAGGGGAGAGAAATGAAACAGGAAGGGATGGGGAGGGAGACAAACCATAAGAGACTCCTAGACTCAAGAAATGAACTAAGGGTGGCGGCGGGGGTGTGTGTGGGGGGGTAGGGATAGGGTGGCTGGGTTGTGGACATTGGGGAGGGTATGTGCTGTTAAGTGCTGTGAAATGTGTAAGCCCGAAGATTCACAGACATGTACCCTGGGGCAAATAATACATTATATGTTAATAAAAATTAATTAAAAAAAAAAACAACTTATGCAAGTATACACAAACAAGGCATTCAAAAGCATTCTTATGAGCGGATTGATACCCCATTCACACAAGATTTTGTATTATCTTTTAAATAACTAAAATCTTTGTAGGGCTATTTATAATGTTTGCCTTAATGGTTCTGCCTAGGCAGTAAAAATGCAAACTTTGGGTGGTTTATTTGCAGCTGAAAATATGCACCCACCCATTCATCCACCAATCCTTGCCACTTCCAGGGAAAAAAAAAAAAGAAAAGCTTACTTACTTGCCATGCTAGATTTTTCCTAGAGAAGTGATTTTAAAAGTCGTCTTTGGTTGTAGGGTAGTACCAAGGAGAATTCTTTGGGGTGGCACATTGAACAAAGTTTTTTTTCTTCAATAGATCATTTTCACTTTGTTCTATTTAAATGATGTGATGTTATTGGGAGACTTCTACTACTATAATAAACTTTGGAAAATAATACATTTTACCACAGCCTGGAAAGAAACACAAGATGGTGAATCAAACTTTATATTAATTCTCCAAACATGTAGATGTCATTTCTTCCTTTTTTTTTTCTTTAGACTTCATCAGCTTATTTCACTAATCAGATTAAAAATGTGTTATTTTAAGTGTTTTTAAAATAATACTTGACAAATGTAAAATATGTAATTTTCATGTGAATGTACCAGAAATAAATTTTTAAAACCTATCTGCTTTATAAATGAAGGAATAGAAACATTGATATTACTGTGGAGTTCAGTTTTTAAGTAGATTACCGTTCCTCCATGATAGGCTTCATTTTAAGCCAGAAAAAGACAGGCCTAAGGGCATGGGCATGAAAACTATTCCTGGAATTTAGCTTCCCTGTGTGACACCCAGCCCCTGAGTTGTTCAAATGCACCAATGACATGCATAGATTTAGGTAATTGCCATATAAAGAATAAGGAACTCGCCTACCTGTGTAGTGACATGTGTAGTGATGTATGTGCTTGCATACTTATGCATAAAAATGCTGCAAAGGGGAGAGGCGGGGCTTCTTGCCTTAGCACTGCGCTGCGTGGTGTGTGCCGGTGGGAGCCCCAGCTAGCTGGAAATAAACCCTCTTGCTCTTGCATCCAGCCTGCCTTTTGTGGGTTCTTTTGGGAGGGTCTCGATCCGGACATAACATTACCTTCCTTAAAATCACGTGCTTCAAATTTGTTTATGTGAAATTAAAGCTAGCTAATTCATTTAATGATAAATGTATAAAATATTTTGCATGTCTGCTATATGCAAGGAAGTGAGTGGGAGCCTCTGTTGTATAGAAAAGATAGCAAGCTGTTTCCACTGTTTAGGACCCCACATTTTAATGGAAGACACCATCATTTAGTAAAATATAAAATCAGATTAAGATTATTCAGAGAAAATGTGAATGATTTAATTTTTTTTTGATTAATCTCCATGAAGGCAGGGACCCTGAAAAGTTGTATTTTGTACTAATGTGTGATTGGCAAATACTAAGTACTCAGAAATGCAAGCCGAATGAATGTGTGTTGTTTTAGATATAAAACACCAATGGCAAGTTAGCAGAGAGACAAGCAGAAAGTAGACAGAAGAAGGCTATTTATAGTAGCTTACTGCAGTTGTCTAGGGAGAAATGATATCTGGTATAGGAAAATGGCAAAGGGAAGAAAGAGAGAAGGAATTTAAGAATATTTCCAGATGCAAAGCCAACTGTGTGTAGCAAGTTATTGGTGGTGGGTTTGGTGAAGCTTGACTCTGAGTTGAATTTCTAACAAAAGAACTGAAAGAGTTATTTGTTAGATGGAGAAGCCAGAGGAGGTAAAGCTGAATGCACTATGGGGAGAATAAGGTTTGCAGAAAATCAAAGCTGGATAAAATCAAGGGAGCAAATGTAGGGATTGTCCAAAGGAACCAGTTGAGAAATTTCTTAATAAGTCAGTTATCTAACCAGAGAAGAAGGAACAAGTAAAGTTGGAGAAACAAGTTGTAGAATGCTTCAGTCCTCATATGTGTGTGTGTGTGTGTGTGTGTGTGTGTGTGTGTGTGTACACATATAATATGTATATAGAAACCATGTATATATATATAGACATTTTAAATGTAGAATGATTCTGTGGAGATGATTATATTGTAAGTGAAACAAATGAAGACCCATTTGCTGTATTATTTTATCAGATCTGATCATTTGATAATTATCATTGGCTACTTCAATATGGGAAAACTGCATTAATCAATAGAAGACAAGGAAATAGTATGCCCATGATCCTTTCTCTCTTTCTCTCTCTCTATACATGCATATATGTGTATATATACATATATATGTCACTTGCTCACTCACTCTTTTTTATTATTTTTAATGTAAATAGAGCTCTCCAGAATCTAGTGAACTCTGGTATTTTCCATATAGGGAAATAATTTCCAAGATATTTTGTTTGTAATTGTGCATGTGATTTACAAAGATTATTATTTTTCTTGTATCAGCCGTATATTCTTCTAATTTCAAAATCTGTAATAAGATAAAATATTCCTATGACACATTGTATTTTCTTAAACCATGTCCAAAATTTTACATATTATGAAAGAATGATATATAAAATAAGATGGTACTAACAGAAATCTGTTTTCAAAACACTTAAAAATGTCTTTTTTTAAAAACCTTTAAAATAATTTTTATTGTTGTAATCCTGAAAAAGAGAAGAAATAAAATGGATATACTCTAAGTTATGATGAAATGGAGGAGAAATAGATAGAATAAGACATACATTGCTAATAAATAAAGGGAATGTTAGAAATAAGTGCTAAAAGGAAGCATAATATCCATCATTTACGGTATGAACAGAGAAGAAAGGAACTGGAAAATTATATTTGCAGCTTCTATTTTATTTTTAATTTTGGACAGAAAAGAGGGAGGGAATGAGGTTAATAATTATAAGGGAGGATGAATAAAAAATTTAAGAGTAATATTTTAAGAGTAAAAATGGCATAAAATAAGCATTTTTAAATTCAGATCCCTAGATAGGGTTCTGTTATTGCCTATATCCCTCTCTCTTTTGTGTTATTGTGCTGTTAATACAGATTTCTTTGTTTGCTTTTATCTTATTTGAAAATATCATTGACCCATGAGTAGGATTGAAGTGGTTCTAACAATGAAAACTAATATTTAAGTCTTCTGGTGAATTTCTGATCAGTTTTAATCATTTAATTTAAAGTTAAAGCATAGATAAGATCAGAATACAGGACAATTTCATGCTTCTGTGCAAGTTGAAGAAATCATTACTTAAAACATCCCCTTATCCTCTCACTTTTGTCATCTCTTCAGTTTCTCTAACTGGTTCTTCTAATTATTTTATTTGTCTGGAATAAATAATAAATAAGTTATCATGCTTTCTCTATAATCACTCTATTTAAACTATTCTGCTTTATAATATGATTATTTCTGTTATTTCTTAATATCTGGTAGACACTTTTTTCCTGCGTAATCCAAATATTCCTCATTATATTTGATGACTTTATAGGAAAAAAGATATATGGTATTATGGCATATTTTTTTCTGTCAATCATTGTCTATCTGAATAACATATTGAAATCATTATTTGATCATTTTGAATAAGATCATCCAGTGAGCATACGTATGGCACTTAGAATCATATAGTTCTCTGAGAACACTGCCATCTTGTGGTTAGTCTCTTAAAACGATTAATGCATAGCTGCATAGGCTGTAAAACTCTTAGGTCTTTACCAGGAAGCACCAACTTTCATTTAAATGGCCAAGAGCATTAGAATTTTTGAGTAAATCACTCATTACTCATTGGAGATTTTAAAATGCCAATACTTAGGAGAGTAACAAAGGCCGACAATAAACATTTTCTTAGGACAGAGCTAGTTATTTAAATGCAGTCTGAGTAGAATATAGCTAGAATACATATGTACCTAAATGTCAAGATAGTAGATTTTACCATCTGTGTAATAATAATAGCTAATGCCTACTTGGTTCTTAATATTTGTGAGATTATGTTCTAAGTTCTGATATAAACTCAGATGGGTAGCATACTCATTCTCTCTTCCTCTTTCTCTTCCTCTCTTTCGCACACATGCACATATACTCACAATATATGCTATATATTAATATAGCATATTATATATGCCATATATAATATTTTATGGATGTAGTATCATTAGAGAATACGATTAGAGTATTTCTTTAAAATACTTATATATATATTTAATGAGGATAGTATCCAAAATATACAAAAAACTAATATACAACTTAAGACCAAAAAAAAAAAAAGAATCCAGTTAAAAATGAACAGAAGACCTAACAGACGTTTTCCCAAGGAAGATATTCATATGGCCAACAGACACCTGAAAAGAATGCTCAACATCACTAATCATCAGGGAAATACAAACCAAAACAGCAATGAGATATCACCTTATACCTGTCAGAATGACTAAAATCAAAACCACAAGAAATAACAAGTGTTGGCAAGCATGTAGAGAAAAAAGAACACTCACATACTGCTGGGAATGCAAGGTGGTGCAGCCACTGTGGAAAACACTATGGAAGTTCCTCAAAAAATTAAAAATGAAATCACCATATGATCCAGTAATTTCACTACTGGATATTTACCAAAGAAAATGAAAACAGTTAATTGAAAAGATATATGCACTCCTATGTTTATTGCTCTATTATTTACAATAGCCAAGAAATGGATGCAACTGAAGTGTCTACACATAGATGAATGGATAAAGAAGATGTGGTATATATATACAATAGAATATTATTCAGTCATAGAAAAGGAATGAAATCTTGTCATTGGTAACAGTATAGATGGACCTAAAGGGTATTATGCTAAATGAAATATGTCAGAGAAAGACAAATACTATATGATTTCACTCATATGTGGACTTTAAAAAACAAAACAAATGAACAAAGAAAAAAGAGACAAAAATACACACTCTTAAATACAGAGAACAAACAGGTGGTTTGAGAGGAGAAGTGGGTAGGGGATGGGTGAAATATATTTTAAAAATACTCATACACATATATATGAAAATAACTAGTATTGCACTTACCTGAAACAACTTAAATGATACAGGAATGGATAATGATTCTCCTACTCTTGCGTTTCAGTTTCCTTTCTCAAAAAATGACTTTTATAATTTCATGGTATACTCCTAGATTAATATATAATTATATATGTGCATGTATTCATACATAATATGTGTGTGTGTGTGTGTGTATGTTCAGGCACATGCATAATATCTGGGAAAACACATACATACTTACTTTTTTTTTTAATATACTGACTTTCCCCTTCTAGCTTCATGATCTTGGGCTATATTTAATATTTCCATGCCTCAGTTTCCTTTTTTGCAAGAAGATACTAGTATTGATACCTACTACCTCATGGGATTATTGGGAGAGTTAAATAATAAAATTTATTTTAAGCTTTCATCATTTTTCCTGGCATTTGATTAAGTTCTTAAATTAGTAGATTCATTTTTGCTGCTATTGTCATCATTAGTGTTATCATTGGATTTTATTATTACTTTAACTACTATTATGATAATAGAAAAGGAATTTTCAAGTAATTTTCTCACACTAATCCCACTATAGGAAACGCATCATAGAACTATCTGTTTTATTAAAAAGACTTTCCATGTAGATACGTATTAGCACCTTAATTCTAGAAACTAGGACACACCAGTGTTTGAAAAACCTTATAAATATTTTCTTAATTATATGGAGTTAAAAAACAATTATTTGTCCATGATATAACAAAGATATTTTTCAAATATTGTGTTTTAAATCATAAAACAATATTTTATGTAATCATTATTTTAAATATATCATTTAATTGTGCATAGGACTTTACCTTTTTAAAGCTTACTTTAACAAAGATAGTAAAGGATTTCAAAGTTACTATAATGCTCATCTCTCTGTAAATGTAATAACTTGTTGATGGTAATCAATGATTATACAAGATCATGAAATAATTTTCTGACAGTTCTCTTTTTACTTTAGTCTTAACTATCTCTAATTTTATGAGGTGTTTTTATTTCTGATGTCAGCGAATGTGTCATTGCAAGTCTCACCAGGGATGGCAGAGCTTGCCAAGAGGACACATTAATTTCTGGGAATCAAATCAAGGTCTTCCTAAGGTTATCAGGAATTGCTAACAACCAAAAAATGGTGCAGTGTCTATATATATGTCTGAGCTTCTGATTTTAAATAAGTCTTAATTAAATCTTACTTAAGTGAATTTTACTTAAACACCATGACAACCCTTGTATAATTGGCCAATCACAGGTAAGCTTCCAATTCCATAATCTAACATTTTTCCAGTACACAAGTTTCTAATGTGTGCAGTTATTTTGCTATTTGGGCATAATAGCCTAGGACCCTCAAAGCATGAAATTTCAACATAAATTTGAATAGTTAATATAAATGTTTAATAATATGCCTTAATATAGAAAAAGTTAAAAAAATAGAGTTTGTTCTTTTCACCTAATTCAAAATTTAACATAGAATTAATTCTATGAGCTTTAGCTTTCCCCTGTGCAGTGACATCATCTTAAATAAGTATCAAAGTGATTCTGAAAAATAAAATACAAGATTTTGTTTTATTTATAAAAGCGAATTATAGTCTTCAAATATAGTTTATATATATTATTTTTCCTTTTTCTAAATTTATTTTTATTAGTATGTTTAATTAGCTAACATATAGTACATCATTAGTTTTTGATGTACTGTTCAATGATTCACTGGTTTCATACAACCGTATATATATATATATATGCGCCGCGGAATTAAAAGCTTTATATATATATATATATATATATATATATGCTGTGGCCTGCGCGACAATCTCGAACCGGGACTGAGGGTAAGGGAATGAGGAAAAAAGACAAAGAGACAAAGTATGGGAGTGGGAGGAACACAAAGGATGATGTCCAGACTGTGTTCAGCTTTATTCAAGAGCGCACCTTCTTATATCGTGTGTGAAAAACAAGTCCAAAAAACGATTACACCTGGGAGTCACATGTTTTAGGAATTTGTTCTTAACACATGAAAACAACCTCCCCTCATCACAGGCTCCAAGAAGTCTGGGTAAGATTACGAGTAGCACGTGCACATGCCTCAGAGGCATTGTCGCAGCTTAATGATCTAAACAATCACAACCTGCGCAGCTTGTCCTTCAGGGAGGTATGACCAATCACAGACCAGCATGCCTCAAGGCCCCTTGTCGAGCCCATTCTCTAGCGCCCGCTTTCCACCCCTTCGGGCAAGGGTCACGAGTCTGGGCTCAACAGGTCCCTTTAGCAGCTAGCCAGTGGCTGACTATATATATATATATAATTTTTATCATTCCAAAAGGCAGGGAACTTTATAGTTATACATATTTGCATTTTCAAGAAAAAATGTTCTAAGGATAATTAATATTCAACAAGCTTTTAATTCCAGTTGTGAAAATTTTCAAACTACTAAGGAAATTTATCTAGATGACATATTTCCCATCTTATCCATTTCTGGGTATTTTAAATACAAAATTAATATAAAATATAGTGCTTTCCAGTTTGCACTGATTTTTACTCATATGTATTACCTGATGCTATTTCAGCAGACTTTATATTAAACTGGAAGTGGATTGTTCCTCAGGTATGTACAAAGGTAATGAATGACCATGCACAAATCATATGTTCTTTAAAGTTGAGGTAAACATCACATCTAGTTCACACAATCTCATTGAAGTGATTCAGGAGCTGTATTAGAAAATTGTCTCTCAAGTGGCCTGGCTGATTGTCAGGATTTTCCACTGAACCCTCTGCAAAGTGTAGGCCTTTCATTTATTTTCATAGAACTCAGGTGAAAACAAAAAGTAAAATATGTCTGCTCATAGAGTTAGGGAGTTCTGACATATGGAAAGAAATCAAACCAACATGTGGAAAACAACTAAATATAGCAGAGCTGTTTGTGCTCTTGGGTATCTTTTTTCCTTTTATTCCCAGTTTTAATGGCAATATTTTATGGCCACTTAATTATCACCTCTCAAGTGACCGAAAATTATGACTACTAAAGTAGAAATAGCTTTTCTTAAACTATTAGATATCTTTGGATATCTACTAGCCTTCAACTTTTTCTGATAAATGTTTTGGACAGCAGAATTACTTGTGAATGGATCTATAAAAAAGTAGTATACTTAGGGATAAATACTTGGTATCCTAATTCTGTTAGTCATCTAATCTATTCATTCAACAAGATCTACCCAAGATTATTTCTTCTGTAGGAAATTTGATGACAAAAATTAATGACATAAAGTTTAGGTCATTAGAAAGAAGCTTCTTTTTCATCACCTATCTATCAATGCAGGTTATATAACAAAGCCATTTGAATGATACCATCTGTGTTCTGTATCTTTCTGAAGGGGTTTGCATTTTGATGACATTAGCAAATGAGTTATTGAACAGACAAAAGAGGAAAAAGAAGAAAAGAGGAAAAATTGAAGGAAATATCTCAAAGTCGAGATCCAAGCAACCTACTCCACATCATGTCCTTTAATATGCTGCCTTGTCTCTTGAGTCTGTAGTTGTGACTTTCTCAACAAATGGATGGGTAAAGAAGATGTGGTACATATGTACAATGGAATATTACTCAGACATCAGTAAGGATGAACACCTACCATTTACATCGACATGGATGGAACTGGAGGATATTATGTTAAGTGAAATTAGTCAATCAGAGAAAGACAAATATCATATGGTTTTACTCATATGTGGAATATAAGGAATAGCACAGAGGATTATAAGTGAAGAGTGGAAAAACTGAATGGGAAGAAATCAGAGAGAGAGACAAACCATGGGAGACTCTTGACTCCAGGGAAACAAACTGAGGTTTGTGGAAAGGGAAGTAGATAAAGGGATGGGATAACTGGGTGATGGACATGAAGGAGGGCACATGATGTGATGTGCACTCAATGTTATATGGAACTAATGAATTGTTGAACATTACGCCAAAAACTAATGATGTATTATATGTTGGTTAATTGAATTTAAATAAAAATGATAATATATTTCTTAGGATAAAGTCCTATATACCTCTGTGAAACAGTAATCTAGTTCTCACTTCCTTGGTAAGAAAGAGGTCTGAAATATATAACCAGGGGAGTGCATATGTTTTACTTTAAAGGCAAGCAAGATTAAACTTGAAAACCAACTATTTCTAAAACACTCTTGTCTTGATCAAGTCTTCCTCTTCACTGTATCCTTTATCTCCTATCTGCCCATCCCAGAATGACTGCACTCATAGGTTTATCATCATACAAAGAAGACTCACTGACAGAAGTATATTCTTAAAATTTAAATGGTTCCTTAATCACTGTCCTCCTGAAAGAGGACAGCCATGCACAAATTAAATAATATGGACTCTAGAAGAGTTGTCTGAGAGGTGTATGGAAGCAAGAGGAGGCATAGGCTGAGGTTCTCTTGATTGGAAGAATGTAGTAAGTTTAGGGACATCTAAACTTACTTAGTTGTGAAGTGTTAATGAGTGCACTGTATTCAAGGAGGTGGGCTGTTTTGAGAGGCCATACCATGTTCAAAGACAAGTAGAAGTAAAGGAGTATTGTAGGTTTAAGGGAAAGCAATACATTTTTGTGACAAAGCACGTTGAATTCTACAGTTCATTTTAAATTGTTTAAGTACTCTCAGCCTTAGTTTCCTCAATTATATTAATTAGGATAATTCCTGAACTCATATCTTTTTTTTTATCTTATTTTTGTTGAGTACAGTTGACATATGTACTGTGGCATATAACCTGGCTCTATAAATGTCAGCTGTGTTTATTACTATGATATAAGTGCAGAGTAATCATTTTCTCTGAAGAAGAAAATATAAAAGGTGTAATCTTTATTTTTAATCATGGTAAAAATCCATCCCACTCATGTTGATTACTTCTTACATTTACATAGATTGAAATAATAGTTGTGGTGTAAGTTGACCAAGATAGCCATAATGATTTGCAAAGCCTGATAAGTTTAGACTAGCTTCCTCCTGACTTCAGGCCATGACTTCTCTTTACTTAGAGCGTTTACTTTAAAACTTTTCATTTTAAATATTTTCTCTGCCCCTTTGGGATGTAAACCTTTTAAAAATGTTCTTGCCTGTTTTATAACCCACTAATGCCTTTCCCAGGACTTGGGGACCATTTCTTAAACATAATCAGCAATGTAGATAACACCTCTGCCTTCCAGTTTCTCTGAGAGGGTAAGAGCCTAACTTCTGCAGGTGGTTGGCTCCACACTGTGAAAACTACCTCTTCACAAACTGTGAAGCTGAGGTTTAATTGGGTAAAACCAGTTAATAAACACATATGGCCTAGAAACCCCCAGCTCAGCTCAGAAAACCTCCCCAGTGCATTCTTTCAGGGAAGCTGAATTCAGACCCAGCTCTGGTCTCTCTGTCCTATTATGATAGCTTTGAAAAAAGTCATCTTTGCCTGTTTAACTTTGGTGCAATTTTGGCTTTGGTAAAGTGAATGAGGCCTCAGCACTTAAAGTGAAAATCAACAAATGACTTACAAAATTAGAAAAACGAAATAGATGAAGATTTGTGTTATTGATTGTGTAGAAATACATGTTGGGAGAAACAGAAGTTGTGAAAGTAGTTGTCATTAGGGAACTGAATAAGAAAGTGGGCAAATTTGGAACAGAGGACAGGAAATTTTTATTATACGCCTTGCAGTACCATTTTTGTTTATAAATTATGAACATATATTACATGTTGAAAGTTTTTTAAATTAAATTTTAAAGATACCAAAGCAAAAATTTCAGTTAATTAAGCATTCAGGAGATTAAATTAAAATAACCTCATAAAATTTAACATATATTAAATTATATTAAATTTCCAATAATACTTTTCTTGCTTGCTAAAATGCTGCCTTATACATACTTTCTAATTTGTTTCTTTAAATAAAAACTCCCAGTAATAACAATGATATCAATTCAATATTGTGCATTTTATAGTACTTTTTATTTTTCAGTGTGCTTTCCTGTAAAATAATTGTGTTGGTTATCTCCCTTACTAAGCTAACAAAATAGAAACATTTTCAGGAGAGGAAGATAAGGAAAGAGAGAAGTATATATTTAAGCACAATGTACCAAAAGGCCATTTTTTTTTCAATGTATTGCATGGTGAAAGAATTCAAATGTGTGAATTCATACCATGTATTCTACCCTTTTTCACTGGTCTGTCTTGGCACCGATACCATATCACCTTCCTCAGTGTAGTTTTATGATAATGTTTGACATATTGAATCTCCAGCTTTATTTAAGATTATCTCATTATTCTTGCCCCTTTTATTAAATGTATTTAGATTTAATTTGTCAGTTTAAAAAAAATCTGAGATTTTACTTGGGATCAGACTTAATCAATTTGAGACAACTAACATCTTTAAAATGCTGAATCTACCAATCCATGATTATCATGTTCTTCTTCTGTTAATTTGTTTCAATGTTTGATAGTTCATCTTAACTATAAGTGAAATATTATAAATTTTATAAATTTATTAGTTTTGTAAATGTTGTAAATTTTTGAAAAATATCTGCTTTTGGTATTATATTAACTCTTACTAAGATATTTTGCCACTAGGGGTGCCTGGGTAGCTCAGTGGGTTGAAGCCTCCGCCTTCAGCTCAGGTCATGATTTTAGGGTCCTGGGATCGAGCCCCACATCGGGCTCTCTGCTCAGCAGGGAGCCTGCTTCCTCCTCCTCTCTCTCTGCCTCTCTGCCTACTTGTGATCTCTCTCTGTCAAATAAATAAATAAAATCTTTTAAAAAAAAAAAAGATATTTTGCCACGATCTGCCTAAACACCCTTACCACTTTCCTCTGTATATTTGTTTTTTGGTATGCTCGAAGACTCTGTGCAAGATGTGCACAGTCTGAAAGAAAGTCCTCGCCTTTGTTTTCTGCCACATAATTATAACTCAGCTATGGACATCTCAATGATGATTGTTGTCTGACATTCTTCTACTTCCCAACAAAGTAAGTAAAAAGCAAATTAATGTGTTGCTTTTGTAGAGTGAAGCAAAAGTAAATTACAGTACACGTACACATTATGTTATTAGTTTGTTATTAGAAAAAAAAAACTTGAAAGAATTAGATTTTTTTTTCAGATAGTAAATCACAAAGATAAATGTCTTGTATAAATGTTTCCTATATCAAATTTGTATGCCTGAATGGTGTGTATGTGTTCTGTATGGTCTTGACCATGATGTCACATTTCCCCAACCCTCAATTTCCCCATATCTAAAGCCAAAACTAGGAAAACAATTTATGACTGCCACACACTGGATTTTCTCAACTGTATAACACATTTAATAAAATCTATTCCTGACCTTTTTGGCTCATTAGGAATATAAAAAATTAATATCTTACAGGGAATATTTTGAAATTTGTATTCAACTATGTCTTAAATAGATATTCTTAACCTGCCAATTACAAAAAAATATATTGTGCTATTGAGTAGGATCTCTCAGTGAAATTCATGTTGGTGCACCTCAACTGAATACAGTTGTAGAGAAAATAGTAATATGGAAAATGATGAATGTGAACATAATAAATATAGCTCTTGGAAGAAATAAAAGTTAACCTCATCTCTTGTCTTTTAAACCAGAGAAATCAATCCATTTAATTATTAACTTGGAAAAAAAAATTATTAACTTGGAAAGAATAATTACCAGTGGCCTCCAGAGTTTTTTTTTTTAATTTAGCAAATTTACAAATAATTTACCAATGAAAATTGACCTCAGAGGTGTTATAGTAATATGTCCAAAGTCAGGTAGTTAATTAGTACACAATACTAAGATCGGAATATATTTTTCTAGACTTACTTTTTTTTGTCTTTTGGATATAAGTTGAATATTACAGTGCAGTCTTAGAAGCATAAGTATTGCACTAATTGTTCTTCTTAAGTAAACCAACCACAGAATTTAGAAATTTCATAGACCGTACATAAGGTTAGACACCACCTTGAAATCCACTCATGATAAACCTTATGGAAGTCTGTGATAGACCAGGTGTTTACAGCTGTCATTCACCCAGCAAGTGGTTCCCAGGACTGGAGGCTGTGTCTCCATGTATAATACATGAACTCTCAGGCTGTCAAAGCCATGCATGTCAGAAATGCAGTTTTACCAAGTTTTATGCTTTCGGAATATACTGCATAACTCACCCTCACCCTCAGGCATCTTTTAGATGCATTCACAAAGCTGGAAGAGAAATTTGTTCATTTTAACAGTCAGCCATCCCACAAATAAGTGCATCAGGAGATGAAGTTAAGTAGAAGGAGCGTATTCTCCTCTAGGCATATAACAGATTTGCTTTTTCCTGATTTCAACCACTGTTAAAGAAGCTTAAAGATGGTGGCATAAGCTATGTTGTAAGCAGTCATAGACAATATAATAAGTATGCCACTTTGTCACAATAAGAAGAAAAAGGAAAACTTCCCAAAACAAAACAGTTGATGCTTAGTTGCTACCTAATGACAGCATAGGTTTTAGAGTTTGTCAAAACATTTGCTGTTGAGTTTAGTGAAATGGTTATATACATGGTCTCTGGAATCATGGTGCCTGGTTCTGATCTTGCTTCTGCAACTTAAAATTTTGTGACTTTGGCTAAGTTTGTTAAAAACTACTGTATTAATCAGTTTTTCCTCTTCAGAAACTGGGGCTGATAATATCTTTCTCATAAGGTTTTTTCAGTATTGGGTCATAACCTTTGCAATACTTAGAACATGCTGTACCTATAGTAAATGTCCAGAAAAATATTAGCTTTTCTTAGGAATATTTACTGAATCCTTAACTTAAAATTTTAAAGCAATGCAAACTAAGCCATAGTATTTATGCTCAAGGCAAAGCTGTCATTTCCCACTTTAGTACATTGTCTGCTCAAAACCAAAGCAATGCCAAAGGAAATATAAAAATAGAGAATCAAAAAGCAACACAGACATCTCCATTGGCCAGAAATACAACAGAAACTAAAGGAAGTGAGGGTCTGAAACCACTGCTCTGCAGGACACTGAGCTAGAGACCTGCAGTTGGGGCTAAGAGATTATGCAGAAGAGACTGTACATAATATTTGAGATGCTGAAGCAAGACTCACAGCTTTAGGCAAATGGCAGTAGAAGTCCTCATGGATGGCGATGAAATAATATGACCACCAATGTAGGGCTTTGATTTTATCAGAAGCCATGGATATAAGGTAAATTGGGTCAAGCAGGGAAAGGCACAAACACTGCTTTCAAAGAATGTAGCCAACACCTACTAGTTTCATGACAATCTTCAATAACTACAAATATATAAGACTTCATTCTAGATGAGTGACTGACTGGAGAGGAGAATGCAAAATGACTCTCAGAAAGGAAAGAGAGAAAATAAATAGAAATAATAATAACAGGAAAAGTGAGACAGAAGAAAAACACTTCAAAATGAGTCTGTAAACAAGAATTACAAAATATATGATGGAATAAAGTACTACAAATATATTCTACAAAAATCAATACTTGCGACGCGAATTCACTTAAGATGAATTTAACTTCTAAGAAGCAGTCTAACAAAGATTTAAAATACACATATTTTAAAGCTGAAATTGATAATGGAAACTGTTAAAAATAAATGGTGAAGGTGTATTGAAGTGTCAGATCACTGTATTGTACTCCTGAAGCTATTGTTACACTGTGTGTTGGTATTTAACTGGCATTTAAATAAAAACTAAAAAAAAATAATTGTGAAAACTCATAAAGGTAGATATGAAAGATAATATATGGGAATGAAAAATATAAATAATGAAATTAATATGTAGTAGAAAATCATTTTTATTCTGGTTGCCTGTGAAAAAGTGATTAGTGAATTTAAGTATGATATTTAGTATTTAACTCAGAATTTATCACAGAGAGATAAAGATATCAAATGTACTAGAGAAAAAGTTAAGAGGAACAGAGAAGCTGGTATGTACATACATTCCTTAGATAAGAGTTCCAGAGAATGTAAGAAATGTCATTTACAATGATTAAAGAGATAATTATCAAGAGTTTAGCAGAATTAAGAAAACAGACAAGAAATATGTTTCATCTGCAGGATAAATATAAATATACCTTCAAACCAACACACAGAGAAACATTGAAGAAAAACACATGTAGAAGAAGAAAATCCTTTTAAAAACTACATAAGAGAAAAACAGATTATTTGCAAAGAAGTTCAAGTAGACTGTAGCAGATGTATTAACAGCAATAGGTTTCATTACCTAATCAAATATTTATCAAGTTCCTACTGCTTGCCTGATACTAGTATTCATGCCCTGGAGAGAAGTTTGAATAAGAGACAGAAATTCCTACCCTCACAGAACATATTACATTCTAGTTTGAGAATAAGAGAATATACAAAAGTTCTAGGTCAAATTATTGTGAATCTGGTATGTGAAAAATAAGCCACTGTAAAATGATAGAAAAAAGTAAGACATTCTCCTGCATTTGAAAACAAAGGGAATTTATAAAAATATTTATTGTCAAGTAAGGTATAACTGTAGTATAAGAATACTACAGTATAAGAATGATTCTACGTTTATGAAATCTATTGATGACAAGATTAAGAGAGAAAAATATTTGTTCATTTCAGCAAATGAAGAGAAAAAAACATTAGAGTACAATGCTTTTCCATGATTTTTTTTCTTAAAAAGGTAATTGCATTGAATCAGTTATACATATGGAAGAGGCTAAGAAGCTAATCACAAAACAAGCTCCCTAAAAATTTTAAAAAGCGGGAAGACATAATCATCTCTAGACTGGAGCATCAAATGGAGGAAATTGGATTAACTGAGCAGAAGGTCTGGTATCAACTTGCAGAAGTGAAATTTTCTGGACCTGACAGGAACTGGTCCTATAAAAGAGATATAGCCAGAGGCAGCTTCCAAGCAGAGGAAGAAGGAAATATATTGATCCCCTCCCTTCCAGCCTTCTATCCAGCTAGAAGTAGGCTGTCATTAGGACTCACAGGAGTCAGCTCCCCTTTCAAACAGGAATGAGAACAAGGAGAGTAAGAAATGTATCTTGGAGCAATCAATGTCAAAAAAGAAAAAAAAATCCTCAATTTAAGGTACACAAAAATGAAGTCTACATTGCTAAAAACTCAAATGTGAATAGGAAAACTTCTAAAATATTAGATAAAACAGTATTGCAATCTTTTCTGGGGCAGCTTTTTAAAAAATATAAAACACAACCATGCAAATTATAAATAAAATATTGATGCATTTTGTTACATTACAATGAAAATTTACTTTTCACCCTGACAAAATTTTTAAAAAATCAATTAGAAGAAACCTTTCAATGCATCTATCTTCTTATGAGTGACTCTTCAGAGTATATAAAATACTCAAAATTAATACAAAAAAGTAAATAACCTGATATATAACTGGGGAAAGGATATGAAAGGAAATCCAATAGACCAATAAGATATAAAAACATATTCATACTACAGTGCACAACCCTTTCACACTCATCAGATTGGCATACATTTTATTTTTATTTTTTTAAAAAATTTTATTTATTTGACAGAGAGAGAGATCACAAGCAGGCAGAGAGGCAGGGAGAGAAGGGTGGGGGTGGGGGGTGGGAAGCAGTCTCCCTGCTGAGCAGAGAGCCCAATATAGGGCTCGATCCCAGGACCCTGAGACCATGACCTGAGCCGAAGGCAGAGGCTTTAACCCACTGAGCCACCCAGGCGCCCCCAGATTGGCATACATTTTAAAACTGAAAACATAAATATTGATAAAAGTCCAGAGCAGAGGAAGTGGTCATGAAGGAAAGTCAGTTGGAATAACTACTATGAACAATTTGTTGGTACTTAGTGAAGTGAATAATGTATTGAACTGAGGCTTAGCTAGATTATGTCAGTCAGTAAGTGGGGAACCCAGATTTGAATTCTATTTATGATCTTAAAATCCATAGCCATACTCTTAGAATTTTGATAATAAATAATGTAAGAATATTTATTATATAGGATAATAAGTTCCAAAATAATCAGTGTTTGACTTGCTCAATAAATGTGTTTATCAAGGTAAAAGATTGTGTAAAAATTGGTAGAATTATTTTTTCCCAAATATGTTTATTTTATTTTTTCAGTGTTATAAGATTAATTGTTCATGCACCACACTCAGTGCTCCATGCAGTATGTGCCCTCCTCAATACCCACCACCAGGCTTGCCCAACCCCCACCCTCCTCCCCTCCAAAACCCTCAGTTTGTTGCTCAGAGTCCACAGTCTCTCATGGTTCATCTCCCCCTCTGATTTCCCCCCATTCCCCCTTCCCTTCCTTCTCACAATGCCCTCCATGTTTTTCTTTATGCTCAGCAAGTAAGTGAATTATTTTTAACAAAGTTTGCATTGAAGCAGCTCTGCTAACCAGAAGATACTCTGGTCTACGTGACATGGACATGCATTTTCCTTTCTTAGTAGCATTCTCTTTAATGGAGTTTCTTAGAAATCTTAACAATTTTCCCTATCCAATTTCTGAGTGTGTATTTTATATATCATACATTCTCTAATCAGATGTGATGACTCCTTCATCCTACCCTTTTATGAAGCTTCACTTTGTCCTCATTTTCCTCATGTCTGGGACTAGGTTTTTTAAATGTTACATGATTCTCATAACTGTCAGCCTTCTTGTCTAATACTCTAGTCTCCTTTACCTGTACCTTATCTTTTGTATTTTTAGCCACATAAGTATTTCTTCCTTCACAAAGCCTTTGTTTCTAGAGAAATGTCTCTTTCTTATTTAAAGATGTGAGCACTCTAACAAACTAAGAAAAAGTGATCCTTCAGATAGTTTCTAGAAACAGCTAAGGTTTTATGAGATCTTTTTTCAGTGCACCATTTCTGTCCTCTCCCACATCCTATGCTAGAGAAATTGTCTTAAAGTCAAAATTATGCAGAGATACTTTGCATAGAAATCTCTAACAGGCCTAATTTCTATCAAGAAATTAAGATAATCTGTTTGTCATAAAGTGCCTTGCCTAACAATTCATATTGACCTCAGCTCTATAATCTTATCTTGGTTCCTAAATCCTATGGTTTGCAATAAAATATGTGTAAAAAATCATTTCTTATATAAGGATGAAAATTAAACCAAATGTATTTGCTAACAGTTTTTCAGCTCTGAGATCTGTCATTTTAACTTAACTCTAACTATTTGTTGCTACTAATTGTATTATTCAATTAGTTTTGGAAAATATTTTTGGAAAAATATTAAGTACACTGATGCTAGACCACACTCACTGATCCTACTACAGTACAAGTTTCCAGGTAACCTACATTCATGGCTCTAATCCACTTGCCCATGACATTTATAGATTAATTTCTAGAGTAAAAAACAAAAACAAAAGCAAAATAACAACTTTAAAATCATTAATATTTAATGTTATATTGTTAAATATCTATATGAATCATAATACTTGTCTCAGAAAATTTGAAAAACAAAATATCTTCATTTGTAAATATTCACAATGCTGTTTGTAAAGAAGGGAAAAATTAAAAAAATAGCACTAATTATTATCTATCAATATATAATTGTCATTCAGGAATGTGTAATTCTACTTCAGAAAATTACCTGGAAGACAGCTCATTTTTAATGCAAAGACTTCACTGAAAACAAAAACATTCAAAAAAGATGATTTGTATTTAAATATTTCCTCATGTATAAGAAAAATACTCCTTTAACATTAAATAGCCCATTCTAAGGATAATTCATTTTCAGGTTAAATGTTGCCATATTATATATATTTTTTTTTACTTCAAATTGGATTAGCCCACCAAATGTTATAAGTATCATCTTATCTTCATGCCATGAATCTGAAGCTGACCTCCTCTAATATGAGATTGCTTCAGTGCCAACAGGAATGAGTTCCCTGTGGTGAGCACTTGGCTCATGACAGACTTGTTTTCTGTGGATTCTGTGGATTCTTAGCAGGGTGGGAAGCAATGGGAACACACAGAACCATCCCAGCTGACAAGAAACAGACTTTATATAATTTGGTGTTCAGTAGAAAGATGAACTTTAGTCATTTTTTCCCACATAAAATATAATTGCATAATTGAAGAATGTCTACTTTTGTCAACTCAGTGATGATTAATAATATGTCTTTTGAAATTGGTAAATGGAAGAAGAATGAAAGAATGATGGGTCTATTTGGTTACTTATTCAAAGAAAAAGTTCTAACTTAAATGTACATTTCTATTACGAAGTTGTTTTTTTTTTTCTTTTTAAAATTTTTATTTAAATTCTACTTAGTTGGGGGTGCCTGGGTGGCTCAGTGGTTTAAAGCGTCTGCCTTCCGCTCAGGTCATGATCTTAGGGTCCTGGAATCGAGCCCCGCATCAGGCTCTCTGCTCAGCAGGGAGCCTGCTTCCCCCCTCTCTCTGCCTGCCTCTCTGTCTACTTGTGATCTTTCTCTCTGTCAAATAAGTAAATAAAATCTTTAAATTCTACTTAGTTAACATGTAGTGTAATATTGGTTTTAGGAGTAGAATTCAGTGATTCATCACTTAGATATATTGCCCAGCATTTATCACAAGTGCCTTCCTATAATACCTCTCACCCACTTTGCCCATTCCCCACCCACATCCCTCTATCAACCCTGTTTTTTCCCTATCCTCAAGAGTCTCTCATGGTATGTTTCCCTCTCTTTCTTTCTCTCTCCTCTTTTTTCTTTTTTTTTCCCCTTCCCCTATGTTTATCTTTTTTTTGTTTCTTAAATTCCACATGTGACTGAAATCTTATGGTATTTGTCTTTCTCTGCATTGCAAAGTTTTAATACACATTCAAAATGAATATATATTATGATGTCTATTTTAGAGGAAAACTAAACTGCTAAACTGTATGATACTATGGGTTGTACTTTTAAGTTATATTCATTGATTTTGAAGATCAAACTTCAAGGTTTGAATCAATCTGAATTAAGCTTACATCTCAGCTGTCCCATTTAATTTTTCTAAGCCAGACATTTCTTTGTCTGAAAAAAAAATCACATTTTTATTATTGGAAATTGTGGTCTAGGAGGTTTAAATGGGAGGGTACAGATTCAGCATTTAGCACAGTGAATGGTATCATAAACACAAGCCCTTAATGACATTATATTTCCTCTTCAATAATAGCACACTTAGAAGTAAAGGTACACATATTTGTGGTAGACGTTTAACTTCTTGCTGACATTCAAACCATATTTTAAATAGAAATGAATGCACACCTGATTCCATTGTTATATATTTTTAAAGGTTTTAGTAGAGATAGTGAGAATGATACAGGTTAATGATCAAAAAATGAAGCAAGGGGCGCCTGGGGGGCTCAGTCCTTAAGCGTCTGCCTTCGGCTCAGGTCATGATCCAGGGTCCTGGGATCGAGCCCCGCATCGGGCTTCTTGCTTGGCAGGAAGCCTGCTTCTCCTGCTACCATTCCCTCTGCTTGTGTTCCCTCTCTCACTGTGTTTCTCTCTGTCAAATAAATAAAATCTTAAAAAAAAAAAATGAAGCAAGACAACAGATAAAACTAAAAATATAACTGGGGACCTCCAGATTCACAAATAATTTTTTTAATCGTTGGATAACTTGACCTTTATAGAACATTAATAACATTGATCAGTACATGGCACTAAATAATTATTTAAATTGATCTTTGTTCTGGCTTACTGAGGAGATTTTTGTTTGTTTGTTTGTTTGTTTTGTTTTTGAGCTTTACCTGTAGCTTACTTTTAAAAAGTATAACCAGTCTTGAACTTGTAAGTGTACTTTTTTCTCTAAATTAATTTTGTAGAATTTGGACTATTTTCCTGTAGATGTAACATTGTAAATATATATTGTTATTTATAAAATTAACTCTCCAGAGCCAATGTGTTTAAACTATCACTGAATTATTGGAATGACAGATTCAATCTCAATTCTAGTGTCTGTCCGGAGGTGATATAAAAGAGAGCAGAAAATGGGGAAGGGATATTTGCTTCTTCTGCACCCCCCACCCCCGCAGGACAGTAACAACACTAGAAAACTTCTCCATTTCTTTTTACCTTTATCTTGTTGTTGCCGTTGTTATATTTGTTCTTATTTTAATGAGATTCTAGTCTTTGGCTGATTTTCCTCTCCCAGCTTCAACTCTTTTCACTTCTTGTGATCTCCTTTGCCAAACCGTCAGTGAACCAGTGCCCTGGCAGCACTCTCATACCACAGTACCAAACCTACCATCTATTGCAAAGTGCTCCAGTCTTCCACATTATGTGTCTCATCTTCCTCCCAGACCAGGAACCCCATTGCCATTAGGGAAATTTGGAACTAAAAATGATCTGCCTGAAATTAATTCCAGATCAAAGAAAGAGGGGTATTTTCTCTTAAAAAAAAAAAAAAAAACTATTAAAAAAAAAAAAGAATTCTTATCCAGTCAATTGATTTTCTAAATACTAATATATTTCAGAGACTCTAATATCAATGATGTGACTGTGGCCAAGGAGTCTTGGGAGAGTAATTTATTGCCATCAAGAGCATCAGAAAGCAGCCCAGGCTCTTTGAATGCCTGCTCTTAAGAGGGGCCTCACTGAACTCTTCTTGGTTTTCATGGATTTGTCTCCTATGCTTGGCATTGGAAGCAAAAGATGTTGATTATACAGGGGCACAGGGATTCTTTTGGGAGCAAACAGATATTTAGAGCAGTCAATCGGGGAAAGTAACTGCAGGGACCCAAGAGCAAGAGGTCGTGGGAGAACAAGAGGCAGATGGCATTAATTTGCATCTTGACTGGTGGTTAGAAGAAATACTATTTACATATATAAATAGGAGTTTCATCAGGGAATTAAGGTTCTTTCACACCTAGTTATTAAATGTTTGTTTCAATCATTCATTCAATCACTCATTCAACAATTATTTATCAAGCTCCTCTTGTGTGCTGTGCACTGAGGAAATAAAGGTGTTTAACACAGATACAGTCTGACTTTCAGAGATCACAGAATCTAACAGAAAAGACAGATAACCGAACAACTTTTTTAGTGAAGATTCTTATTTTGAATAGTTTTAGATTTACAGGAAAAATTAAACCACACTATAAGGAGTTTTCTATATATTCCATACCCCGTTCTCCTATTATATTATTATATTGTGTGTTTTTTAGAGAGAGGAAGCAGGGGAGGGGGAATGGGAGAGAGTGGGAGAAACTTAAGCAAGCTCCACACCCAGCATGGAGCCGAATGTGGAGCTCCATCTCATGACCCTGAGGTCATGACCTGAGCTGAAATCAAGAGTGAGAGGCTTGGGATACCTGGGTGGCTCAGTTAACTGATCAAGTATCTGCCTTTGGCTGAAGTCATGATCCCAAGGTGCTGGGATGGAGTCCTGCATCAGGCTCCCTGCTCAGCGAAGAGCCTGCTTCTTCCTCTGCCTGCCACTCCCACTGCTTGTGCTCTCTCTCTCTGACAAATAATTAGGTAAAATATTAAAAAAAAAAAGTTGGAGACTTAACTGACTGAGCCACCCAGACACACCTTCTTCTATTATTAATATCTTATATTAGCATGGTGCATTTGTCATAATGAACAAATGTGGAGACATTGTTAACTAAGGAAGGTCTGGAATTTATTTGCATTTTCTTAGATGTTACCTCATGTCTTATTTCACATGTACTTGGGGTCCTTTTGGCTGTGAGAATTTCTCAGATTTTTCTTATTTTTAATGACCTTGACTGTTCTGAGGAGTAATTATCAGATATTTTGCAAGATTCTCTATATTAGGATTTGTCTTATGCTTTTTTTCTCCCATAATTACAGGAGATAAAAGTTTTAGAAAACAGGAAGTGAAGTGCCATTTTTATCACATGGTATGAAGGGAACACACTATCAGCATGACTTATTACTGTGGATGTTAACCTTAAATAAATCACTGCGAGATTTCTTCAGTGTAATGTGAATCTTTTTTTTTTTCACTGTTCTATACTGTACTCTTAGAAGGAAATGACTATAAACAGGTTTTTAACTACAAAGTGGGGAGAGTGCAAAGGAAGAAGGTACAGAGAGGTGTGAAAATGTGTTAAAGAATGAAGTAACATAATGAGTGGCAACAAGGAACTCTCTCATTAAGAAATCATGCTTAAGGGGTATCCAAAGGATGGAAATTAGTCAAAAGAAGTGTGAGATGGAGGGATAGAAGAGGTATGCACTTATGTTTGGCAATTTTAATATTTCTTGTCCCTCTTGAATAGGCTAATAATCTCTGCAATTTATAAATTTTTATTATCTAAGGTAAATTTAAGCCCCAAACCTATATGAGTAGTATTATATCAAAAATAATTTGTGTGATGAGTTTTTTATCTAAATAGAATATGGTATCAAGTGTCTAAACTTATACAATGTATATAGTTTGGGTTTATACATTATATCTCACTTCATGACAAATGTATTTTTCTAACTTTTATTTACCACAGCCTTTGGGAACTCAAGCAAGTTAATATAAGCTGTTGGCAAGTACTGCTACTCAGTCTTTCCTTTCTTCATAATATCTTAGAGGCAGGCATTAACCCTGGGGTTTTGATAGACTAATAATTACTAGAGAGGGAAAATGATCGGTGTTGTACAAATGGGTCTGCGGTGGAGGTGAGTGTGGCTTGAATTCATTGTTCTAATTCATCCTGATTTAAACCCTGTGAAGCAGAGGGATCAATGCCATGGACAAATACAAATGAGAACTGAGTAATTGTAAGAATTTGCAATGGTTCTCTCATTCAGCTGATATTATTCAGAGCCTACTATGGAGTAGGCACAGTTTTATTTATTGGAATTAATATGATGAGCATAATCAGACATAGTTCAAGTAGCTTTAATGTTCTAAATACAAATATACCTTAAGGACTTAGTTTTCACATTCTACCACTTAACTACCTGTGCGTTCTTAAGTCAATAAGACTAAACAGGATCACTTTGCAATTACCTTGGAAAGCTACATTCTTTGAGACTATAAGGAAGGATTTGGGCAGAACAGAAAATATACTGAGATATAAAATGTTTTCTTAAAATATTATCCTCTAAAACCTGCTTCAGAAATAATTGGGTTGGCATATGATGTGAAAGATAAAAAAGCAAAGGGGGGGGAGAGAAAAGGATGGAATCCCAACAGTCATAAAGAATAAGGATTTCTGAGGGGTAGTGCTGGGAATTGGCAATTTGAACCATTTTATCAGGTGATCACAAAAGCACTAAATCTTGAGAGTCCTACAATGAATCTCAAAATATAGCAATACCAAGAAAGAAGAAAAAGAGGGAGAAAAAAGTGAGTGAAAAGGTAGAAACAAAAAAAATGTATTTTATTAATTTATAGGCATGCACAAAGCTTTCAGATATTTAAGAAGTAGAAGAGTATTTTTTATGCAATAGTAAGTGTGTTTATGTCTCCTAAAATGGTATAAATGCATATTAAATCATTGGAAGAATGGAGATATGTTTTCTCAGTAGTCGAAAGCATAGGTTTGCTCTGGGAAATGGTGAAGAAACAATGAGAAGATACTGAAATAATGATAAAAAAGAAACTATTTTCTGAAAATAGTGGATGTTTAAATACGTACAAATCATTATAGAAGCAAAAGATAATGCTTCAAAGGCTTTTATAAATATGAAATCTTGAGGGAGCTGTGAATGTGTGATTATTTAAAGAAACTTCCATGTATGCATACAATTTGCCTTTCTTGATGCTCAGGTTTCTACTCACTGTCTTTTCCTTCAAACTCAGGATGTCTGTGTTAAAATTCAGATTTTAATGAGAGAACTGGCTAGGCCCTTTTAAACTCCGCAGGCCTATTTATTCCCACAGGTTAGTATGCTATCCTGACTTTTGTTGGGGTCTTTCTGTTTTGCTTATTTCTCTCTTCCAATGATCTGATCCATTGCATCCTTTCTGCCTTCCCAATGAGAGCTCTTGCCCCTGGCCTGAAGGCTGGGCCTCAGCTGTCGCTTGAAGCCCATCCTTAGCTTGTGTCAGAAGCATTTATGGGGTTCTGGTTCTGAATCAATTCCATGCTGCTCTAGTCTGATAATCTCATTCTTTCAGCAAGCAGTTATTGAGCATTAACTGTGGCAGATTCTGAGATCAGAACTAAAGATGAAAGCATCTAATTTCCAGCTGTACCTGGAGAATCATTTAACTTGGATAAACCTCATAGTTAAAAAAACAAAAAAAAAACAAAAAATAATGGGTAGTATGCTATGTTGTAAGATTTAGTGAAAATTACATAAAATAGTAAATGTAAAGTATTCAAGATACGACATTAATGAGAAACTGAGAAGCAGTGGAGGCTATTCTCATTATTACCACAAAGTAAAAATATTACAGATTTACAGTTCTTGTGAGTGTTTTCCTGTTATCACAGCAGCTCTGAATCAGTTTATTCCATAATTCCTACGTTTCCTGTTTTTAAAACTCATTCAGCAAAAGAGCTTCTCTAGGACTTAAGCATAGCTTGACCACTGACTCTCGTGGGGAACTGTAATCAAAATCAAATTATATTTATATGGTAAAAACTATGATAATTTCTGTGAGTGTACTCTACAAAGCCACATGGCCCAGGGACCATCTATATTAGACTTAGTTAAAGGTAGTTCAACTTTCCTGGAAATAATGAATCAGAGTCTCTCAAAATAGAACATGAGATTGTGAATTTATAAAAGTTAATCAGCTGAATTTTTATGCACCATTATATATTGAATTTCATGCCTCATTTTGTCCAGCCATCACCTACAGCAAATAATTGGCAGACAAAACTAGAATCCGCCTTTCTAATTTCTAACATAGTGCTGTTTTCCCAACTCCATACTACTTTTCAAAAGTTTATTCATGATATAGAAATTTCTTTTTTTTTAAAGATTTATTCATTTATTTGAGAAAGAGAGGGGGAGAGAGAATATGAGCAGGGAGAGTGGTAGAGGGATAAGAGAGAGAGAATCTCAAGCAGACTCCACACTGAGCGTGGAGCCCCATGCATAGGGCTCAACATGGAGCCCCACCCAGGGCTTAATCCAACAACCATGGAGATCATGACCTGAACCAAAATTAAGAGTTGGAAGCTTAATAGACTGATACACCCAAGTGTCCTCTGGTACAGAGCTTTTTAAACATAATTACATTGTGATGTTTTAGGGATACTTACTGCATAAACCTGAGAATTTTGTCTTGTGAACGTCATCATGTAATATAGGATCAAAAGTAGGATGAGGGGATAAAAGGAGTAGGGTGAGGGGAGTAAGGCACTTACCTCAGGTGAAAAATTCAAGGGGCACTAAAAAACCCCAATAATTCAGATAAATAACACTTTAATGCAGTATTTTTAAAAAATCAAAGTTAATACCAAAAAAAAGTCTATGATGAACAAAGTATCAAAATTTTAGATAGAAGCATGACCAACCGGTGTTACTGATTTTTTCTTTTGACCTAGATTCTAATATGGCTAATATCACATTGATTCTAGAAACACATATTAATTAAAATTGTTTTATTACTTTGGGGATATATGTATAAAAGGACAGCCTCTTGGGGCGCCTGGGTGGCTCAGGGGGTTAAAGCCTCTGCCTTCAGCTCAGGTCATGATCCCAGGGTCCTGGGATCGAGCCCCGCATCGGGCTCTCTGCTTGGCAGGGAGCCTGCTTCCCCCTCTCTCTCTGCCTGCTTCTCTGCCTATGTAATCTCTCTCTATATATATATCAAATAAATAAATAAAATCTTAAAAAAAAGACAGCCTCTTTTCCATGATCTATTTAAAAAGATGTTGAGAGACAGACAATTCAACACAATACAACCGAAAAGATCTTTACTGTATCTTATGTCCTTAAGAACACTGTTAGGGACTGCGTTATATTTCCCCACATTCTTACATTGAAGCCCTAAATCAGCACCTTAAGATATGACAGTATTTGGAAATAGGAACATTAAAAGGTGATTAAGCTAAAATGAAGCCCTTCTGATGGGCTTTCATCCAATATGATGGATATCCTTATAAGTATAGGAGAGTGGGACAGGGGAAGAGGCATCAGGGTCAGTGCACACAAAGAAAAGGGCATGTGAGAACACAGTGTTAAGGTGTTAAGACTCCTGCAAGCCCAGGAGAGAGGCCTCAGGAGAAAGCAAATCTGCTGGTGCCTTGATCTTGAACTTCTAGACTCCAGAACTGTAAGAAAATAAATTTCAGTTATTTAAGCTATTATGACAGCTCAAGCAGACTAGTAAAATTCCTTTTTGTGTGGTGATGGTAGTGGTCATACTCCTTTCAGGAAGCAGTGACATCAGAACCTTTTTTGAAAGAGGAGTAACAACTGGTCAGGGGCAAGATACAGGAACAAGAATTTACCAAGTACACTAATATTTGAATGTTAGAATGAATGAATTTCACGAACGCATTCCAGGCAAAGAAAATTCCGTGATGCGTATGTTTGCATTTCATGGCATCACTCTGTTATTAAAGTACACAATATATCATCAATGAATTTATGATGAGAAATACAAATATGGCATATGATACATAGAATTAAATATAATTCTGTGTCAAAAAGTTCTGTGTAAGGGAATGAGATCCTGTGGTTTGCCTTATCCTGTGGGGTTTTGCAGTATCAGGTGGGCCCCCTAGATGAATAGAATGAAAGTTGTCCTATTTTATTCATACCCATTCATTTGTGTCTTAGTGCCTGCCCCTGAAACAAAAAGAAAGGGGCCGCTTACGACTGACATTTCTTTCCTAAAACACTTACCCCATCAACATATTCAATATTATGTATCCAAAGGGAGCATAAGAACAATCTATCTCAGATGTAAACCAGATCCCCAGAATATTGGAGTTGGAGAGACATTTTATTAGTGTTTATCTGTTTAAAAAAAAAAAAAGCAGATGGGAGATTCCTCACTATCTTGTCCCAGCTAAAAAGAACACATTTTCAAGAAACAAGAAATTCCAATATTAAACATTTCCATAGAGTAAAGACTAGAATAAATACTGTGCTAAATGCAGGTAAAGACATGACTATATCATTAATTAAGTGGATGAAAAGTATAAATATAATATTGGTAAGCTGGGGCACCTGGGTGGCTCAGTCATTAAGCGTCTGCCTTTGACTCAGGTCATGATCCCTGGGTCCTGGGATTGAGCCCCACATAGGGCTCCCTGCTCAGCGGGAAGCCTACTTCTCTCTCTCCCACTCCCCCTGCTTGTGTTCCCTTTCCATCTCTCGCTGTGTCTCTCTCTGTCAAATAAATCAAATCTTAAAGAATATATTGGTAAACTAAGTTTAACAGTATGTAACTGTGATAACTCATTATGACCAAGTCAGATTTATGTCAGAAATGCAGTGTTGATTTAATGCTAGAAATTTAAGCAACCTAGATTTTGACATTGATGAATTAAGAAAACAGTATGATCTTAATAAGTACACAAAAAGTGCTAGCTAAAATTCAGCATGCAGTTATAAGTTTTTAAAAGCAAACTAGGAATGCATGACAATTTTTTTGAATTAGTAAAGGTCATCTACACAAAACAAAACTAGAAAAAATAATTTTTGAAGGCTGTATTTTGAACATTGTTCCTGTAAGTTGGAGAGAAAGATGCTACTAACACTAATTTTTCTCAAGGCAAAAATAGTACCATGTTATAAGAAAGGAAAAAAGAAACACTTAATTGTTTACAAAGGCATGATTGCTTGTGTAGAAAACCATAAAAATTATCTACAAATATATAGTTAAAATATAGTGTATTTTCTGATTGCAGAATCATTATATAAATGTGAAGAACACTTGTAAATATCACTAATTATCAGTTAACAATGTAATCAAAGAGCAAAATAAAGTTAAAATGTGCAGTAAAATGTAAAATCTCTTGGATTGAATACATGTAAAAATGGTGTTTTTAAAGAGGAAATTACAAAAGTAATTTACAAAAGTAATTACACAACTGGAGAGATGTGTTTTATCATGGATTAGAAGACTCTCATGTAGACACCGATTCTTTACAAATTAATCTGTAGATTAAATACACTTCCAGGAGCCTGGGTGGCTCAGTGGGTTAAAGCTTCTGCCTTCAGCTCAGGTCATGATCTCAGGGTCCTGGGATCAAGCGCCGCATGGTGCTCTCTGCTCAGCAGGAAGCCTGCTTCTCCCTCTCTCTCTGCCTGCCTCTTTGCCTACTTATGATCTCTCTCTCTCTCTCTGTCAAATAAATAAAATCTTAAAAAAAATAAATGCACTTCCAGAGAATCCAGATATTTCTGTGTGTGTGTGTGCACATGCATGTGCATGCACCTGTGTGTATGTGAGAGAGAGGCAGAGACTTCTCAGGAACATTCCAAAATGTAATGGAAGAACAAACGCCAAGAAAAGTTAAGACATTCTTGAAGAAGTAAAATATTAAACTTCCATTTCCTGTCAATAATCAAAACAATATAGAACTTTAATAATTAAGAGTAATATCAGCATAGGGACAGGAAAATAGACCAAAAATGTGGTGCATAGAAACAATTTGTTGTATATATAACTTGTTTTAGGACAGAATGGGCCTTGAATTTTAGAGTGAAAATTATGCTAATCAATACAGTTTGTAGCAAAAATTGCCTAATCAAAGTGATCGTTATGTTATAGTATAAACAAAAATGTATTTCAAGCAGATTTAAGAAATCAGTTGAAAGATTAGACTAACAAATGTTATATAGGAGTACAAGAATATTTTTTAAAATTTTATTTTGTTTATTTTTTTTAGGGAACCTGGTAGAGGGAAAGATTAAACTATACAGAGCAATATCATTTAATTCAGTAAAATTAAAATTAAGAATTTTTAGTTTTCAAATAGTCTCATAAAGTCAGTGAAAAGAAAAACCACAGAGAAAGATATTTGTAATAAATATAGACAGCAAAGGACAGTTGATTCTCATTATTTGTGTTAGTTATGCTAGTTATTTTCTGTAAAGTCACTCAAACAAAGAATTAGCAAATACTGATGTTCTGCTCCTAGGGACAGTATGGGGTTAGGTTCCTGTGAGCCTCTGGTCAGCACATTTTCATCAACCAGTCAATGTATAGCCTTGTTTTATGTGTGTTTCTGTTTAGTGTCACCTTATAATTAATATATATTATTGATTCATTAATGTTAACTCATGGTCAGTAGCATTGTATATTATGGCTAATCCAAACTTTTCTAACACACTTATTTTCTTTGTAAAGCACACTGTAGACTTCTCGCACTTGGGAACACTAGACAGCACTTTAGCAGTATGTTTGAGGGCTTTTGAAATACCAACAAAAATATAATAAAAAGGATAAATATGTAAAAAAGATGGCACTAAATCGGTTGCAAAAAACACAGAGTAGAAACAAGACGTTGGAGTATTACTGTATTCTGCCTCAGCTGAGACAATATGTATTGGTCAACTCAGTGTTTTTTGCTGGTTCATGCATGTTTTCAAATGACCATGGAAGCAACAATAATATTGATTTTAGGATTACGAATTGATTTTATCAAGTAGGCAAGTTGAAAAATATAAAATCTGCAAATAATGAAGATACACTGGATTAGTATTTAGAGCAAGTAATTCCCTACAAATTAATATAAGGAAGTGAAACTATTTATAGAAGATGAACAAAATATGTATGAAAATTTGATAGAAGGGGAAGGGAAAAAATAAACAAAATATGGCCAACCTCAGTAATGATCGGGGAAACACTAATTAACAGCATTAAAACATTATTAGATATCACTTCACAATGATTATATTTTAAATATTACATAGCCTAATAATAACAATTATTGGTGAGAGTGTGGTACAATAGGAACTCAATAATACTGCTTTGGTAACATACATGGAAATAACTGCTTTCAAAACAATTTAATGCTTTTTGCGTGTGTGTGTATTTTTAAACAATTTAATGTTTTACATAATAGCATTGAATATTCATTTTCTATACCAAGCAAAGCCAAACCAAGGTGTGTGTGTATATATATATGTATGTATATAGATATATGCACTAATGAGACTGAGGGTCAGGTGTAACAATACTCAGACCAGTATTTTCATAATAGGGAAAATGTGGAAACCTCCCAAATGTCCATCAGCAATACAACTGATAAATTATTCCATCTTCACATAAGGAAATACAGGAGATTTTATAGCACTAGTAATGAATGAACTGACTCATCAACTTAAGGGCATTAATCAATGTATTTCAAAAATATAATGTAGAAAGGGTGGCTCAGTTGGTTAAGCATTGGCCTTTGGCTCAGGTCATGATAACAGGGTCCTAAGATCAAGTCCTGCATCGGATCCTGATCAAGTCCTGCTGCATTCCACTCAGCAGGGAGTCTGCTTCTCCCTCTGCCTCTCCCTCTGCCTCCCTGCTCATGATCTCTCTCTCTCTCTCTCTCTCAAAAATAAAAGAACAAAATCTTTAAAAATATATAATGTAGATAGACAGAGGGAAACACTAGAATACATATAATTTAATCCAGTTAAGCAAATTTATAGATTAGATAGATTTAAACAAATATTTGAGAATGAATAATACAAAATTCATTTGGGAATGATGAGGTAAAATGTGAATAATGTAAGATTCCTAAATGAGGGGGGGTTCATGCTGGAGCACTCTATTTCTTAACTTGTTTAGTGTGTCTGTGGAAAAAAAGGTGTTCATTACCCTATGTTAGAATATAAACCCTCTACTTCATGTGTTTGTACCGTATAAATGAAAACGAACATGAGGAAAACTACAAACTATAAGGATGAAAATACCTCAGAAACAAAGATATGGCTCACTTCATAAATTTGTGTAAAGTTCTGACACTTGTGAACTATTTTACCTAGCAAAACTTAATATTAATGAGATTAAGAGCTATGTATCAAAAATAATTGGATCTGATTTAGATAAGCTCTGTATAGAAATCTAGTAGTTCCCCATGAGAAAGGAAACTGCTTTGTGTTGCTTTTTTTTTTTCTAACACAATTGACAGTATTCTTGGTCACTTCCCCCCAAATGTTAAAATACCAAGAAAAAAATCCTTCTTATTATATCTGACAAAATGTAAAATAGAAGGAAATGTTGTGCCAAGGATAATAGGGCACCAATAACATTTAGCTATGTAAGTTCAGTCTAATTCTAGTTTTGTTTCTTCATACTTCTCTTTCCAGCTTGCTCTGAATATCTTTTAAATTCCATTCTCCTTGCAAAATCTACTCATTTAGTATTAAATTAAAATCCTGCAGTCAGAGTAAGAAACAAAGGAGAGGAAGTAGGTGAGCAATTTCAAAAGATTCAATTTAGTTGCCTTTTTGCTAAGCAGTTTTTTAAATTGGTGTGTATTTAATTATCATTTACCATGATAATTAAACATGTGTTCATATATAAAACCCAATACAACTCCAGTCAAATGAGTGTTCAATAAATAGTAATTATTATTAGGTCTATAAAAGATCCTTTGAGGAAAATTATGTGCATTTGTTTATAGTCACCTCTTTTGTATAGACACCTTATTTTATTAATTTGTTTGTACATTTCTTCAGGACCGTTACTATAACTTCTCCTTCCTATCTTTCCCTACTAAGCTCTTAGCATTTTAGTGACTTGATGAGAAAGACTAAACAACTGGAATATCTTCTAATAAAGCATATTTGATCCAATTAGAGAGGACCAAAATATTTGTGTAGCAGATATATTTCCAGAGTACTTCTTTTACTGAAAAAAAACTTAGAATATAAATAATATTTTCAATGTTGGTAAAATTCATATTTATACATGGAAATTGCCTCAAAATAGATATGTTGATGAACAACAATTGATTTTAGACCTCATTACATTATATTAGGAATGATATGAACAAAATGATTGATAAGATTGATTTTGGCAACACAGAGTAGTTTAAGTAATTTTAAAAATTTAATAATACGTAAATATTCTAATGAGGATCAGCAATTGAATAATGCCTTAATTGTTTTTGATAAGTAATGGTGAGTAATGATTCAAAGGGCAACCTTAGATTCTTTAGAGAGCAAAAAATGTAATTTATGATTGTAATAAGTTTGATTCTTTGACTTATAAATAGTCACTCACCTTGTATTTCATTTACTTCACTTAAGTGAAGCCCTTCAATTCTAGTGCTCCAATAAAGGAAATAACAATAGTCAACTTTACCCAGAGTGCCATCTAATGGCACTGTTGTCTCAATTTAAACCAATCTAAATATGCTGCTTTGCATAACTAATTTCAATTTAAAAGAAGTGTATCAGACATTAGATATTATTTTTGTTTTTATAACTGGTTATTCCAATTTCTCTTTATAGAAGGATGAAGTAGAACCATAATAAGGACAAGTAAAAAGAAAATTATAAAGTAAAGGAAAACACAGTATATAGCAGAAAGTTGCAACACTGTGGATTTCTGTGAAGTGCAAAAGTAAGCTTATCTGTGTATACAATCATGGAGAAAAATTGCAAGTTGACAGGCACAGAAACAGAGTTAGACAAACATTCATGCATAGTAATTCAAGAGGAAGTATGAAAGAGAAAACAAGTATTCCTCCAAAACTCTAGCAGTCTTGAATTGTATTTAGCCTTTATCATTAACTATAAAACCTTGGGGAAATGATCAATCTGGCTTATCTGTGTACAATTACAGTAATATTTTCCCTAGCCTTGTTTTGTGACTATTATAATGAAAGAATAAAAAGGGAAACACTTTGCAAAACTTAAAAATGTTATACGAATTTAAAAGATTATTGTCAGATCGTAAAATAATTTATAAGAAAGTAATGATGATACAGGCTTGCTGGGTCTGAGGATCCAGAGAGTTCCCTCAGGACCAGCCAGGAGGGTCCTTGGCTTTACACAGGATAGGAATCAAACAGGAGCCAAGAGGAAGTGAAAGCAGAGTTTATTGAAGACAAAGAGGTAGGGTAGAGACAGGGAGAGTCCAGGAGACTTAGAAAGGAAGAGGAGAGTGAGTCTCATCTCTTTACTTGGGATAAAGCAAAGGATATGTGTTTTTATTGAGGATTGTGGTCCAATGTACTGTCATTTCAGGCACCCAGGAATTGGTTAAAATAAAGACAAGTGTTTAGGTGTCCTCCATAAGTCAGTTAGTCTTGGAGCCAGGAGTCAGCAGAAAAGCCGTCCTTCGTGGGGTCCCTTCAGTTTCCCTGTCTCAAGGTGGCAAGTATAGTAACTGGCTGATTGTACAACAACCTTTAAGTAATTTGTTTATATGTCAAGCCACAACAAATTATGTTTTTGTAATAGGCATGTCTTGAGTTACAGATACCTTTTTTTTTTACATTTTTATGTATTCATTTGTTTAGCCTTATTACTGTCATGAAATTCCTTCACAAATATTGATGAACACCGCTATTAATGCCCATGCCTTTTAACTTTACATGATTTGAGAACTTCCCTTAGCTTCAGCGTCACAACTTGCAATAACATTTCCTACAGATACCAAACCTCTCTTATCTCTTGCTCTCCATGAGAATTTATATGAGAAAACAAGCAGTTATATCATTTAATTCATTGGTGATTTGTAGACAAGGTTTAAGCATGGTTTGGTTTTAATGGTTTTAAATGGAAACAATTGTGTAAGTACATCATTTCATTAAGTACTTATTTTCCCTCTGGCATCTCATTGATTCCCTTAAATTAAGATTTGAAAATTTTCACAGGCAGTAATTGCTTTAAATTAATAAATCTAATCAAGAGACATCTTCACCTTCCATCATTTAAAAATGGAATTTTCAAAATCTATTCTCAGTTTTCTAAAATTTTATACCTAACTCCTCAGAGTATTGATTCTTTCCTATATTCCTGAGTCTACAAACATCTGTCTACTAGCCTGAAGAAAAAAGTAGAAAAGTATCTTTACTGATGCTTAAAACAACTTTGATTATATTTTTAACTGGATTTAAAGTAAATTTTTTGGCATTTTAACTTGTTAATTATTATTTTTTTTTTGTTTTAGAATTGTTGCTATTATTTAGTAAGGAATTAAAAATAAGGGACTAGCCTCTGAGCATAATTAAATATTGAACAGAACTATACAAATGTTCTTATTTTAATTTGAAAGGGCTTATTTACATCTCTATATCTAATTTCTTGAACCAGTAATTTGGATGCGTATTCTAAGAGAGGCTTTGTTTCAGATGAGAGGAAATGCAAACTGAAGAATAACTCAATACTCCTTTTCTGATTTTCCAGGGCAGATTATCACAACAAATAATGACCCTGAAGATGCTGATGGGAAGCATAGGGTTTAAAGATTTTCTAAAATATAATTTTGCAAAAAATAAGTCTACAATCTCACTCTTCTTTTAACCAATTGTATTATCGATTGTTTTGCAGTTAGTAAAACCTAATATAAAATAACTCTTAAAAAATCAGATAGCAAAATAAAGTATACATTTATTCATAGTACATACTAGTAGTAAGGTATCCATTCATGTACATAATGGTCATATAAAATTTTAAAATAAGCTGATTTTCCATTATGCAAAAAGTAATTGTCAGCAACAGGACAATGTTTCTGAGATCGAGAGGGAATGACAGGTGGTAGCCAGCACGTAAAAATATGTAAACATTTTGAAAATTATGTCTGAGAAAGAAAAGTACCTGAATAACAGGCGTTCCTATAGATAGAGATGTGTAAGAAAAATTTACAAGAAGTTAAAAAAAAAGAAGAATCTAGTATATCAATGGAGATACAGTTTTAAAATGAAGCAAAATCAAATGAATGAAGGTAATGAATGAACTTATTAAAGATCAGGTTTCATATGAGGTATCTAAGACAATGTTCAGCATACATAAATTCTGAGAATTCTACTTTTATGATGCTAGGTAATGGGAAGGCCACTGTTTTATGATGATTCATAGAACCTTTTACAATGATAAAGTTGAAGAAAGGCTTAGCAGTCCACCAATCTTTTCAGTAAGGAATCAAGAAAGTAGAAATGACATGGAGAGGTCATCTGTTCCCTCTCCCTTACTACCTGGCAGGACCACACGTAAACTATTCCAGATAGGATTATTTGATTCTGAGAATGGAAGTAAAAAATATGTAGCTTGATAAATATGGGATAATCTCATCTGACTTTTGGAGAGGAAACTTTTTTCCCCTTTTATCTTTCTCCAAGCTTTAATGGCAGAAAAACTTAACATTATAACCAGAAATGAAATGAAATGAAATATAATTCAAATATGAAGAAAGATTAAAAAATTTCTACCTAAAAATTTCTATTTTTTCTATTTCTATTCTATTTTTCTATTTCTACCTAAAAAATGTCTACCATTTCTACCTAATTTACATCAACTTAGTCTTTGAATAAATAAAAGCTATCAATGTCTGCAGGACATAGTGAATCAGGTATTATTTGAAAAAAGATCAGAACGTCATAGAATAATTATCATATAACCTTTTCCAGTTGTTCCTCAAAACAAAAATCTGTATCAGGAGACTAACAAATAAGCCAAATAATTAAATAATTCAACATATTGGCAAATTCAGCTTAGTAGGCAAATATTCAAAACAATATTGTATAGAAGAAAAGTACTTGTTTTAGAGTCAGGAAGTCTAAATATTCGAGAAGCTAATTAGGAAATTGACATTGTACCTGTCAGTTTCTTTTTTGGATTATACTTAGTAACTAAGTGGATTAGACTGGATTTTGATTAACACCTAATCTGATATGATTTCTGGACATACAAAGGATTTATAATCATAAATTAAAATGACCAAAATTTTGCTAAAATAATCAGAAAAGTGTTCACAGGGTAAATCCAACTCTGTGTGTGTGTGTGTATGTGTGGGTGTGTGTGTATTTAACTTATTGTCGTCTTTGAGGTGGCCTAATAAATATTATATATCTTTTTGATCTGAGTTTTGAACCAAAATATAGTAACATATGGGTAATAAATATATCAGTTTCAACATTTAGTTACATTTAATTTAACATATTTAAATTTTACACACACACACAATCAAACTCAATAAGAGAGCAATCCATAGACAAAATTGGCAAAATACTTAAATAGAAACTGAACTAAAGAAGATAAACATACAAAATATAAGCACATGGAGCTCAATATCTTTATTCTTTAGGTAAATGCAAATCAATACCAAAATGAGACAGTGTTATTCAACTATGAGAATAGCTACAATCAAAACCTTTCAAAATTAAAAAAACAAAGCAAAATAATTCTTACGAAATATAAGGGGGTGGGGTATGCAGAATGGTATTACAACTTTGGCAATTTCTTTAAAAAATTTAGTACACAGATATATGTTTTTAATAAGTATTATTAAAAAATTAAAGACAAACAGAAATGTGATATAGTCATTCTACTCCTAGACATTTACTTAAGCAAACTATATATCCATACTAGGATGTGTACACAGATGTTCGTAGCAGCTTTATTTGGAATATCCCCCAATTGAAAATGACCCAAGTTCCACCAACAGGTAAATGGATCAGCTAAAATTCTAATAACTTTGTGTAGTGACAGATGATTACTACACTTATTATGGTAAACATTTCATAATGTATATAATTGTCAAATCACTATGTTGCACACCTGAAACCAGTGTAACACTCTACGTTAACTATGCTTCGACAACAGCAACAAAATTGTGGTATATCTGTAAAGCATTAGTACGCTAAATAAAAATAAATAAATAAAACTGTTAGGGTGCCTGGGTAGCTGAGTCGTTTAAGTGTTTGCTTTCTGCTCAGGTCATGATGTCAGGGTCCTGGGACTGAGCTCCACACTGGGCTCTCTGCTCAACAGGAAGCCTGCTTCTCCCTCTCCCTATGCCTCTGTGCTCTCTCTTTCTCTCTCAAATAAATAAAATAAAATCTTAAAACAAATAGAACTGTCACTGCTCTCAAGATTGATGGATGGCAAAATAATTATGTTGAGTGAAAGAGACCAGACAAAAATATTGCATGTTAAAAGGTTTCGTTTACATAAAAAGCCCAGAAAATGCAAACTAGCCTTTAGTGACAGAGAGCAGATCAGATCAGTTTCCTGAGAACTTAAAGGGTTAAGTGGGAGGCGAAAAAGAGAAGGAGTACACTGGAAATTTAGGGGGTATTTAATATACTTATTATATTGATTGAAATTATGGTTTCAGAGGTATATAATTTTATGAAAACATAACATTGTACACTTTAATAATGTATAGTTTATGTGTTTCAATTATATCCCAATAAAACAATTTAAAAAAATGAAATGGCATTGTGCTATTTAGCTTTGTTACACTTGAAAGAACTGATTGGCTATCAATATTTAAGAACCGTCATGCATTAATTTCAAAATAATCTGCTTACGTTTATAATATGATTTTTACTTTGTTAATCACTCTGAGTGATAAATAATAAATATTTGTATAATTATTTTATTAATGCCAACGACATTGCTATGAGTTTGATACTATAGATGTGAATATATCTTGATATTGATATATATCAATCTATAATATTGGTATTATAGATGTGAATATATATATGAATCATATAGATATGAGTTGATTATATAGATGTGAAGACAGAGATTTTCAATTATTTATCTGAGATTGTAGCATTTATTTTTATTTATTTTTTAAAGATTTTATTTATTTGACAGAGAGAAACACAGCGAGAGAGGGAACACAAGCAGAGGGAATGGTAGCGGGAGAAGCAGGCTTCCTGCCGAACAGGGAGCCCGATGTGGGGCTCAATCCCAGGACCCTGAGATCATGACCTGAGCCGAAGACGGACGCTTAACGACTGAGCCACCCAGGCGCCCCTGTAGCATTTATTTTTTTATTTTTTAAAAAGATTTTATTTATTTATTTTTGAGAGAGAGAGAGAGAGAAAGAGAGAGTGCATGAGCTGCGGGGAGGGGCAGAGAGAAAAGCAGACTCCCCGCTGAGCAGGGAGCCTGATGCTGAACTCCATTTCAGGACTCTGGGATCATGACCTGAGCTGAAGGCAGACTCTTAGCCGACTGAGCCACCCAAGGGCCCTGGGATTGTAGCATTTAAAGATTGTCATTAAGTTTCTATATCTGGCTGTCAGATAAGAACTCTGTTCCTGATATCATACTTCCCTAGTCTTTAATGTAATGTCTTATGTGAAGTCCATTACCTGAAAATTCCCTTTGAACATTTATAATAACCTCTTTGCTAGATGGTTTAAGTCATCAACCATATTTTATTTCATTTTTATACATCCACAATGCTGGGCACACTCCCTTTAAAAAGGAAATGCATGTGAATGCTGTGATTGTATTAAGCTTACTACATTAATTTTGGGGGGTGCCTGGGTGGCTCAGTGGGTTAAAACCTCTGCCTTTGCTGGAGTCATGATCCCAGGGTCCTGGGATTGAGCCCCACATTGGGCTCTCTGCTCAGCGGGGAGCCTGCTTCCCCATCTCTCTCTGCCTGCCTCTCTGCCTACTGTGATCTCTCTCACTCTGTCAAGTAAATAAATAAAATCTTAAAAAAAATACATTACTTTTTTTAAATCTCCTGAAATCTCTATAAATTACTTGTATCACAGGCCTTTACTTACAGCATAAGCATGGAATTTCAAATCTATTAAAATATCAAGGAGTTCAAAACAAATAGGCGAGTGATTAGGTCCCCCTCTTCTCTCAGCTCTCCCCTCCAAATATGTGTGATCAGTTTAGAAAACATGTAATTAGTGGAGATTAGTACGTATACACTCTTCAGCACATTTCTATGTATTATATATTTTTCTTGATTAATATGATGCTCCATCTTTGATCAGAATTGCTGTCTCTATACAATGGCTTATTAAATCATGTTAATGCTATCCACACTGTGATGATTTGTGCAGGAAATATGCTGGTAATATTTCCTGCACAAAGCATATCTCCTCCACAGAGTTCTTTAAGAGTTTACATTAGGAACTAAGGTAGTGATAATTGTAATGTATCTCATTATGGGATACCATATTCTTTCCCCCCCGACTTTATTGAGGAATGATTGACAAATATAAGTATATATTTAAAGTGTGTAACATGATGATTTACATATACATTGTGGAATGAATATCAAGATCAAGATAATTAAAGCATTCATAACCTGACACAGTTAACTCTTTTTTTGTGGTTGCAGTAATTTTGAAGTATACAATACCTTATTATTAACTTATGATGTACATTATTACATACTGAGAATTTATTCTAACTGAAAATTTATACCCTTTGACCTACAACTCCCCATACCCCTCACCTCAGCACTTGGCGAACACCATTCTATTCTCTGGTTCTATAAAACTGGCATTTTTTTTTTTTAAGATTCCACATATGAATAATAAGATACAGTATTTGTTTCTCCTATCTGGCTTACCACACTAGCATAGTGCCCTTCAGCTTCATCCACGTTGTAACAAATGGCAGGATTTCCTCTTTTTTATTAATATCTGACTAATACTCCATTGTGTGTATATATGTTTATGGTATCAGATCTTACATTTAAGTCTTTAATCCATTTGGGTTAATTTTTGTGAGTAGTAAAAGATATAAGGCTCCAGTTTCATTGTTTTGCTTATCGATATCCAGCTTTCCCAGGACCATTTATTAAAGATACTAATCTTTCCCCAATTTGTGTTCGTGGTGCTCTAGTTAAAAATTAGTTGATCATATACGTGATCTCTTTGGTATATGATATGATAACGAATATTATCATAATACTAATTCTTCCTCCCAAATAATAAAATACATAGGAATAAATTTAACCAAAGAGGTGAAAGACCTGTACACTGAATACTATGATTCACTGATGAAAGAATTGAAGATGACACGAATAAATGGAAAAATATCCCATGTTCTTTCTTAGTACGTGGAGAGCTTAGGCACCCAGACCCACGTATCAATTTATCAGGCATTTACTGAATCTAACATTGTGAAGTTTCTAGAGTTAGAATTAAAAATGGAGGAAGAGCATGGATTTCTCCAACGACATATAGTTTTGGTATGGATGTACTGAGAGCAAACAGTAGAAGCAAATTAGAGGTAATAGTACTCCAATTTGTAACAGCTATAGTAACGGATTTTGGAATCATGTATAGTGTAAACAAAAATGGATCATTGCCCCAACCTAATATGAATATAAGATTTTGTGATCATTAGGTGTCTCTTCTTTGAATGAACACAGAAATTTATAAATATACATATATATATACACTTATGATATATACACATATATCATATATAT
>CM053606.1:142943260-142979545 GCA_028646535.1 Procyon lotor
AGCAAGCTTACTAATGTTTTATGGTGATAAATTTGATATACTGTGGTGCCAGTGAAAGCTTTATGTTTTTTCCTCAATTAAAAGCATATTTAGCATATACCATAATTCACCATACAGATAAACCTAAATTCAGTGACAAATTCTCTAGATAATGTATTTCTGGATTTCTTTTAAACTTTATATTCTTTTCTGAAGCTCTTTTTAAGGTAATGAGTTTTGGAGAATCAATTAGAATGATACTTCTAATAAAGGACTACAAGATATAGGATTTAAAATTCTGATGGGACCATACTTTGTTAGCATTTTATGATTAAATTAGATCAGATATATATATATATATATATACACATTCATGCATGCACGTACGTACACACACGTTTTGGTATAAGGCTTAAATAGTATGAAAAATAAAATTTAAAGATTTATGGCTGTCAGTGGATTTACTCCATTTGTATTAAACTTTGTGAAAAATAGACTTTATACGGTATGCCTCTCCATCATAAACAATATTCCAAGTGATTTCAGTTATGTTTCAGTGGAATTATGGTGTCAGTTTTTTTAATTTACTTTAGTTACAAATTATAGTCTTTTTGAAACAAAATATAAGGCATAATAAGCATAAAGTATAATCCAGTAATGACAGATAAACAATAACATATCACTAAATAAGATATTTGATTTCAAGCTAGTCTAAGGATTATGGGTCTTTAGATTTAAATAAAGATATAATCAGTCTGAAACTTGTGTGAAATTTTGTCTGATGGACACAGGAATTTGAAAGCCTTGTTCTAAAGAACAGCGCTAAAAATAGAAGGTCCACTATGATCCCAGGTTTATGGTTTTCATAGTCTTTTTATAATAATAGTATCTAAAATGTTACATATCCATTTAGTACAGCTTTATTCAATGACAGGCCAATTTGATAAAAATATGATTTTGTTAAAAAGATTATTTCAAAATATAACCTTTCTTTACAGTGCAATGAAGTTAAGCAGAGTTTGTAATGTATTTTGATTATGCCCAAATATGACTGATTCACAATAAAGTTAATTACATCTTCCATCTTTGTGGAATTGATGCCACTTGTTTTATTTTCAACACCTGAATTTTAAGACACATCTTTTGCTGGGCATGGCGGGAGGTGAGGTCGTTGTAAAATTGTAAGACTAAACTATAAAAGTAAACTGTTAAAAGCACTTTTGAAGCTGTTTCAGGCTACCAATAGCTGTCATCATATAGAAGTAATTGCAATATGAAGTTAATTACATTGTCAGAGCTGAACAGCAACTCCTGTCTCTTTAAAAGTCAAGGAGGAAAGAGAAATACAGTGCATTTGGAAATGTGGCAGCTCTTCAAACAGGCGTGGAGCTCAATATGAGCTTTAGTTTTTATAAGATTGAGGATCTGATTTCATTGTATATTTTCAATACAGTTATTGTACCATCTATTTTCTATTTTTTGCCATTTGTTTTCTTCTCATGGTTACTGCTTAAATAAAGAAAAGAGTTGGGGTAGCAGAGAGTCATCCATAGCATGACAGTTTACTCGGGTATGCATACTAGGCTTCCATTATAATATGATAAGTCTGTGCTAAATAATAATAACAGTCTGTGATGTTTTAATGCAAGTAAAACAACAAGTCATCCTCAAAGTGGCTAAAGAACATTTTAAGTCCAGTCTTGTCATCAGTCCCCTGTTCTGTCTATGGCCTGGGCTCAATGTGAGGCTAAATTTAGATGTAGTCTCAGATGGTTATGATTAAAATTAGATGAACCATGAGAGACTGTGGACTCTGAGAAACAAACTGAGGGTTTTGTAGGGGAAAAGTGTGGGGGGTTGGGTGAGTCTCGTGGTGGGTATTGAGGAGGGAGCATTGGGTGTGCTTTATGAACAGTGAATCTTGGAACACTGAAAAAATAAAATTAAGTTAAAAAAATTACCTTATTCCTAGATGCAAATAAAAAGTCAAAATAGAAGAAAATATGGCAATACTTTCAAGACTATTGTTCATAAATAAAAATTCTTCTGGCATTGTGATAGCTCTCTATCACTTTTTTCAAAATGTTCAAGTCTATAGGGATTACTGATAATAAATCGATATATATTAAGCTATTTAGAGCCTAATTAGAATTGAAATGTGTATACAACATGTTTAATAACGATGATCTTTTTAATTTTATCATAGTAACATTGATGACAAAAAATGTAATGAGGCATTAGTGCCAAAAAATAAGTCGTTTCTGGCTAACAAATGGAAATTTGTTGAAACCATGAAAATTATTAATGGTAAAGTGAAGTTTTCAGTAACATATCTACTTGCCCTTAGTATAATCAAAGCTTCTTCCTTTTTATAATTAAATTATTTTTAGACATTATTGTAATATTTATATTATATATCCATGACTTCCCTCACAAAGATAACAAAAGCATATATTTTACATAAATAATTTTTAAATTTCTATTATGAGAATATTAGTTTCCCACCTAATTCCATGAAAAATAGTTGTTTTAATTAGACATTTGTCTAGAGTAGGAAAAGTCATTATAGCATGAAATAGGGGCAAGACAAAATATGGCAGCTTATGGTGGACCACTCAATATCTGGACCCTCAAAATTTTTTGTTATTCTCTTTTATTTATTTGTTTTTGAGCTAAATTATTTCCACTTTAAGACAGATAAATGAGGCACTTTTTCATATGGATATTATTAGAGATAAGACAGTATTTACTTCTGATCTAATATACTCTTATAGGATATAAAGATCCCAATTGATAAACATATGAAGACGAAAGAATTAATTTTAAGATACAAGTTGATAGTTTCTTACTTTCCACAGTAGCCCAAGATGAATGGAACACAATACTTTTAAATTGACCCTTTTCAAATGTAATAGTTCAAAATCTTTAAGATCTAAAGCATAAACATAGGAGGAAGTATGTCTACCATTTTAATCCAATATATAATTATACCAGAGTTCATTCTTATGGTATTACAGCAATAGTCCCAGAAATCTGTATGTTTCTTTTTATCTTGTAAACTTATTTCTTGCCTGTATTACTTTTACTTCCCACATTTAACTACAAATATTTTCTGCTTTATTCTAAAAGTCTCTAAAACATGTTCTTTTGAATATTTTGGTTTTTTTTGTTTGTACGGAGTCCTCTTCTTAAATTTCGGATATTTACATGTATTTTTTGCAATGCAGTTTTCAGAAAATATTCATTGTGAAATTTAAGAAGTTCTTACTCCCACTCACTGCGCAGCTATGTGCTGCAGGCCAAACATAATTAAAATTATTGCAGTCATCTGAACACTAGATTCTTTTCTAACAAATTTGCATTAAAATGCCAGAAAAAAATGAGCCAAGCTGACACTGCTATATAAAAAACATTGGTAAGCTTTCTTTGTTTCTGCCTTAGCAAGACCCTTTCCATTGTGAACTCCCAACAGTTAGTTCATCAAGGTCTATATAGAAACATTGACAAATTAGATTGGACCATAAAATTTAGATATTTTTGTTTTATTTTTTCCTTGCTAATTCACATATTTGTATAAATTTTTACTTTGCAAGCTCACACTCTTTTTAATTGTATAGATTCTTTATTTCTTCATATGGTATTTTACTGGGATGGTCCCTGGGCTTATTTAATCACTTGGCATATTTCTGTTAAGTTTAGAGTATATGACAGGTGTAGTACAAAGTGCCAAGAATGCATAAGATAGAAGACATAATCCTGTATGGCAAGGAGTCATAGTCAAGTGAGGCAGAGAGAACTAAGTAGATAATTAGGGTACAATATGACAATCAAATAACTAGAAACAAGCAACATGCTTTCAGTTCTCTTCATGTTTCCCCAGTCTACTGCCTGGTATATTTTTGATTTCTTGAAGCTTTCTTTTACCTTTTCAAAGATTAATAGACATTATCCAGCTCAAAGAAAAAAATAGCAGTAACAATCAAGACAGGCAAATCGACAAATATTTTTATGAAATGAAGAGTTCTAGTTAAGATCTTCATCAATCTTAGTTTCAAAAATTAGGGCTTCCAGTTTTGTTTACCTGGATCCTCAGCAGGACTTTATGAACAGTGCTTTTGAATTAGGTTAGATGTTCTCAAGTTATATTTTAGTCCTGCTCATTCTCCACTGGGCCCCATTCTAATCCACTTCCCCCTAATCTTCCCAACAATAATAGATTTTGTGGAAAAATACATTAGTTTGGAGTCAGATGAACCTCAGTTTTTGCTCTAGCTTCATTACATAGTATAATCAGACTTTGGTTGAGGAAAATTATTAAAACTCCTTGATAGTCTGTGTGCTTTCTCAGCATAGATCTCTAGTTCTCAACCAGGGGCCACTTTACATCTCAAAGAATTTTGGTAATATCTATAAACATTTTTGATTATCACAACTGAAGGGTTGCTGCTGATATCCAGTAGACAGAGGGCAAATATGCTGCTAAACATTCCACAATGAACAGGATAGTCCTCTGTTGGCCCCACATGTTAGTAGGGTCATGTTGAGAACCACTTTGCAGTAGTTTTCTAGTGCTGCTATAACAAAATACCATAGAGTGGATGGCTTAAACAATAGAAATTTCTTTTCTCACAGTTCTGGAAGTTATGACTCCAAAATCAAGGTGGCAGCATGGTTGAGTTCTTCTGAAGTCTCTCCCCTTGGCTTGCAGATGGCTACCCTCTTGCTGTGTCTTCACATGTTCATTCCTCAATGTGCATACATGCCACATGTTTCTTTCATTTTTTTTTTTTAAAGATTTTATTTATTTGACAGAGAGAAACATAGCGAGAGAGTACAGCGAGAAAGGGAACACAAGCAGAGGGAATGGTAGCGGGAGAAGCAGGCTTCCCGCAGAGCAGGGAGCCCGATGCGGGGCTCGATCCCAGGACTCGACCTGAAGGCAGGCGCTTAAAGACTGAGCCACCCAGGTGCCCCGTTTCTTTCATTTTTTTATAAGAACAGCAGTCATAAAGAATTAGGGTCTCACACCAGGTACCTCACTTTAACTTAATCACTTCTTTCAAGCCTTATCTCCAAATCCCATTTGCTTCCAAGGCACTGGCGGTTGGGACTTCAATGTATGAATTTGAGGGAACACAATTCAGCTCATAAAATTGTTATTTAGGATTTCAAATTCCAAGTCAGCCACATAATGTCTATAAGACCTTAGTAATGTATTCAGACTTTGGGGTATAACAATTTCCTCATCCATGAAATCATACTTTATTTCATTGATATAGTCTGAGGATTAAATTAATTAATATATTTCAAAGTTCTTAAAAAGATGCCTAAGATATAATGAGTACTTTTGAAAGAATAGTTATTTATCACTGGATGTGATCTGTGAAATAGAACACTCCATCATATAATCATTACATGATTGAGGGTTGCATGCAAAGTACTTAACATTATTCTTGTCTAACATATGACAGGTACTTAATAGATATTGATTCCCTTTCCTTTTTTCTTACTGATTCTATGTACACAGAAGCTAGGAACAATTTAGACAACAAAAGAAGACACATATCAGAGGCAGCATCAGAAGAGGCAAAATTTAAACTTCTTATCTCTGAGATTTTCTTTCTATTTAAGTAGAAGTATGACTATGACTACTCCATCCCTTTAGCACAGGTCTATTACTGAATTTGTGTTGAGGCATTGGTTTTTATTTCTTTCCATATCTGTCTTCCTAAATTACGAGTTTCCTGATAAGGCATCATATTTTACTTCTTTGTATTTCTAATTGTTAGCATAGCTCTTGCACATAATACTAGAATTAATAACAATCATAATAGATGTAATTTCAGTGTTTGAAATAGGCCATACACCATGCTAATCATTTTGAGATGGCTTAGTTCAATAATAAAATGATTGTATAAGGGAGATATGAATGTTGCCCCAATTATATTTATGGACTTTAAAGGTTACGATCTTGAAGATTAGTACTAAATTTCAAAATCAAGCAATTTGACTCCATATTCTGTGTTTTTAACTACTATAACATAAGATAAACTCCATAACTGTTAGATTAATAAAATGAATTAACAATTGAGAAAAAATCATCACGTAACAGAAAATTAAGGGATTGCTAGTCATAGGTACAAATAGCATGGTGCCTTGAGAGATAAAGTATAATGTACATTTGTATGTTCTCAAAATTAAAAAGGATGAGAAATAATGGAAAAATCAGCCAATCAGACATCTTTCATTCTTTCTGAGTATAGTTTGGCTGTCATGACTACATTAACATTAGAAATAAAACTTCCATTCTTGTTGGAGAGAAGAATTTATACCAATCAGTTAAGTTGATAGATAAATGTATTTTTTTATGTTTGTGTAATATAATTCCAAAATAGATGTGATTTTGAATTAAATAAAAATTATTTAATTATAAAACATAACTGCTCCAAACAAACTTTAGTGCTGAGAATTCATCTATGCATTTAGTGTATATATAGGGGTGTGTGTGTGTGTATAAAATGTGTATTTTATATATATTTGGTGATATATGGTACACATATACAGTAGTATTCATAACACAAAATAATATTTAGAATGGTTGTTAGATGAATTTTTAAAAGGTATCCACACAAGTACACTAAGTAAAACATATGAAATCTTCCAATTTGTTAAATGTAGAGTCAGTACCCAAAGATCATCCTATTTGACCCATGGGCCACATTAATACAGCTAATTACTCTATCTCCATGACATATTTTTCTCCTTTGGCTTCCAGGAAACCAACCGATCCTGATTTTCTTTCTACTTCATTTGTTGCTCTTTTGATCACTTTTATTTTCCTATTTCAAAACTTAATTTTAGAGACCTTGGTCTTCTCCCAGCCGTCCATCAAACAATCATTCTTTTTTTAAAAAAAATATTTTATTTATTTATTTGACAGAGAGAGAGAGCTCACAAGTAGGCAGAGAGGCAGTAAGAGAGAGGGGGAAACAGACTCCCTGCTGAGCAGAGAGCCCGATGTGGGGCTCCATCCCAGGACCCTGAGATCGTGACCTGAGCCGAGGGCAGAGGCTTTAACCCACTGAGCCACCCAGGCACCCCCAAACAATCATTCTTTTGGTGATCACCTCCAATATTACGATTTTAAGACCAAAAGCTTTTTATTTCTCATGAGAACACTTTTTTGAATTCCAGGCTCATATAGTAATTTAAGTAATAAAATACTATTTCTGATTTCTTTCTCTCAAAATATGCTCTGTACTTAACCTTCAGTTACTATCTCAGTAAACTGTAACTCCTTTCTTGCGGTTATTCAAGGCAAAGGCTTTAGAGTCTCCCCTTTCGTTAGTCCTCACATATATTTTTTTCTTGTTTTGACAGTATGTTTAAAATCTCACCACAGGTTTTTCACCACCACTGTTACCATCCTCGTCTTGAGTCACTGTATCAGTTAGCTACTATTAGTGAATCACCAAACACAAAGTTTCAGTAGAGTACACAATAAACATTTTCTTATAATTCTGCGTGTCAGTTGGTGAGATTTTGCTCCAGGCTGTGGTGGCTGGTCATTGTGATCAAGTGTAGCTTAGCTCAGGGGGTTAATACCATTTGCTGCTCATTTTCCTTCTGAGACCTATGAACCAACTGAGGCATGTTCTTTTAATAGAGATGGCAGAAGCATAAAAGAGTAAAGTCCCCTTAAAAGGTCTCTTAAGGCTTAGCATCAGAATTGGCTAAACCTCATTTCCAGAGGTGATGCAATAAATTCCACTCCTGATGATGTTGCAAAATTTTTGATGAAATTATTTTGGCTAACTAGTCAGTTGATCAAGCAGTGGAAGAAAAGTCATGCCCTTGGTATTAATGACCAAAATATCTAAGGGAGAATTTTACTAGCTGGTTTGGGGTGACTTATCCAACTCTGAAATAACCAGTATTACTAGTAGTGTGGAACAAATCTGTTTAAACAGCCATTGGCCACAGACCCAACCCACTGGCTAACAGAGTGTAGGGTCAGCCAAAACCTTCCAAAATAAAATAAGTTATATTGAGGAAGGAAGATATTTTATACTACCAAGTGGAAAGAAACTTGGTTTTCTTAGCAAACTTCTTCTCTGAATATACAAAGACAATGAGATGAGCAAGGTTTAAGTTTAAAAACATACTAATAAAGAGGATAATAGTTTTAATAGTTTCCTTTGTTTTATTCTTCCCATGTATCTGTTGAAAATAAATTTTATGAGTATATAAATATTGGTGTGCACTTATATTAAATAATTTTAATCATACCTTTGTATTTCTCCAATCTCCTTAACTTATTCCTTAGGAAAAAAATGATCACTACAAATTAAAGTTTGATTTTCCATGGTTTTAAAAAACTATTGTCCTCAGTATTTAAAAAAAAATAAATCTGTGCTTCATGCATTTATCTTTAAATACTTGACATTTATTTAAGACACTTATTCTAAACTACAGGTTTAAAAACTTTATACTTCTATTGACTTACACTAGTTCTAGAAATATTTTCTAGAGATTTAAACAGTAATTGTATTCTGAAAGAGGAAAAAGATTGCTTTATTATTGTTTTGATTCAAATGGCTTGTATACCATTTTGGCGAACATACTGCTGGCAGTCTTCATTTTCAACTCATTATCAGTTTTACACAGCCCAGCATGTCAGAGCCTGGTGACTGTTTTATAAAGATGTGGCTCTTTGCTTAAGGAGAAATGATAATTATATATTCTTACAATGTAAAGGGCTCCATAATCACTTTATCCCTGGTGTAACATTAATAGAGTTTGTTTAATAAATCAGGTTTATTGGCCGTTAGAAACCCACGATGCTGGATTGCATTATAGTTGTAGTCATATCTGTGTGGTGCAGTTTTACCCCTCAATGGTTGCCAGTTGCAAAGACATAAATAAAGATTAGGTAACAGCAAGGCCTGGAACGTATGCCAGTTACTTTAAAATTGTAATTTTATTACCATTAAATTAGCAATTTTTTGGCATGTTATTTGTGGCAAGGAAAATCCGATGGTTTCCAATGTATAAAACCTATTTTGATAAACCATTTTTAATTATTGTATGTTTCAGAGAGGTAGTTTGAATTAGAAAGGCACAATATTACTCAGTTGCAATCATTACAAAAATGATGTGAACATAAACATTTTACTGAGTGTGGCATGGCTAACAGAAATCCCAAAATACATCATGTCTTCTTTACACCCATGAGATATCTAGGAGAGGGTTCTAGTAAAGATGGTTTGAATTCATAAGTCAGACTCAGGTTAGAATAGTTTATAGGCATTTATCTGTTGTATCTGCCTGGAAGAAGTACTACCTCCTGTTAGGACACTCCCTGCTCAGGCTTGGGAATCCTTATCATTCCTGGGACCTACAGTTACCACAGACCCTTCAAAATCTCATTAACAAACCTGGGTTTTGTTTTTGGAAATAAAAAAGAAAATTAATTCATTTCTCTTCAGTGAAATGGATAAGAGGTTGTAAAATGAATAGACACCCTACTTTTTCTACACTACGTTAATGAAAGTGACAAATTCAGACATACATACATACACAGCAAGGTAAAAAAAAAAAATTCATCTTTCACATTTGCTGAATTTTCACAAAAGTAATGCCAGCTAGGCAACATTTGATATGGATGAATGCTACAAATATGCTCTGTTTTGTACCCTCCACCCTTTATTCCACAACTCATATTTATTTGGCGTCAATTCAGTCAGGTACATTAATCTTGTTTAGTACCGATAACTAATAGTTGGTTCATTGTAAGTACTTGTCACAGAAACAGTAGGTGATGCTGACATTTAAAGTTCCCATCTCATGAAATTGCAGCACACAGACGCAGTACTGACTGTAAAATGGAAGGAGACAATATTAATGCCTCTGGAGGAATTATCACTTCATCTGGTGTAAAACTCAGAAGCACACCAAAATACACTCTCCAAATGCTCTCTCCTGTAGGATTGACTTGACACTGAAATATTGGCGTTCATTTATATGTGCTTTTTGACTTTATCTCTATTTTCTGGTATGTAAAACAGTCTCAGGTTTGATTGGTTATGAGAGCCTGTCTAGCGAAGCTTCCTGATAAGTGAGCCATGCAATTGGAATGATGTGATGTGGGAGGGGAGGAGGGAGAACATGGAAAACACCGTGATTACACAACACCATCTACATGACAGACTCTCTGCTCCCTTACTTTATATGCACCATGTTAGTTAAATGCCCTCTCAAACCTATGACAAAAATTTGAATTATATTTAATAGATAAGAAAACTAAGATCAATTAACTTGTTTTAAGTCCTATATCTTAGAAAAGTTAAGTCTAAGTGAAATAAATTTGACCAGATTCTAAAAGTAGGACTACTAGGGAAAGCAGAAGGGCAAATTTTGGGTACATCAGTAGTTGTGGGAAACTCCTATAAAAGGTATTTGCCAAAAATAAATAAATAAACAAAAAGGCAAAGAGAGCCCTTCATTCTGGTCCAAGCCTGAGGTTCCTTAGCTTAGACAACCTTATATGCCTGATAAAGGTTAGAAGTGGAGCAAGAACTAAAAATTAATTTTGAGGCAGACCAATAATTAGAAGATATTTTAAATTTTGAAAATTTGGGGTGCCTGGGTGGCTCAGTGGGTTAAAGCCTCTGTCTTTGGCTCAAGTCATGATCTCAGGGTTCTGGGATCGAGCCGGACATTGGCGGGGGGGGGGTCTCTGCTCAGCGGGGAGCCTGCTTCTCCCTCTCTCTCTCTGCCTACCTCTCTGCCTACTTGTGATCTCTCTATCAAATAAGTAAAATTTTTAAATATTTTTAATTTTAGCTTATTACAATGAATTGATTAGCAATTCATATAATGGTTTGTTACCATTTGTTATCATGTATGTTATGGACATTGCTTTGCCATAAGGAGGTCATAAATATGACACCTTGCTCCAGGGCATTGACACTCTATTTTGGGTTAACTAGAATAAATGATATAAAATACTCCATCTTTAACAATACAGAGTAAATATCAAACATTTGTACTAGTTCTCTATTGCTGCTGTAACAAATTACCACAAATTCATTGGCTCAAAACAAGAAAGATTTATTATTTATTATGTATATTATTATTATATTTCTCTTCTGGAAACTGGAATTATAAAATCAGTCTTCAGGGTATTGGTAGGGCTTAATCCTTTAAGATTTTAGAGACTCCAGGGAAAAATGTGTTTTCTTTGCCTTTTCCAGTTTCTAGAAGCTGCCTTCATTCCTTGTCTCATGGCCTTTACCTCTATTTTTAAACGGCATCACCACAATTCCTGCTTCGTTTCCCTATCTCTTCTCTTTCTAACATTGACTTTATTGTCTCCCTCTTATAAGGACTCTTGTGACAATATTAAGTTGATCTGGATAAACCAGGATGATTTCTCCATCTCAGGATTTTTAATTATGTCTTCAAAGTCCCTTTTACATGTAAAGTACCATATTTTCAGATTCTGGAGACATGGAGAAGAGCATCTTTGGGGCTCATTATTTTGTCATTAAATGTTATATAAGTTAGAAGAGGGAAATCAGAGAATTCAAAACATTTTCACTATTATAAGTTCACATGTTTCTAGAACAGAGAAGCCATTTTAAATGCATTCTTCCTAGCTTTCTTCAGTTTAGCTAATATTGTTTCAGTCCTTCAAATAGACTGTGCTCTTGCCTACACAAAGGTTTTGAAATTACAGTTCCTGGAGCCTAAAATATCATTAATCACCCCAGTACTTCCACTGTATAAGTCTTATCCAACATTTAATTAAAATTTTATTTGTATAATTAGTTTCACTTTCACCTATGCAACTTAAACATAAATTCTGTGAGTGCAGGGATCATGTCTATCTTGTATTAGAAGATGAATAAGAGTATACTTGTTCAATGAATGAATGAATAAAATAAAGAAAATAAAACTCATAAACTATAACATGACATTCAATTCTTGAGATTACTTAAAATGTAATTTCTTACTATTAAAAAGTAGTCTTAAAAATTAAAGAAGAGACATTATATAGTTTAAAATAAGAAAATGCTATGGTATACTTAGCAAAAGTCAATATCCCCAAGGCAAAGACCTTAAAAATGTCCCCAGAAAGCCTCATAAGGTGGCCTTCATTACCTTGGTAGGTTTGCCAGAGTCCTGGATCTTCTCTCTGGCTTAGAAACTGACTTTGTCAGCACACAGAGGGAAAATTCATTGCTCAGGAGTGGATTTACATAAAATAAGCATATAAGCCTGATTTCAATATATTAATTTACAATAAGATACATAAGTGTCACAGGTGTTGGAATATTTTTTTGGATATTTAATTCAGTATAAGTAACCCATTCAATCCCTCTAAGTGTCCCAATATAGAAGGAAGATAAGCCAAATTTTGCTTGGTTAGGGCAAGGTGAAAACACTTAGTGTTGATGAAATTATTGTGAGTGCAAGATTGACATATAAGTCATTTAAAAGATTCTTTAGAGTTATTTTTGAACGCCACATGACTGAAGATCCGATGCAGAACACATTCTTGTCAGAGCTTGGATGGGCACTGCTGGTACCTGTTCTATGACTTTGTTTCCTTGTGCTTATTTAAGTAGGTTGTAGTTCCCTGTTACGTTTATTCTTTAAGTTGACATATTCTCCACTAACACTTAAGTCCCTGTAATCCAACTAGTCATTTTGTCCTTTTTAGGTGGTTTGTATAACTTTGATTTGATAAATCTAATTTTTGTTGTTTGGTTTTTTTCCTCTCTAAAGTTTATCTTATTTACATCATTCCTAAATCCTTCAGGAAAGACTATCTAAAAACTACACATTTTTGTTAAGTTTAATTTCTCTACGAATACTAAATATTTGTAAATACATTAGAAAATAACCTCTAGATAACCATAAGGATTCATATTTGATAGGATAATTTATCAAGAGACTCAAATTATTTTCACAATTTTTAAGATTCTATGAAATATCCCAATTTGATAGATACTTTGTAATGAATGTTATTATCATTTGCTAATAATTTTTGGCCTCTATAAAAACTCATCTACTGTGCAAGATGTTTACATAGTGAAGAACAAGTGAGGCCTTTTTTTGTGAAGCTTACCTTCTATTGGGGGAAGGCAGAAAATAAACATAAACAGGATAAAAATGTCATGAAGAGGAGGTATGATTGGGAATGATCAGAAGAAAGCTATTTTGGATGCTCACTTAAGCAAAGGTTTCTTTGTGAAGGTAATGCTTTAGACAAAATAGACATGATGAAAGGTAGCAGCCATGTGACCATTAGTGTTCAGAAACGAAAGCCACAAAAGTCTCAGATGTAACAAATCTGAAGAGTATAAGATACCCAGAATGATCAATGAAGAAGGGGAAAAAATTTTGAGAAGACAAGAAAGGTAGGCAGGAAGCAAATCCTGTGAGACCTTGCAGATCAGGTCAAGCCTTTGGCTTTTAAAGTCTCAGTGTCATGGAAAGTCACTGAAAGCCTTCAGAATGAGGAGTGCGAAATTATCTGATTTTTATTTTTTTTGAATTTTCTTTTTTTTAATTTAAATTCAATTAGCCAACATAGACTACATCATTAGTTTTAGATGTAGTGTCCAATGATTTATCAGTTGCATATAACACCCAGTCACCCAGTGCTCATCACATCAATGTGCCCTCCGTAATGCCCATCACCTGGCTACCCCATCCCACCCTCACCCCCCCCTTCTGCAACCCTCAGTTTTTACAAGCGACTTTGCCAGCTGTCTGGAGAATGCATTATACAGAAGCAAGGGCTAACCTAATGAGTCATGTTGGGGGGTTACTACCACAATCAAGATGACAGAAGACGAGGGCTAGAATTGTGATTGTAGTAGTAGAAGTGGTGGGAAGAGGTCAGATCTGAAATATATTTTGGAGCTCGAATGGATGAGACTATCGGCTAGCTTGCTATGGAGCCTTAGAGCAAGAACAGAGAGAGAAGGGATTTGTTGATAGTGAAACTATAGCATCACTCTGCTTTACGCCCCCAAGACTTGAGTGCATAGTCTGACATCTGAGGACGGAACGATCTAACTTTCTAGCAATCTAAAACTATTTTTGTTCACATACCTGATGTTTCATCAAATTGGTATAATCATTGTTCCAAAAAATGCTTTGCACTTTGGCATTTCTATTTCTAATGTACTTCACTCTGACTAGAATCATTTTCATTTTCATCTGTGCCTCTCAAAACTCTTTTCATTCTTTAAGAAGTCAAACAAATGCTAACTCTTATCAACCCTATAAATGGATCTTTCTCTTTTGAATACCCAAGAATTTAACTTATAACAACTCTCAAATTACTAATAGTACAATGTATCAGTTATTTGAGCAATCTTCTCATAACAACCCTAAAGCATGAGTATTGCTTTGCATTTTTGTACCTTATATAATTTTATACCTTATATATTTACTTTATGATGACCACTTTATATGAATTAGATGTTCAGGAAAAGTAGGATAAGTAAAATAAAAATTTACAATCAGTTCAAAGTTACCCCCACTAATTTAGCAAAAAAACCTATAATTTTAAATTTGCTTAAATAGTGCAGTTATTCATTTTATAAATAATGAGACAGAATTCCAAAAAAAAAAAAAAAGTTTTGTTTTTAATTTGGCCATTACTGAAGGAAGCCATCAGAAGAATTTTATTCTCATCAGAGTCAGCCCACATGTGGTTAAATTTTAGTAGTAGGTATAGGGCAGGCTATAGTGGGGTAAGAAAGCCTGGCTCCTATACCTGGAAAGCCAGCTCTGAACAGTCATCCTAGTTTCTGAGCTACCTATAGGACTGGGTTTTTGCAACTTTAATCACTGTTCAGTTTCTCTCTGCACCCCACTGTGTTTACTCTCTTATAGGTATTATTACTAAGTTTTTCCCCAATAAACCTCTGCACATGAATTTCTTTCTGTCTCAGAGTCTATGCTAGCAAGCATCACCTGAGATATAATAAGTCTAAATAAAATGAGAGAAACAATCTTTTGGGGGGAAATACTTATCACAGATTAAAACATGCTGTTTTATAAACTTTACATATGGAACATAAAAAATATCTTGACTTAGGGTGCCTGGGTGGCTCAGTCGTTAAACGTCTGGCTTTTGCCCAGGTCAGATCCCAGGGGCCTGGGATCAAGCCCCGCATTTGGCTCTCTGCTCTGCAGGAAGCCTGCTTCTCCCCACTACCATTCCCTCTGCTTGTGTTCCCTCTCTTGCTGTGTTTCTCTCTGTCAAATAAAATCTTAAAAAAAAAAAAAAAAACACAAAAACTGACAAGCTCAAGATTCGATGAGAACTCTTAGCTAGAAGCTATTTCTGAAAGTTACACACAAGACGCAAAGGGGTAGGGAGGATGGGGAAAGCCCCAGGCGACACTGTTCTAAGAAAAAAGGACTTTAGGGCAAAAGGGCTTACTGAAAATAGGCGTTGGGATCTGAGGGATGACCTGGGGAGAAGTGGTTGTAACTTTGCAAAAAAAAAAAAAAGTATCTTGACTTAGACCAAATGACTTTAGAGCAGCATTTTGGTCAACTGTATCTGTTTGTGTGTGTGTGTGTGTGTGTTTAATAAATTTTCAAAAATTATACACACATAATTTGTCCTATTCTTTATGTCACTGAATTAGAAAATTCTAACTTAGATTTTGTCTTGCTTTTTCTTTTCTTTTTTTTGTTTTATTTTTATTGTTTTTTAATTTAAATTAAATTAATTAACATATAATGTATTATTTGTCTCAAGGATATGGGTGTGTGACTTATCAGTCTTATATAATACCCAGTGCTCATTATAACACATACCCTCCCCAATGTCCATCACCAGTTACCCATCTAACTCAGATTTATATGGCATTATGGAAGGTAGCAAACGAACATATATGGATATTGATATTTTTGAAAGATATAGATGAAGATTTAGTTATTTTTTAAGTAAACAAAATAACAAGCAAACAAAACTAGAAAAATTGATTCTTCAATATTAGTAGTGAAAAAATTGTTAATTCAAACTTCGGTTTGAATTAACATTTTTCTTTTTAAATTTGTCCAATCATAGTCCTTAGTTTCTCTCTGTAGTAAATGAAGAAAACTCTCAAATATTGAAATTTGTTAAGCTCTTGAGCCATTTCATAAGATAGTTGATTCTATGCTTAAAATTAAATGAACCTCTTCAGCAAAGAGGTGAAATGTTAAAACTACTCAAGATTCTAAATCTTTTCTTAAAATGCCTCACTTGAGCAAGATGCTTTAAAATATAGAAATAGTCTTGACTCTCATCAGTATCAGAAAGAATTTTATTTTTATTGTAGTCCTCATCAAAATCTTGTGTGAGTACATTTTCACTCAACAGGGGACAAGCTGAGTATTGATAAAGGAGAGTTGAATTCCTTGCCTTTTTTTTTTCCTCATGAACCAAAGATTTGCCTCAGTCTCAGTGCTTTAATCATATTCACAGTCTTCACAGATCCTTCAAAACTGTTGATCACCTTCTATTCTCTTTGAATAAAATGGTCTTTGTATTAGCTTTCAGGAAAATTCCATTTCATCTTCTTTATAGTGAGTGATATATAGTGGTGCTGTAACCTCTTTAGTGAATTAGTCAAAGTGAAGGGAACTACAAAGTCATCAGGTGCGTGTGGCAACTTTTTAGACTGTTAACACTCATTATTTAGAGTAACTTCTAAAACTATGGGTTATTTAGTGACTTTATAAATAAGTATAAGGTATTTTTATCTTTTTATCTTACTTATATTATTATATGGAGTAACTTCTTACTTAATTTAACTTTTTTTTTTTAAAGATTTTCTTTATTTCTTTATTTATTTGACAGAGAGGAGAGAGATCACAAGTAGGCAGAGAGGCAGGCAGAGAGAGAGGGGGAAGCAGACTCCCTGCTGAGCAGAGAGCCCGATGTGGGGCTCGATCCCAGGACTCTGAGATCATGACCTGAGCCGAAGGCAGAGGCTTTAACCCACTGAGCCACCCAGGTGCCCCTAACTTCTAAAATTATGTATCTTAAATGGAATTATAAAAGCTTGGTGAATTCCTGAAAATGAGCTTGGAGATATTTTTTTTAAAACACCTAAAAATATTTATTCTAGTTGAACATAAATTTCATTAAAGAATTTAGTCCAAGGAGATATCAGATGTGAAAAGAAAGATTTGTAATTAAGCGTTGATTTAATGGTACTAGAATGGTGTTAAATAAAATATGTCAATGTGATAAAATATTCAAAGATTAGCTATCTTATAGGAATAACCTATAATGACAGGAGATAAAGGTTCATAAAACAGTTAAAAGGTAAACCAAGATATAAATGTATGCATATTTATATGCGGTATGATTGAAATGGATGTGTGTGTGTGTGTGTGTGTGTGTGTGTGTGTGTGTGTGCATGCGTGCCTGGGTATGTGTAGAGTTGCTGTTCCTCTTTTCACTATTATATAACATTTCAAAATGAAAATGGTTTACATTTATTATGTAACATGGTAACACTAAAAGTTCTTCTACATCTAGAGAAAGACCTGCTGGTTTTAGATATATGGAAGATTGGGGGGAACATTTGAAAACTGGGGAATACATGGCATGGGAATAGGAGAGGAAAACATTATCTAAAATAAACACACTGAGTGCAGTGATACTGAAAGAGGCCAACAAAGAAGGTTATTATTTTTTTCTTGTTGTTTTTTTTTTCTAAAGATCTATATAACAAAGGGATTCAATAACATTGTAGCTTAGGGGCTGTTTATTGTATATATAAACTCAAGTTACCCAAATTATGTTCAGAGTTAGAGAAATTATTTGTACAATAAAACTGAAGTTTAAGTAATGAACAAACATTTGAGAATAAATAATTTTTTTGGTAAATTAAATGTGTTGCAATGAAGTCTTATTGTACTGACTAAAAGAGGATGGGAAAATGCAGTTGTAGGCATTGGTTGAAGGTAGAGGAGTTGGAGGGAGCTGTTCTTTTTTGGAAAATGAGAGTTGGGTAATCTGCTTTCAGCTAGGCATTCAGGATCAGAAGGAGATGTGTTTGATGCTCTTTTTTTCCTTGAGACTTTGACAAAATACAAGCAAAATGCAAGAACACTATATCAATCAAGGTTTCACCACACACATGTGATTAACTGCAAGGAATTGACTTAATCAGTTGTGTTGGCTAGCTAGCTAAACGAGGAAACTCTCAGGGAGGAGCTGAATATTCAGTCCATTCACTCCACAAGCAGATTGTCTTTTTTTTTTTTTTTTAAGATGTTATTTATTTATTTGACAGAGAGAGAGATCACAAATAGGCAGAGTGGCAGACGGGTTGGGGGTGGGGGAAGCAGGCTCCCTGCTGAGCAAAGAGCCCGCTGATGGGCTCCATTCCAGGACCCTGAGATCATGACCTGAGCTGAAGGCAGAGGCTTTAACCCACTGAGCCATCCAGGGTCCCCGCAGATTGTCTTCTTGATTAAGAGAAGATTCTTAAGGCCTTCAGTTGCCTGAATCAGGCCCACCCTGATTATAGAGGACTTGAAGTCAGCTGATGGAGCTGTTAGTCACTTCTGCAAAATATTTTCATGGCAACACCAAGATAACAATTTGATTAAATAACTGGATACTAATGTCTAAGTTCACACATAAATCTGACCATCATGAGCACTGTGAAACATGAAATAGTGCACTTGAAAAGCAAGAAGAGTAGTAGAAAATGCTATGTATTGACCTTCCTTGCTGAAAATATATAAATCAAAACATTTGGAGTATATTCAAACATGGTGGAAAACTAACATTTCAATGTGATAAATTATGATTATAAACTCTTATCTCTAGGGGGCGCCCGGGTGGCTCAGTGGGTTAAAGCCTCTGCCTTTGGCTCAGGTCATGATCTCAAGGTCCTGGGATCCAGCCCCACATCAGGCGCTCTGCTCAGCAGGGAGCCTACTTCCTTCTCTTTCTCTGCCTGCCTCTCTGCCTACTTGTGATCTCTCTCTCTCTGTCAAATAAATAAATAAAATCTTAAAAAAAAAAAAAAACCTCTTATCTCTAATAAATTGGTGAGTCTGTCTTTCCCAAAACCATAACTTAAACACTTTTAATTTTTTAATTTTTAATTTGTTTTTTCTTCCAAGGTTTTATTTAAATTCCAGTTTGTTAACATACAGTGCAACATTAGTTTCAGATGTAGAATTTACTGATTCAACACCTACATATAACACTTACATACAACATCACAAGTGCCCTCCTTAATATCCATCACCCCACCCACCTCCAGCAACCCTCAGTTTGTTCTCAAAGTTGAGTCTGTTTTATGGGTTGCCTCTACTTTTTCCCCTATGTTCATCTATTTTGATTCTTAAATTCCACATATGAGTGAAATCATATGGTATTTGTCTTTCTCTGACTTATTTCAATTAGCATAATATACTCTAGCTCCATCCATATCATTGCCAATGGCAAGATTTCATTCTTTTGAATGACTGAGTAATATTCCGTTGTGTATGTATATACTTGTACACACACACACGACTTCTTTGTACATGTACCACAACTACTTTATTCATTCATCAGTCAATGGACATTTGGGCTCTTTCCATAATTTGGCTATTGTTGATAATGCTGCTATAAATATTGGGGTGAACAAATATCACTTTTTAGATGATCAATCATATGTAGTTAGTTTGTTAATGAGTAGAAAAATCATGTTTGGAGAGAAAACAACTAAAAAAAGCTGGAGTCAAACCATGATAACTTTAAAGCTCTTTAAACTCATAAATTCAACAGTTATTAGGTGAACTAAACCTATATATTCATTTTTTTTCTAAATTTGAAGAAAACATGGAATTATTTGTTATTAATTCAATAATAAATTCCTGAATGATCAATTCTTCTATTTATTGCTATAATTCACAGCAAGCATCAATGAATTTCTGGTCCATTTTAATATATCTTAAAATGATTGTATTCTGTTCTTAATAACTAGGAATTTGAACTAAGTTTACACTGATATGGAAGGTAATAAGTCTTTCACGGTTTTCTTTGCTTTTGATACCAGAGAGGGTTTTTTTGTTTTGTTTTTTGTTTTAAAGATTTTATTTATTTGAGAGAGAGGATGTGGAAGCAAGCATGTGCCAGGGGCGGAGGGCAGAGGAAGAGGGAGAAGCAGACTCCCCCACTGAGCAGGGAGCCTAATGCAAGGTGGGGCTTGATTCCCAATCCCAAGACCCTAGGATCATGACCTGAGCCCACAGCAGATGCTTAACTGGCTTAGCCACGCAAGTGCCCCCAAACCAAAGAGTTCTCTGTGCATATATTGTTATGCTTAAATCTGTTATACTTAAATATGTTATGGAGTTACTGCAATTTAGACTACTACTAACTCATCTCAAGAATTTTTTTTAAAAAATATAAAAAGTGATTGTTTTAACATGGTTATCGTTGCTAAGAAAAGTACTCCATTGGGATCTGTATATTCTGCACATATGTCTCATTTTGTTAAAACTCACAGAGGCAACACCATAGTGCAACAATGACATGAATATAGTTCATTGATTTTTTTTAAAGATTTTATTGATTTATTTGACGGAGATCACAAGTAGGCAGAGAGGCAAGCAGAGGGAGAGGGGGAAGCAGGCTCCCTGCTGAGCAGAGAGCCCGATGTGGGGCTCGATCCCAGGACCCTGAGATCATGACCTGAGCAGAAGGCAGAGGCTTACACCCATTAAGCCACCCAGGCGCCCCTGGTTCATAGATTTTAACTATAGTAGCAGTATCTTGAAAATATGTATGTATAGTGTAATTTTTTTGTATATATGGGTTTAAAAGTGGACTACATATTATAAATTTGAGGCAAGATGTTCAGATGTATGTATAAATACTCATTAATGTCTCAGGATTCCAAATTTAAACTCTAAAAACATCAAACTGCAGTTTCTGAAGTATATTACTAAGGTTGTAAGGGCAAGCACACACAAACACATATAAATGTCATATTTGTGTAACATTATACTCCTCGGGTGAGACTGAAGACAAACTTTTGCATTAATCAAAGTAATTAAGTCTTAAAATGTAATCAGTTTTGTGATTTTATTTCCTCTCAGACTGTAGAAGACACCAGGTCAAATAATGTGAAAAATAATGAGTAGAGTCTGTTAACAGAAATTCTTCAAGGAGCTAGCACTATGAAGTGGGATGTAGATGGTAGCAGAGTAACTAATTAGACAGCCATCTGGCACCATTTAGATCAGGGCAACAAGGCCTCCACCTCTTAATAGTCCTTTAAGGCATCATTCTCTTACTTCAGTATGCTAATTGATAGTCATATGAAGGCCCTGAGTTAGAAGAGAAATGTTAAATTATGCTCTGCATGGTCTGATTAAGATAATTAGCAAAATGCATTATAGGAATATGTCAGACAAAATGGTTAATGTTTCTAAAAATTTCAATAATTATAAAAATGAGACTATAAGTACAAAATTCTTTTTTTTTTTTTTAAGAAAAATTTTCATTGGTAACATTACTACCCCTTCCATCCTCCTTTATTTGTCTTGAAAAGTTCAAGAACTTAAGAAACGTCATGCCATATCAAACTGTATTACCGGGGAGCAGTAGAAGACACATGATTTTTCTTTTTTAATGCCTAGACTGGTGGAGGATGAGCCAGCAAGGTAAAAAAAAAAAAAAAAAAAAAAAAAAAAAATGGGGAGGGGGACAATGTGACTGAAATTGCCCTTCCTATCTTGAACTCTGGAATTTTGGCACAGCCTGCCAAGATTCATGTATTCTACTTACTGTGTGAGACCTACCTTCCTTCCTGCACACATGATTACCCAGAAAATCCCAGTTATCTCATGATTTTGCTATTTTCTGCTGTATTCATCTGTCAGTCATTGCTTCATTCTGATTTTTCCAGCTTCTCTGCCTTCCGCTGTAATTGATTCCATAAGCGGGAGAGAAAACATATTTTCTCTTTTTAGGGTTATCATTAGAAATTTAAAAAATATTGGAGGAGTATCAGGAATTAAAATATGTATTTTTCAGATACAAGAAAATTGGTCAGGCAACTACATATCCAATTAAGCAGAAAACTAAAATACCCAATCACTGTGAGGGAAAATGTGCTTCTCTCTATAAGATATAGACTGACTTTCCTTTTTCTTAAAGTCCTTTGGGGACTATTTATCTATGGCACTTGTCTGACAGGCAGTTCTTTTCCTAGGCTATGTGACTAACTTCCACATTCTCCCCTGAGGATTACACAGACAGGACGTTCCTATCAGATTGGCTTTCAATGGTTTTAGTTGCTTTAAAATGACTTGTGACCAGTAAAGTATGGAGGTGGTCACTCCACAGGCTCTAAATCTTTGAAACATTATTTTTAAAATAAATCCCTTAGAACCACTGTAAAATAACTTTTTTTTTTAAATTATGGGAGAAAATATCAGAGAAAACCATAAGGATCACCGTTGTGATAAACTAATGAAATATAACTTATTCCCAATTTTGTTAAGGAAAAAGCTTTAATCCAAGAAATAATGTACTAAATATATTCATCCAGGAGATCTGAAAAACACAGGAATCCTAAAACATGTACTATTTAGATACAATGTATGAATAACTCAGTTTTTACATCGTACCCCTTTATTCTAAAGCTGTGGCTTTAGGTACATTTCTCTACATGAAAATAGAGGAAAATAATGAAATATTTATTTGACCTGCATAGACAATTATTCTTACGCCCAGATCTAGTTTATTTCTCATATTTGTAAAATAGAATATTTTTGCTCAAATTATTTTTAATTCAGAAAGTTGGTACACCTTTCAGAATAGTTTATACATTGTTTATACATTGACCTATTTTAATATTTTGTTGTTTCTATTTGGTTTTGATCTAGCAAAAGTGTTTCCATTTATATTGACACACTACAGAGTTAGAGTTTGTAACCCGGGGTATGTTGACTCATTTTAAGGTATATAATAACTTTTAAGCAATGTGGAACATTAATTGTTTATACTTTTTTTAAAAGATTTTATTTATTTGAGAGAGGAGAGAGGGGAAGCACATGAGCTGGGGGCGGGGCTTGCAGACAGAGAGGGAGAAGCAGACTCCTCACTTAGTGTGGAGCTCCACAAGGGACTCAATCCCAGGACCCCAAGATCATAACCAGTGAGGAAGTCAGACACTTAATTGAGCCACCTGGGTGCCCCTGGGGTCCTGTGTATATCTTTTATTTCTAATCAAATGATCCATAACTTCAATCTAATTACTCATATCCCAAAATATACTGAGAATTCTTGCCATATAAGCATCCTTCAATAAAATGTATAATAGAGGAGCTAATCACATAGAAAAAATTTTACCAGTAGAATTATCTATTCAAAGAATTCTAGAACAGAAAAGACAGTCTGATATTTCTGTATTTTTGTTGACAACTCCATGAACACCATTACACTTTGTTGATAAATAGTAAAAATTAGAACACTTATTCAGCCTGAGCTGTGAGCTGAATTGTGCCCCCCTCCACCCACGCCCAGCACTGAATTCATATTGTCAAGTTCTAAGTTCTAGTAACTCAGAATGTGACTGTATTTGGAGATAGGTCTTTTCCAGAAACAGTTAGGGTAAGATGAGGTCATATGGGTAGGCTTAATCCGGTAAGATTAATTTCTTTATAAGAGGAGATTGGACACAGATACAGAAGGAAGACCATGTGAAGACACTAGGGAAAAATGATTATGTACAAGCCAAGGGAAGATATTTCATAGAATAAACCAACCATACTGACATTTTGGTCTAGGTTTAGCTTAAAGAATTGTGAGAAAATAAGTTTCTGTTGTTATAGTATCCCCAGCAAATTAATACAGTCTTCTATAAGAAATGCTGTTTTCCAGTATGTGCTGTATTATGTAGTATGTGTGGAGAATAATCCCTTAATAGTCAAATAATACATTTTACCCATCCATCAGTTATTAACCATTATGCCAAATCATACTGGCAAAGCAATAGTGAGCTAGAAACATAGGTCCCTTCCTTCGTGGTGCTTACTATTCAAAATGGTATACTTACATGAAGCCATCTTTACCCTCCTGCAACTTGGAATTTTGAGAGTTAGTATTCATACAAAAAAGAGTTATGCTGGCAATGAAATGAATCTATAACAATGCATTAAAATAAGAGGGTAGAGATTTTTTTTTTCCTTTTAGAAAGAGAGCTGGATGAACCAGGGCTTGGGGGGAGGATGGGCAGAAGGAGAGGAGGGAGAGAGAGGGGGTAGATATTCTTAAGCACATATGAGTTCAAAATGGCCCCAACAAAATTAGTAAGGATTCAGAGAAGAAAAAAGAAAGAACTGCATAGTGGATCATACATGGAAATGTGGAAAAGAGTGAAGAGCATTTGATATAGGAAAACCCACAAGCCGACCTAGAAAAAGTAACAATATTAAGGGAAAGTTTGAAAGAAAACCATTAAGAATAAATTGTAAATGACCTACTCTAGCTTTCAAGAGTTTTAAACCAGTGTATTCTTCTTATCTTCTAAACTCACTAATCCCCCATAGGAATATTCTACTTGAGACAGTTCAAGCTACTGACAGAGAAAATACTTTAAACTCCATCTTTGCCCTTCACTTTTTCTGCATCTCTCAAACTACCAGTTGGTAAAGGTTCAGCTCTCATTCCAAATATGGATTTATTACTCTTAATTTTATGTTGATATGATATTTCATTGTGAGCAGAGAAAAGTGAAAAAAATTCAAGTTCATTTATATAACACAGTTACTTTAATAAGAAAAAATAACTTATATAGCAAGTGCAGAATGTTTACATTCTAAGATAATTGACCTATATTTCTGAAGAGTAGCTGTTCAGAGCAACTAGACCCTGAGAAATAAACCCCTGCTTATTTCGTGGTGGAGCTAGGCAAAAGCACTTAGAATGCAGCCATAACTGAAGTGTTAACTAAAGTGTTTTTTGGAATATATTTGTTTTAATTCAGATTCTTTGTGTTACAAGTAACAGAAAACAATTCAAATTTAATTAAGTAAATTCAGTGGGTTTTACTATAATGCTTGATATACATTTCAAAGACAATAGTAGCAGAAAAATGGCCAACCATCAGAAAAGTTCATTAGTCAGAGTTTAGAAAGTTGATAGGACTTGCTACCTCTAATGTCTGCTACATTCTTCTTTTTCCATAGACCAGGTGTCTATACTCCTTGGTACACCTGGTAGAAAAATTTACTTCCATTTTTTAAGAGTCTTGGCCAAACTGAGCTAGGAATGTCATCACCTAGACTCTCAATTGCTTACTTACAAATAGACATTTATACCTCATGTTGGGTCAATAATCACATCTCAAGCAACAAAACTAGCCTGGAAATAAGATGGCAGTTACACAAATACAGCTGTAGAGCATTCACAACATTTCATTTTGTGTCCATGTAGATTTGTGTTAGTGTTGAGAGGGAGAAGGGAGAGCAGTTTCTAAGAGAGAGGTAATGAGTGGTAAAACAACTCAGCAGGGATCCAATAAAACATTTTGTGTGTGTGTATCAAAACCAAATTGATTTCTTACGCCTTTGAAATATTGGACTGTACTTTTGAGACTTAAAATGTTCTGGCTTAAATTATTGACTTATTTTTTATGATTTTATGTTTTATCTCTTTATCACTGTTGTGCACCCTTGTTAAAAACTATTTTTTGAATATTGTGTTCTACCACCTCCATTCCAGTTTCTTGGGCTCAATAATTTACCTGCACAGCATTACAAAACACTTACTTTTCAACACACACAGATACACACAGACATGACACATACACACAAAAATCTTAATTACCTGTTTCTTCCATTGGTTTCTTTCTGTTGGCTATTCCTGCTTATGTATTTCTAATTCTACAAACCATATTCATATTTACTTTCTTGATGCATTCTTTCTGTCTCTCCTACATGATGAATCAATTTTAATGGCTCTTATACATCTTAAACTTCATTACCATACCCTAGAGCTGGATGAGCTTATCCGTTGAACTGCTTGATATTACCTTAATTTTCCTAAGTGGAGACAATTATTGTAATCTATAATCTTTGTATATAAAGTTTAGTAAAATTACAAGATATATAAAAACTCAGTGCTTTTAGTGGGAAAGTAACTATGCTTTCTAAGAATATTTTACCAATTAATATCTTTTCTGGCACTCTTTGTGTTAAAAATTCATTTATAAAACATTTATTTTAAGCAACCATCACCACCCAGTAGTAGAATACACACTGAGAAAATAGTGAGTAAAATCTGACATGGCTTCACAAAATCTATTGTCTAGTGCAAAGTAATGGCAATAGTCAATTAATAGATAAATTAGCAAACAAAATAAGTTGGATTTTAATAAAAGCTAAAACAGAAGAAATAAAGTAATGCTGTTTTACACAGAAGGGAAAATTATTTTCTAATGTTCAATGGGCTTCTAAAAATATGTAAAACACCAAATCATGTAGAAAATCATAAAGCAGTCAAAGGTTAGTTTTCACAGATCATATTTTATAACCACTGTTTAATAATTATAAATTAATTGACTTACTTGTTCATTTTTCAATGATTACTATGTGTAAGCCCTTAAACCAAAATATTTTGCAAATATTTACCTATCTCTTATCTACTGATTTAAACTTTTCTTTTGTACTTTTATTATAGAAAATTCAAAGTTATTTCTTAGTAGAGAAAATAGTATAATTCAAATTTAAGCACCCATCATTTCATGAAACATCTGTCTCTCCAAGATCTCTTCCAAATATCTTTACTATCTTGAAGTAAATGTCAAATATCATGTTATTTTATGCACATATATTTCAATATACCTCTGTAAATGATAAGAATTTTTAAATATAACAACAATATCACTGTCACATTTTAAAACATTTTACTGTTATTTATTTATTTTATTTATTTACAAAATAAAATTTACTGTTATTTCAACAATCATACTTTAATATTATTTGGGTAAATATCTAGTAGTGCAGTTGCTGGATCATAAGGAAGTTCTATTTTTAACTTTTTGAGGAACCTTCATAGTGTTTTCCAGAATGGCTGCATTTTGCATTCCCATCAACAGTATAATAGGGTTCCCTTTCTCTGCATCCTCACCAACATCTGTTGTTTCCTGTGCTGTTCATTTTAGCCATTCTGACAGGTGTGGTGTGGTATCTCATTGTAGTTTTGATTTTTATTTCCTTGAAGATAAGTGATGTTGAGCATCTTTTCATGTATCTATTAACTGTATGTATGTATTTTTTGGAAAAATGTCTATTCATGCTTTCTGCCCATTTCTTTACTAGATTATTTGTTTTTTTGGGTATTGAGTTTGATAAATCCTTTATAGATTTTGGATATGTATTTTGCAAATATCTTCTCCATTCTGAAGGTTGTCTTTTAGTTTTGTTGAGTGTTTCTTTCAGTGTGCTGAAGTTTTTTTATCTTGAATTCCCAATAGTTCATTTTTGCTTTTCTTTTCTTTTCCCTTGCCTCCAGAGATGTAAAACGTTGCTATGGCTAAGGTCAAAGCGTCTGTGTTGCCTATGTTCTCCTCTAGGATTTTGATGTTTTCCTATTTCACATTTATATCTTTCACCCATTTTTAATTTATTTTTGTATATGATATAGTCCAGTTTCATTCTTCTGCATGTTATTGTCTAGTTTTCCCAACACCATTTGTTGAAGAGACTGTCTTTTTTTCCATTGGATATTCTTTCCTGCTTTTGTCAAAGATTAGTTGACCATATAGTTGTGGGTCCATTTCTGGGTTTTCTATTCTGTTCCATTGATCTATGTGTCTGTTTTTGTCCCAACTCCATACTATCTTGATCTTTAGAGCTTTGTAGTATATCTTGACATCTGGAATTGTGATATCTTTAGGTTTGCTTTGCTTTTTCAAGGTTGCTTTGTCTATTTGGGGTCTTCTGTGGTTCCACACAAATTGTAGGATTGTTTGTTTGAGCTCTGTGAAAAATGTTGGTGGTATTGATAAGGACTATTTTATGTGTTGATTGCTTTGGGTAGCATAGGCATTTCTTTTTTTTCTTTATTTTATTTATTTGAGAGAGAGTGAGAGGGAGAGAGAGTGTGAGCAAGGGGAGAAGTAAGGGGAGAGGAAGAGAGAATCCTCAAGTAGATTCCCCACTGAGTGTGGAGCCTTTTGTGAGGCTTGATCACAGAACCCCAAGATCATGACCTGAATTGGAATCAAAACCTGGCCATCCAGGTGCCCCTGGTAGTATAGACATTTCAACAATATTTGTTTTTCCAATACATGATCATGGAATATTTTTTCCATTTCTTTGTGTCATCTTTAATTTATTTCAAAAGTGTTCTATAGTTTTCAAAATATCCATCTTTTCCCTCTTTGGTTAAGTTTATTCCTAGGCATCTAATGGTTTTTGGTATAATTGAAATAGGATTGATGCCTTGATTTCTGTTTCTGCTGCTTCATTATTGCTATATAGAAATTCAACAGATTTTGGTATGTTCATTTTCTATCCTGTGACTTTACTGATTTCATATATCAGTTCTGGCACTATTTTGGTAGAATCTTTCAGATTTTCTATGTAGAGTATCATGTCCACCAATAGTGAAAGTTTGACTTCTGTGTTGACATAGATGCCTTTTATTTCTTTTTGTTGCTCAATTGCTGAGTCTAGGACTTCCAGTAGCATGTTAAATCACAATGATGAGAGTGGACACCGCCTTCTCATTTCTGACTGTAGAGAAAAAGCTCTGTTTTTCCCCATTGAGGAGATTAGCTGCAGCTCTTGTATATGACCTTTACGATGTTGAGGTATTTTCCCTCTACCCCTACATGGTTGAGGGTTTTTATCAAGAATGCATCTTGTATTCTGTCAAATGCTTTTACTCAGTCTAAGGAGGATCATATGGTTCTTATCCTTTTTTTTATTAGTGTGATATATCACACTGATTGATTTGTGACTATTGAATCACCCTTGTAACCCAGGAACAAATCCCACTTGATCGTGGTGAGTGATTGTTTTAATGTACTGTTGGATTCAATTTTCTAGTATTTTGTTGAGAATTGTTGCATCTATATTCATCAGGAATACTGGCCTGTAGTTGTCTTTTTCAGTGGAACTCTCTCATTTTGTGATGAAGGTAACACTGACCTCATAGAATGAGTTTGGAAGCTTTTCTTCTATTTTTTTTAAATAGTTTGACAAAAATAGGTATTAACTCTTCTGTAAATATTTGGTAGAATTTCCATGGGAAGGCATCTGGTCCTGGAGTTTCTTGAGAGATTTTTGATAACTGATTCAATTTCTTTGCTGGTTTGGGGTCTATACAGGTTTTCTGTTTCTTCCTGTTTGAGTTCTAGTAGTTTGTATATTTCTAAGAATATATCCATTTCTTCCAGGCTGTCTAAAATGTCATACAATTTTTCATAATAAGAGAATAATATTCTTTAATAATTGTTTGTATTTCTGAGGTGGTGTTTGTGTTTTCTCCTCTTTTTTCATGATTTTATTTATTTGGGTCCTTTCTCTTTTCTTTTGGTAAGTCTGGCACAGGGTTTTGAATTTTATGAATTCTTTCCAAGAACCACCTCCTACTTTCATTGATATGTTCTACTGTTTTTTTGTTGTTGTTTCTATGTCATTTATTTTTGCTCTAATCTTTATAATTTCCTTTCTCCTGGCCTTAGGCTTCATTGTTGTTACTTTTCTTATTTCCTTAGGTGTATGGTGAGGTTGCACAACTGAGATTTTTCTTGTTTTTTGAGGTAAGCCTGTATTGTTATATACATACCTTTTATGACCACTTTAGTTGCATGCCTGAGGTTCTGTACCATTGTGTTTTCATTTTCATTTTGTTTCCATGTATTTTTTAATTTTTTCTTTAATTTCCTGGCTGACCCATTACTTGTTTAGTAGCACGTTGTTTAACCTCCGTGTATTTATGGCCTTTCCATATTTTTTCTTGGTTGACTTCATGTTGTGGTCAGAAAATATGCATGGTATAATCTCAATCTATTTGTACTTGTTGAGGCCTGTTTTGTGACCTAATATGTGATCTGTCCTGGAGAATATGCCATGTGCATTTGAAAAGAATGTGTATTCTGCTGCTTTAGGATGAAATGTTCTGAATATATCTGTCAAGTCTTTCTGGTCCAATGTGTCTTTCAAAGCAAATTTCCGTATTGATTTTTTGTTTAGATGATCTGTCCATTTATGTAAGTGGAATGTTAAAGTACTATACTATTTTTTTAAAGATTTTATTTATTTATTTATTTATTTATTTATTTATTTATTTGAGAGAGAGAGCATGAGTGGTGGGAAGGATGGAGGGAGAGGGAGAAGCAGACTACCTGATGAGCAAGGCACCCAACATTGGGCTTGATCCCAGGACCCTGAGATCATGACCTGAGCCAAAGGCAAATTCTTAACCAACTGATCCACCCAGGCACCCTTAAATTTCTATTATTATATAATAATAGTATAATTATTAATAAGCTCCTTTATGTTTGTTATTGTTTTATATATCTGGGTGCTCCCAAGTTAGGACAATAAATATTTACAATTGTTACATCTTCTTGTTAGGTAGATCCCTTTATTATGATATAGTGCCCCCTTCTTCATCTCTTTTTATAGTCATTTAAAATCTAGTTTGTTTGATATAATTATGGCTATTCTGGCTTTCTTTTGACATCCATTTGCATGATAAATGGTTCTCTATCTCCTCCCTTTCAATCTGCAGCTATCTTTAAGTCTAAAATGAGTCCCTTGTAGGCAGCATATAGATGGTTATTATTATTTTTTATCCATTCTGGTACTCTGTGTCTTTTGATTGGAGCATTTAGTCCATTTACCTTCAGAGTAATTATTGATAGATATGAATTTAATGTCATTGTATTAACTTGTTAAGTTATTGATTCTGGACATTTTCTGTCTTCGTTTCTAGTGCTTTCACTTTTGGTCTTTCTTTCCCTGTCAAAGAGTCCCCTTTAATATTTCTTTTAGGGCTCTTTTAGTAGTCATGAACCCTTTAGTTTTCGCTTGTCTGGGGAACTATTTTTCATTCTATTCTGAATGATAGCCTTGCTGAATAGAGTATTGTTGGTGGCAGATATTAACCTATTTTGCATGTTGAATATATCATGCCACTCTCTTCTGACCTATCAAATTTCTATGGAAAAATCTGCTGATAACCTTATTTGTCTTCCTTTGTAAGTTAGAGACTTCTTTTATCTTGCTGCTTTCAGGATTTTTTCCTTATCTCTGTATTTTGCAAATTTTACTATGATGTGTCTTGGTGTTGGACTCCTTTTGTTGATTTTGATGGGAGTTCTCTGTGCCTCCTAGATTTGGAAGTCTGTTTCCTTCCCCAGATCAGGGAAGTTTTCAGCTGTAATTTAATCAAATAAACCTTCTGCCCTCTTTTCCCTCTCTTCTTCTTTTGGGACTCCTATGATATGAATGTTATTATGCTTTATGAAGTTTCTGAATTCCCTAAGTCTATTTTTATGATCCAATATTGTTCTTTTCCTCTTCTTTTCAGCTTCATTTTCCATAATTTTATCTTCTATATCACTTATTTGTTCCTCTGCTTCTTCCATTCTTGTGGTCATTACATTGTGGTCATTACATCCAGTTGGTTTTGTACCTCAGTTGTAGCATTTTTTTTATTTCAGCCTGACTAGTTTTTATCTCTATGGTAAGTGACCTTCTGGTGTCTTCTTTGCTTTTCTCAAACCCAGCAAGTATCCTTATGACTGTTGTCTTAAATTCTGCTTCAGGTATATTATTAATACCTGTTTTGATTACATCACTGGCCATGACTTTTCCTTGTTCTTTCGGGATGAATTTCTCCATCTTGACATTTTGTCTGTTTCCCTGTCTTCTGTGTCTTAGGAAAGCCTGTTATGTTTCCTGCTCCTGAGAGTAATGGCTTTATTAATAAAAAGTCATACTGTGCAGGGCTTGCTACTTTAGGAAGTGTTTCTGCTGTATGCTCTGTGCACTCTGCTTTGCATTTTGGCTGTTCTTTCTCTCAAGTCAGTCCACTACAGAGTTTCTCTATGACTGCAGTGGGGAGTGTTTGGACCTTGTTCAGAGTGTGGCAAATTTTAACTAGGTGTACTCTGTTCTGCACACTTATGTTAAAGGAGGCCCGTGGTTTTTTCCACTAGAGCTGAAGCTTTGCAGCTATATAGACTTGGCATGTGTGCGGGGTTTGTGCTTGTCTTCTGGGGAGGTGGCCACTGCTTTGGTTCTCAGGTCACTTGCCCTAGTAAAGAAGCAGAGAGTAGGGGGCAGGGCTTGGTGTAAATGGCTCAGGCCTCACTCTTAGTGTTGTTCTGACCTCTGAAGTCACTGTGTGCTGATGGCTGGGAGAGAAAAATCTTGCCAGCCCTTTCCTCATCTTCGGACACAGAGTTTGTGCCTGCTGCTGTCTGGGAAACACCCAGAAAAAAGCAGTCTCACCTCATGTGCCTCAGGCATTGCTCAGATCCCTGCCTTCACCATGTCTGTGTCTGGGCCATCTGCCCATCCAGCAGTACAGTGCATCTGCTTTTTATCTCAGGCTTGCTTATTTAGTCTCAAAACTGCAAACTCTAGGGATCTGGCATGGTATGGATCCATGTTGGTCCTCAGGGGAAGGGTCTCACTTCACTGGGCCATGGTGCAAGTTTCTTCCAGAAGGGTAGTTGCACCAACACACAGGGCCTTGGAGTTCAGAGTAAAGCACAGCAAAAAGGGGGTGTCCAGGTCAGCCACCCTCGACAGGTATCTTTGCCCTGATACCAAGAGGCAGGGGGAGTGTAGTGTTGCCTGCCAGCTCTTTTGTTCCCTGAGAAGCAATGCCACCTCTCCAAGATGCACTCTAAGAAGGGGGAAATATCTCTCCCAGTGTGTCTTAGGGTATCCTCAGATTGTACCATCTGCTCCAGACCTCTACCTTCCTTATCCACAGGAACACTGCTGTGCCTTATAGGGTCAACACCAGCCACAGTGTGGATCTCTATAACTCCAATCTATGAGCTCCACTGGTTGTAAAATTTCATAATAATTAGCTTCTCTCCTTTTGCCAGTCAATGGCTTTGGGGAGGTATTTTCCTTGTGCAATCCTCTGTGCCCTGATTTCTCTCTCTTTTTCTCTCTCTCTCCCCCTCTCCCTCTCTTTCCTCTATCTGTGATCAGGGCTTGCTCCCCTCTGCAGTACCTGTGAGCCTTTTCTCCCCCAAATTATGTCTGTGAACCTCCTACCTTCCATGATGTGACTTCTTTTCTCCCTCTAGTGAAGTTTGTTTTGTCAGTCCTCAGATCAGTTTCTTTCTTCGGTGTTCAGAATAATTTGATACTTATCTAGCTGTGTTCAATGGACAAGGTAAGCATAGTGTGCTCCTACTACTCCAACATTTTAGCTCCCCCTAATTTCTATAATTTCATCTATCTATCTATCTATCTATCTATCTATCTATCTATCTATCATCTATCTATCATCTATCTATCGTTTATTTTTGAGAGAAGGAGAGGGTAAGCATATGTGAGTGGATGGGGGAAGGATAGAGGAAGAGGGAGAGAGAGAATCCCAAGCACTCTGCCCTCCCAGTGCAGAGCCCAACATGGGGCTTGGTCTCACAACCCTGAGATCATGACCTGAGATGAAATCAAGAGTTGGATTCTTAACCAACAGCCATTCAGGTGCCCCTAATTTCAGTGTTTAAAAATATAACTGATTCCCATTATTTTTCCATAAAGTTGCCAGAAAAAAAGGGGCATCTGGGCAGCTCAGTCGGTTAAGCATCTGATTCTTGGTTTCAGCTCAGGTCATGATCTCAGAGTCCTGGGATCGAGCCCCATTTCAGGCTCCGCATTCAGCAGAGTCTGCTTGAGACTTTCTTTCCCTCTTACTCTGCTTTCCCCTATCCCATCTCTCAAATTAGTAAATAAAACTTTTTTAAAAATTGCAAGAAAAAATATAAATGTAGATACATATTTAATCCATATTAAAGCAAAGCATACTGTAGTTTGAATCTCAGTAAATTAAAATCTAATAAAATAAAACTAACATTTTCTTTCAAACATTTCCAAGTACATTTCCTTTTTTCCTTTAAAATAAAGCTTTCAGGGGCGCCTGGGTGGCTCAGTGAGCTCAAGCCTCTGCCTTCGGCGCGGGTCATGATCTCAGGGTCCTGGGATCAAGCCCTGCATCGGGCTCTCTGCTCTGTGGTACATTTGTTACAGCTGATGAATATTAATTAATTGATGAATGATATTGATGCATCATTCTTAACTAAAGTCCATGGTTTACATTAGAATTCACTTGCTGTGTTGTACAATTTTATGGGTTTTTCATTTACTTACCATTCTAGTATCATCGTTTCACTGCCCTAAAAATGTCCTGTGCTCCAGCTATCCACTCTCCCTTCTTCTGCCTCCACCTCAATTCCTGGGAGCCTGCTTCCCCCCCTCTCTCTGCCTGCCTCTCTGCCTACTTGTGGTCCTTCTCTCTCTGTCAAATAAATAAATAATCTTCAAAAAATAAATAAAATAAAGCTTTCAGATGAATTTATTGCTTTTCTTTAATTTTAACTGAAATGTTAAACTTAAGTTTAAACCAATCCCAAAAATATAAGCTCTAAAAATGTGATTTTATTGTATTTGGGAGAGATTGAGATGTCTTTGATAAAATAATACATAAAAGAATGGTAGATTTTGATATGAACAAAGAAAATGATTGTTCATCAGAGGTCCAAAGAATTAATGCTCTTTCCTAAGTGACTGAAGGACTGTTGCATATGAAAATAGATTTTTGGTAGCGCTGAACTTAGTCACTTGGCAAAAAGTAAAATAGCATAGCATCCTAAGTTTAGGCAAACTTTACAGATGTCTTATAATCCTAAGAGAGATCATTCATGTCATAATGTTGACTGTTTCTTCTCATTGTTTTTCTTTTTCCAGTCAATGATAAAACAAGGGGATTAATAATAGAATATAGGCTTAATGTTCAATATGCAGTACAATGCATCTTTCTACCAATATTACTATATCCTCATGCTTCAACTTTACCGCATTCATCAAATGCCTAATTTGATTTCTAACATGTAAACCTTTAGCACCTATCTACTTAAGTACTTTTTTTTAATATCTAAAATCTGTTTATTTTGAATGCAAAGGATAGTTTTGCAACATAAGCACTTTTATAATTTCTGCTTGGGGAAAATTAGAGAAAGAGCACATTTACATAGTCTAAGAGGAGTCTGCGTCTGTAAGTTCACACATTGAGTTATATATTGCTTTATAGTTTAATTCAAAGGGAATTTTCCAGAAGTGGGAAATATGCACAATACTAATGAGGAGAGGGGGAAAATGAAGTATAAATGATCAGATATGTGGAAAAGTAAGTAAGTACCTAGAGGAAATGAGACCCTTTACTCCAAGTTTCTAAGCTGTGGTTCAATTATCATCCATAAGGTTTCACCAGCAGAATACCTTATTGAATGAGTGGTCCTGTTCTCTGTGGAAAAAAGCCCCATCCCCTTTTAAAAAAATTAGCGGGCTTTATTTCTTAGAGCAGCTTTAGGTTTATAGGAATATTGAACAAATAGTCTGGAGAGTTCTTATATACAAATCAATCCCACTCTCTTCACAGCTTGCATTGGTGTGGTACATTTGTTACAGCTGATGAATATTAATTAATTGATGAATGATATTGATGCATCATTCTTAACTAAAGTCCATGGTTTACATTAGAATTCACTTGCCGTGTTGTACAATTTTATGGGTTTTTCATTTACTTACCATTCTAGTATCATCGTTTCACTGCCCTAAAAATGTCCTGTGCTCCAGCTATCCACTCTCCCTTCTTCTGCCTCCACCTCAATTCCTGGAAACCGTGAATCTTTTCACTGTCCTTGTAATTTTGCCAATAATGTCCCTTTTATGATTCACTGATATTTTGCTTTTCAGGTTAAATACTCTAGAGATAATGCATATTTATTCATTTTAAGTAAAGGAAAGCATATGTGGAAGGAGAACCCATGTGTGTTCCCCTACAAGACACTTCCCACAGTGTGAAAGTTTTAAAAATAATTCATGAGCTATAATGTATGGATCAGGAGCTGTGAAATAAAATTTCCATGGCTGGGGAGTTTTGAGATATCCAGAATTGAAGGTAAAGAGAGACTTCATATTAAATCTATTAAATTGCTATGACATATGCCAGATTGTCTACCTAAATGAAAATGAAGCCTTGTTAAAATAACTTCC
>CM053606.1:142980045-143032311 GCA_028646535.1 Procyon lotor
GCTAGATTCCACTGCTTTTATTTTCCAAATTCTCGGATTCTTTTCTGCATTTACTCTGCAGTTCTTTTATCCATCTTGGCCAGAAGTGGAATGTTGCTTCCTTGTACTATAGCCTTTATTACCAAAACATACATCATTTAGAACAGTGGACGTGTTTTTGGAAATGGGAGCTCACACTAACTCTGTGGGTCATCTTGGCATGGTCCCCATGGAGATGATTTAGATTTCTCCACCTCATCAGTATATCTAAAACCACAGTGAGCTTTTGGCAATTGTGGCTTCCAGCTACTCATCATATACATTTTACTCATCTCAGGGAACTTTGATATTTCTTAGGACCTTTACATTACCAAAATATCTCCATCAACTAATCCCTAATCACTAGCACTTTACTCTCTGATTACCATATCCGTTCTATTATAGGTGTCTTGAACAGCCAAAAACCTTTTTCTTTGTTCCTGTGTGGAAGCTCCAGTGGTATCACATTTGCTTCTATCTAACATTGTGACTCATACTCTCTACTAGAGCACAAGTTAAATGGGAGAGGAGAAGCTATACTAAGAAGGAAACGATACACAATCAACCCAGGAGAGCACATTGGCTGGGAGTATTTGCATATGGAACATTTCAGCCTATGAGCTTCCCACATCAGCTGTTGTGCACTGGCATACCAAGCCTCATGCCTCTGAGGATACGGTAATACAGAGAATGTGAACAAAATGTGAATACTAATATCCATAGCTATTTTTAGGAAATAATTTGGAAGCTTTAAAATATTTCTGTGCTATGTTGAGTGGCAGTAAGAGAGGTATATGTAAATCTGATTTTGATCTTGCTCAAAAAAAAATCTGAAGTATAAAAATTACACATAGGTCATACTGCTAAACTTGCTTCCCTCCAAACTATTCAGCTGAAGTCTTGCCAGTTTCCACAGTGCAGTGAACCTCTTTCTTTTTGGGTGATGTTATGTTAACTTACAGTTAAGCTGCAGTACATATAAATGCATATAAATGACAAATGATTAGATGTTTTCATTTTATCTCTGATTGGGAAAATAAGAATTCTACTCTTTTGGTGGGGACTAGATCATTTAAAGTTACTTGATCTTGTTGAATACTCAGAAAAAATGTATCAACAGATATCAACATTCTTTTTTTTTTTTTTAAGATTTTATTTATTTATTTGACAGAGAGAGAGATCACAAGTAAGCAGAGAGAGAGGGGGAAGCAGGCTCCCCCCCGAGCAGAGAGCCCAATGTGGGGCTCAATCCCAGGACCCCGAGAACATGACCTCAGCTGAAGGCAGAGGCTTTAACCCACTGAGCCACCTGGGCACCCCAGATATCAACATTCTTTTTTTTTTTTTTAAGATTTTATTTATTTGACAAAGAGAAACACAGCCAGAGAGGGAACACAAGCAGAGGGAATGGTAGCAGGTGAAGCAGGCTCCCTGCTGAGCAAAGAGCCCAATGCGGGGCTCGATCCCAGGACCCTGGGATCATGACCTGAGCCGAGGGCAGATGCTCAACGACTGAGCCACCCAGGCGCCCCACCAGATATCAACATTCTTAAAAGAAAACCCAGTAGTAGTAATACTAATGATTATTATAGTAACAACAACAGCAATAATACTAACATAGCAACAATAAACCACCAACTTTTACTGAGTGCCAGGCTTCCCTTTTAAAATTCACATAGTATTCCTTTAAAGCATGACATATTTATCCCCATTATAAAACAGAAGATACTGAGACTTCCAAAATGTTGTCTATTGTCCAATAACAACTGGATAAGAAATAGCAGAGCAGAGGGGCGCCTGGGTGGCTCATTCGTTAAGCGTCTGCCTTCGGCTCGGGTCATGATCCCAGGGTCCTGGGATCCAGCTCCGCATCAGGCTCCCTGGTCAGCAGGAAGCCTGCTTCTCCCTCTACCATTCCCCCTGCTTGTGTTCCCTCTCTCGCTGTGTTTCTCTCTGTCAAATAAATAAAATCTTAAAAAAAAAAAATAGCAGAGCAGAAACAAAAACAAAGGCAAACAAACAAAAAACTGAAGTCCATATAACTCTAAATCCCTTATTCTTAATATTTTTATTAAACTATGATATAATGATAATATTTTTAAATGCCAAATTCACAGAAAAAATTTATGTAGGTGACTTGGTGTAAAGTAAAAAACTAAGTTTTTTGTCATTTCCATATACTCTAGAAGATATGAAATATATATTCAAAAATGTATTTCTAACTTATTATATATAAATTATATTAATCTATAATGCTTGGACATTTCTATTATCTCTATTCTATAGTAAGTATTAAAGACGACATTGATTTTTTCTTTTCTATTATAAAATCATATCTAATCATTTCAAAAGATGTCAAAAGAAAATTGTACTAAGAAAAAATGTTATTCTTAAAAAAAAAAAGAAAAATGTTATTCTTTCAATTATTCTACCCAGTAGTTTCGAGTAATATTTTCCTGATTTTTTTAATTTAATTTTATTTTTTCAGTGTTCCAAGATTCATTGTTTATGCACCACGCCCAGTGCTTCATGCAATGTGCCCTCTTTAATATCCACCACCAGGCTCACCTAACCCCCCACCGCCCGCCATGCCCTCCAAAACCCCTGTTTGTTTCTCAGAGTCCACAGTCTCTCATGCTTCATCTCCCCGTCTGGTTTCCCCCAATTTACTTTTCCTTTCCTTCTCTTAATGTCCTCCATGTTTTTCCTTATGCTTCACACGTAAGTGAAGCCATATGATAATTGACTCTTTCTGCCTGACTTATTTCAGTCAGCATAATCTCTTCTAGTCCCATCCTTGTTGATACAAAAGTCGAGTATTTGTCCTTTCTGATGGAAGCATAATATTCCATTGTATATATGGACCATATCTTCTTTATCCATTCGTCTGTTGAAGAGCATCTTGGCTCATTCCACAGTTTAGCGATTGTGGCCATTGCTGCTATGAACATTAGAGTACATATGGCCCTTCTTTTCACTGCATCTGTATCTTTGGGGTAAATACTCAGTAGTGCAATTGCAGAATTTCTTTCCAAGTTTGTGCTTAAGTACATGGGCACACTCCCACACAAATACATAATTCCTTTAGTATATTTTACAGAAGCGGCATTTGACCTAAATTTTTCACTGAGTATTATATTACAAACATTAAAGATGAACCAATTTTTTAATTTATTAATAAATTAGTAATTTATTAAATATTTTCCTGGTCTGCTAAATTATATATTTCCAAACACAACATTCTTAATTGTGAAATATTAGAAGAATCTCTTCTAAATTCAAAAGCAAGATAATAATAGAAACTCTAACTGCTAATATGCAATGTACTTTGGAAAGGAAGAAATTAAATAGCCATTATTAATAGTTAACATAACCTTCTATCTAGAATATACAAGAAAGACTGGAAAGATTCTAGAATTAATGAGAAGTCAAGTGTATTTTATGTTAAAATTTTAAATGAAATATTTACTACAAAAAATAATATGAACTGTATTGAAATAACATAAAACACTATAAAACCTATGAAATACCAAAGTGTAAATCTGAGAACTTCACTGGACCTCTAAAATTATATACTTTGGTACACAACAAAAATGGTGACTTTGGTACACAACAAAAATGGTACCCCCACAGAAAAAATGGGGTACAATCTCATGTTCATGCATAAGGAAATTCAATATTGTAAAAATGTCACTTCAAACTAATATAATCTATATGCTTCACAGAGTTACAATCAAGATGCAAAAGAAATATTCAGGGAGTTTGGTGAATGAAATTTTAAGTTCAAATGTAAAAGAAGTGATGATAATGTCTTCAATGAATTGTGCTTCAATGAAAAAATGATATATTTTCGGTATTTTCAATATTTTCAGTGTTTCAATATTTCACTTTTTCAATGTTTTTTGAAAAAAATTCAATTATATTTGGGTTTCACATTACATTAATCCAGAATTTAAGGTGGAGAATAATTTTTATACTCTTAAGAAAAGAATAATTTTTATGTTTTTTAAGTAGGTAAGGTCAGATATACAGGAGCCATACAGAAAATGGATGACATATTTGACTTCAAAACAAAAGTCTATATTAAAAAAAACTATGAACATGTTTATAGAGCAAACAGCAAGTCTAGAAATATATTTACAGCATATACATAAGGTAAATAAATTGGATAGAAATCAAAGACTTCCTCCAACCTGTAAGGAGAAGAGAAATTAAAAAAATAGATTAATAGACAAATTATATGAATTGACAATTTACTGTATTTTAAAGGTGCTTAATCTTACTACCAATTATTGAAATAAAAATGAATATGGATTTGTGCCTACCAATTAAGAATTATGGAAATGATTGATAACATTGAATGTTGGTGAGGATGTAAAATGATATATACCAGTACACATTTTGTAGTCATACAAATTCATTAAACCTTTTGGGAAGGCAATGCATTATTAAGTATCGACCCTATGTGTACCCTTTGGCCCATCATTTCAATGCATCTAATTTACAGATATACTTGCCTATGAGCATATAAAAGCATGCATATGATCAAACATTGCTTCATTCTTATAAAAATAATATGAACAATCTTATAAATAATATCTACCAGTAAGACATGGGTTAAATAAATTTGGTTTAACCATGGTATGCGGTAATATGAATCTATTAGGACAAAATGAAATCAAGCCAACTGTGTTGACATGGAAAAATTTTGAGGACATATTGCTAAACATTAATAGCAATTACAGGGTAATACAAAATATGGTGTCATTCATATTAAAAGGTGTATATGTGTATCTATCTATTTCTAAATGCATAGAGAAGAGGTCTATAAGGTCACACTTATTATGTACTGATAGGGTTGACTTTTTAGCACTCTTCCAAATTTCCCAGTCATATGTTTTGCTTTTGTTTTTGTTCCAAGGGTGAGCCTTTTGATTTAAACCAAATGTCCATGTAATTTATGATTCAAACCTGGACATGTTTCAGAGTGAGAGGGGACACTATTAATAATTATGTCTAATAAAAGGCACAGCCATATCTCTCTCAGCAAACCTCAAAACTGTCCCAGCAAATTGTGACATATGGTCTCTATACTTATTTATGACAATCAGTGAATTTTATTCTCTCTCCACCATTTTTTTGGATATGTGCACCTAATCTATAGAGAGACAATTAGGAAAATAAGACTTTTGCAGATACTACTAAGTAAAAACAAACACAAAAGCAAAAAATCTGCTTTCTCCTCTGAACCTAAAAAAGACACTATCTTACGTATGAAAACACAGAGTTGGAGATAAGTTCCATATCTGCAGCAGTATTTTTGAGCACTAAAGAAAAACCTAGAGCTACTCACAGACACTGTGTGTTCCCTGAATTTTGCTGATACTGAGAAGAGCATAGAGGCAAGAAATGAAATTATTAGTACTTTGAGAGGTATTTAATCAAACCTCACTTAAAGTTTCAGACTACCACCTGGATTTTTCAGTTACATCAGTCAAAATTTCTCTCTCTCTCTTTTTTTTTTTTTTTTTACAATTGACTTTTCTTTTTATGTCTTCTCTAACACAGTACTAATGAGTATACATTTGGGATCATCATTAGCTTCTCATGCTGGGTATAAAGTGGGAAATACAAGAAAGCAAGGCTGGAAATTTTCACATTTTGCTTATATTTCTTCTCTATTTTTTATATTTACATTATGTGTCATTTTTTAAAATAAATGTCAAAAGCTTTTAAAAAACATCTTTTATGTTAATCAAATTGAAGAAGAAACTTACATATTTTGATTTGATTTTGATGTCTTGTAGCTTGAAACAGTCTGTGAAATTACTTTTCCCTGGAGAATCCGCTCTCTGTTTTGAAATATCCTTAATAGAATCTGCTTCTTTTCTTTCCCTGGCTTATAGTTAGTGTTATTTTTGTTGCATTATTATTTTAATAAACATTTCTGTATCTCTTTGTGGCCAATTATGTTTTGCTCAGTAATGTTTAACTGATGTTAATGCTCACCATCAGTTTGTAAACTTCTATTTTACATTGTAAAGCATAATTCATTTCTCATTGGCTGAAGTACATCTTCAATTTTTTTTTTTCCCCAAAAGTAGCCCATCGAGGATCACCTGAGTAGTACAGTCAGTTAAGCATCTGACTCTTGGTCTTGGCTCAGCTCTTGATCTCAGTTGAGGGACCAAGCCCCAAGTCAGCTTCAGGGCTCAGCTTAGACTTAAACAATTAAATGTAAATACTTATATTTAAGTTCAAACTATTTCCCCAACCGTTGTTCTAAATATTGTTACTATCCCAACTTTTAAAATGTATTTCTCCAGAGCAACTTCATTTTGTCAGGTTGACCATCCATTGTCTTCATATCTCTCTTCTATTTGTACATCTTCTATGACTCCTCTGTTCATTTCTACATGTCTGCATTTTAGAACATCTTATTAAATTTGTTCTATACATCACCAACTGGGTTTTTCTACTTACACGTTCATCTTTTAATTTTCTGCATTATGTACTGGAAATCTACTATTGCCTTTTAAGTTTCTTTTCAGTCCTTCCTTATCATATTTACCCACCTGTTATATTTAATACTGTGGTATTTTCCATTCACTTTCTCCCCTTTATCTTTTCCATATCATGCTGCTGGAGTTTCTCAAAACAAACAAACAAACAATCAAAAACTCCTTTTTTTCCTATTAAGATAATAAGTAGTTTTTATACTGTCTTCTATTCAATTTGAGAAATACTTTAAGGATTTATGCTCTTAAGTTTGAGGTTCTAGTATAAATTTTTCTTCCTTGTGTGTATTTTTTTGTTGTTGTTGTTCCCTTTGTGTCTGTTATGGCATCATGAGTAGAAGTCTAATGTGTTTTCATGACTGCTAGTGGGCAGAGGAGTGATTTCCTCTGGCCCTGCTCTGTCCACGCTGCCCTTTCCTCCTGCCTGAATACTGTTGTCTATCGTTGTCAGTCCAATGTTCAACACCCGAATTTATTTAGTTTGACTTGCTAACTTTAGATGAGAATGTGTTCTAATATTGTCACTTATTTGGCACTAAAAAAAAAAAAAATCGGGAAGATAACCCACTGCAATCCCCAATTTCCTGAACTCTCGGAGCTCCTTTTCCAAATTTATGTTTGTGCTTTAATTATGAGAACTTTACTACCTATGTGAAATATTTTGTTAGTCTCCTACCTCTACTTTTCGACTAAACCCCAGATTAATTTTATACCATATATTATCTAGATGTTCTGTTCTCCAGACTGTTATATCTGAAGTTCTGATAACAAGGAGGGGAAAATATTGCTTTGGCTACTTGAAAAATGCGGCACCCACACTGGAAAAAGAATGGCAAAGAAATTTTTCCCTCAGGGCTATAGAAACTGAAGATAGACAAATAGTACTATTTTCATGCCAGGGTGTTTGCTTTATGCCAAAGAGCACAGGGAGCGTTCAGTTCTTTCTCTTGGTCAAGTTCTACTATCCTTGCATTAAGTAAATTTCCTCTTTCCAAGACTGTAAAAGAGTTGATATATCTCAACCAAATATTATATTATATATTCTTTTCCTTTTATCTGACTTCAGAGATTCTGTTCAAAGTTAGAGAGGCTGTATCACATGATAGCTTTAAACCAGATTAATGCTTTCCAAGCATAATTTTAACATTACTGGAAAAGTCTTGCTCTTTGAGAAAAAAATCTAAGGGAAATAAACCTTGTCAATCTGTTTGTAAATTATAGGATAGTGATAGACATGCATTTATACTGTCACAATTTATTTTTTTGATTGAAAAATAAAAGTCAGCAGTGGTCTTTCTATTTTTGTGATTTTATATCTATTTTAAATAAAGACGGTATGAATATGAATTTGATTTTGAGAATGCTATCTATGAAAGCTGAAGCCAACACTGTTATGTGCTTCGTGTTTATTTTGTCTTCATGACAGTCATTGACAGAAGAAGTTTGGCATTTACAGAACTCAAGAATGATTCCCGCAGTGGCAGCTCCAATTGCATAATCTTGGTCTGCACTCTGCCCTGCGTTTCAGGATTAAGACCCCTGACGTGGAGAATGATGCTTCCCACTACTGTTGCTATGACAAAGACCATAAAGGTTCTTAAAGCGCTCCAAGTGAATAGAGTGAAAATTGAGGCATTCTGTAATATCAGGAAGACAAGCAAGTGGAACAGCAATGCCATAAATCTCAAGTGCTGTATGAATGCAACAACGTGAATGTGTGAAAGGATAAAACCCACCACTGTTTTGCAGTGATTTCGGGACTATGAAGTTGTTTATCAATGGAGCAATGATCTCTAGGATTAGTTGACCACATTTCAGTTATAGTAGATTTTGACCATGTCTAATCTTAGAATTTATGATCCCAGGTCACTTCACTTAGGAATGCATTCGACCACATGTGCAGTTCTAATGCCGTAAGCATAAACTGAGATTATTTAAAGCTTCTTATATAATAGAAAAAAAAAAAACTTGCAGAGTTTACCTCTTAAATCTAAGAGTATCAAAAATACCAGTTATCTGACATAATAATATTGCTATTTCATTCACAGTCTGAGTTCTCCACTTCCATTTTTTTTAAAGATTTTATTTATTTATTTGACAGAGAGAGATCACAAGCAGGCAGAGAGGCAGGTGGGGAGAAGGGGAAGCAGGCTCCTTGCTGAGCAGAGAACCCCATGTGGGGCTCCATCCCACGACCCTGGGATTATGACCCAAGCCGGAGGCAGAGGCTTTAACCCACTGAGCCACCCAGGTGCCCCTATTTTTTTTTTTTATTTTATTTATCAGAGAGAGAGAGAGAGAGCACAAGCCAGGGGAATGATGGAAAGTAGAGGCAGAGAGAGAAGCAGGCTCCCTACTGAGCAAGAACCCAGACATGGGACTAGATCCCAGGACCCTGAGATCGTGACTTGAGCCAAAGGCAAGCGCTTAACTGACTGAGCCACCCATCCATCCCAGTTCTCCACTTTTAAAATTAGAAGGACCCAGGCTTTTTGAATGAAGCCAAGACATTAACCGGAGCTTCTGCTCATAAATAGAGACACAAAAGAGTGGACCGCTAACCTGGGGCGCAAATGAAATGGACCTGCTTGCTTCAGGTTCACAGAAAAAGCGGATATATAAATATGGTAACATATTTGTAAGGGCACATTCTGACACTTTGATGTCCTACTTGCTTCTCAGCTGTGAACTCTGAGTGGCTATGCTGAGGAAATATGGAGTCACCAGTTAAGTAGGAGGCATAGATGATTAGATAGATAGGTAGATAGGTAGATAGATAGATCATAGATAGATAGATAGGTGATAGATAGAGGATAGGCTTAGAGGAAGAGACATGGAATGAGAGCTTATGAAAGAGATAAAATTGGTAAAGGAAATAAAAAAAGAATCTTCAGGAAAAAAGAGCAATATCAGGAGATTGTGTCAGAGAAGCCAAGATGAGTACAATAAAGAGAAAAAATGTGTTGCCTGGATTTATCTACATGGATGTCATTATTATGGTAATAGAAACTTTACCAAATGTAGGTTTAGAAATCAAAACAAGATTAAAGAGTGAATGGAAGGTAAAGATATATATAAAGATATATAAACATTTCAAAAGAGGTGAATGATAATTTTAATATATAAATGTGTACTTCATGTATCTATAAAATGTATAAAAATTGATAATCAGTAGGATTTTTTATGGTACAAAATATTCCATAAGATATACTCTATACGTTAACTGGAAGGGAGAGACAAAATTTTATTTTATATTTTTTGGGGGAGGGAAAGACAACATCTTTAAAGGGGGCTTGTTTTTTGAGAAAGATTTAAATGTGTACAGAACATGTTCTTTGACAGGAGAAAGAACTCTTAGTTCGTATACAAAAAAATAGAAAGAGGCCATAGAAGTATTTTAGAGTACTCAATAGAAATATCTAACCTGAAGATTCAGAAATAACTGATTATTCTGTTTTAAAATTAGAAATACGAGAACATTTAAAGGAATTAGGAAGCATGGGAAAGTAGAAGAGTATTAGCATAAGATTGTTAACAATCACCATTACCACCACAATTTTTAGAATGAAAATGAGGGATGTAAGAGAGCAATGGATAAGGAAGAGTAAGGCATTTATATTATGAAAGCTAAAATTTATTGCCATTGACAGGTGATTGCCATCATTAGTTCTTTCTCAAACTCAAAAGAAAGCACAAGAGTTGGGTGATCCTGTATAAGTAAGAAAATCTTTTTACTAACTTAAATTCTGTTGCCTGCACACGGTCACTACAACCCTCTCCCAACCTAGACTTCAGTAAAAGCAAAGGAACTCATCAACCATAAATTTGTACTCAGTAAATATAGTTTTAAGCAGGTTGAACAAATGTAAAAATTAGAGTAAAATAAAATACTGCTGGGGCACCTGGGTAGCTCTTTTGGTTAAGTATCTGCCTTTGGCTTGGGTCATGATCTCGGGGTCCTGGGATTGAGCCCTGCCAGGCTCCCTGCTCACCAGGGAGTCTGCTTCTCCCACCCACTCCATGCCTTCCCCCCTGCTTGTGCTCTCTCTTTCTCTCAAATAAATAAATAAAACCTTTTTTAGAAATTAAAATAAATAAAATAAAATACTACTCTATTAAATGTACCACCATTCACTGAAACACTTTTACTGGTAAACAGCTATATTCCATATGACTATATAAATATTTTAGTATTTCTAAGTTATTTTATTTAATTGAAATACAATGTTTTCTTTTAAAAAATAGTTACAAATAGAACAAAATTAATAAGGATTCAAGAACTAATTCTTGTAAAACATATTCATTTCCTTGAAAAGATGCTTGTTTATCATTGTAAGTTTCATATTAACTGATAAAATATTTCAAACTCCCAGAATTTCAGGATTATGAAATTGCTTCACTAAGCTACCCTACTCTATTCATATTCTTTATTATGAAAATTAATTCCAGTTGATCAGTTTTCATGCTTGATACATAATCAATAAAAAGCACATTACAAGTACTTCCAAATATTAGAGCAAATTAGCTGTGTTTTCTTTTACTTTCATTTTCCAAAAGTTTATCAGTAAACTTAAATGGCCACTCTATTTTCTTGTTCCAAGGGCTAACAGAAGTAATCACCTCTCACAGAAGCACACATACACAAACACACACTCATTACCAGATGAGTAAACAACATACTGACGTTTCAAGTTCACTTGCTTAATGTATTCCATATACATTATTTCTCCCGATTTTCCTATGCTTAATTTATTATTTCAAAAGGAAAGACTCAAGGTTAATTCATTCTTAATTTAATTTCCTTCAACCTAATATAAATAACAATTTTATTTTTTTCTTATTTTTTTTTTAAGATTTTATTTATTTATTTGACAGAGAGAGAGATCATAAGTAGGCAGAGAGGCAGGCAGAGAGAGAAAGAAGCAGGCTCCCCGCTGAGCAGAGAGCCCCATGCGGGGCCCAACCCCAAGACCCTGAGATCATGACCCGAGCCGAAGGCAGAGGCTTTAACCCACTGAGCCACCTAGGCGCCCCTAAATAAGAATTTTAGACTTATTTCAGTGATTAAAAAACTATTGAACTTTACAATTCATCTATCACAATAGAGTGATAAGAAGTGTAAGAATAAGAAATGACCAAAATGCATTTTGTAATAATACAGACAAAATAATGTAAAATAGTACATTATTATTCACCAAATGTTGATATAGGAAATTCAAAGAATAATATGATTTTAATATTTCAGTTCTACAGAAAAATAAATGGTTCAGTTTTTAAGATCAAAATTCTTAGGTCTTTTAAATAAGACATTTCAGCAAATTGTCATGAAGACTGTCAAATACATTTACTGTGTCTTGGAGTTGCAATAAGATGGTTGGCACATAAAAATAGCACTTGCACTTTTTACCAGATATTGCTTGGGAAGAAACATGGAGCAGTGAAAAGAAAACTAAAAATCTGAACTTCTAGGTTTCTAATTTGGCCCCCGATACATGAACTCCTGATGTTAGACAAAATACTCTTAACACTTTGCTTTAATACTCTTATTTTTAAAATATGAGAAAAATATATTTAAAAATCCAAACAAAGCTATAAAATATAAAATACCCTTATAATAAAGTTTTCTTTTATGTGACATATATGTATTTATTTGTTCTACAAATATTTTTTATTTGTTCCCATTTTATTTTAGCCTCTAAAATACTTTCATCTTGTACACTATTAAAAGTGAGAACCTCTAACAATGAGGCTGACATAAAATTCTGGGAAAAAAATTATATTTCCCCTTGCGTAAATCACAATACTTAATGAGTGAGTAGGACTTTACCACTTTACTAATTAAATTAGTCTACCTTAAATAAACCACTGCAGTTGTATTAGGATGATGATTTTCCCTCATAAAAGTGTTATTTTAAATATTTATTCGTAAACTATAGAGGAACTATGTACCTGGAAATGATTTTTATAGATTACTGTGTTATATCACTTAAAGTAATTATTGTTAAATATAAAATTGGAGACACACCAAAAATTATAATTTTAGCTCAGAAGCAAATTCTTAAAAATAAAAAAACATAAATACTGTCATATATTAAATCCTGGTTTCAGCAGATAAGAGAAAAAAGCTTATTCCTATTAATTACAATTCAATATTAGAGATATATGATTGTTTTCTCCCATTGGACTAGTTTTGAAAAAATAAACTGGGATTCATAGATATTTGAAAGAATAGGAGAAAAACAACAACAATAAAACACATTGCAGACACTAAATTGTAGCTTCATTCTTCTTGCCAAGTAAAATATGGATAATTAGATTCCATATACCATTGTTTCACATCGAATTCTGTTTGGAAAATCTATTTCTCTCAAAAGCAATTTGTTATATATATATTTTTTTTTCTTCAAGTAATTACTAAGGTTTGAGTTAACATACAAAATGTTACTAATGGGAGTGAAAATGTGATTTGGACATTGGTGTAAAAAGTTTCCCAATCTTTTGGGAAATGTAATAAAATTACACATTGGTGTAAAAAGTTTCCCAATCTTTTGGGAAATGTAATAACATTTTCAGGGTTTTCTTATGCCTTATGCAAGTTTTATCTCATGTTATCAGAAATATCCCTGATATTTTGAGTGTATAATATACAGTCTACTTAAGTTCTGATGTGTCCCTGCCAAAATTTTTACATCAAATTTGATTTGGAATCTTTATAAGAGTCACATTTCTACAGGATTAATTTTGTCCTTGGAAAAGGCAGTAAATTAAGTAAATTAAGACCTGTTAAATAGGGAGTGCCTGGGTGGCTCATCGGGTTAAAGCCTCTGCTTTTGGCTCAGGTCATGATCTCAGGGTCCTGGGATCAAGCCCTGAATCAGGCTCTCTGCTCAACAGGGAGCCTGTTTCCCCATCTCTCTCTGCCTGCCTTTCTGCCTGCTTGTGATCTCTCTCTCTCTCTCTGTCAAATAAATAAATAAAATCTTTTTTAAAAAAAGAAATGTTAAATAGTACCACTTAAAAATATACTGCAATTAGAGCAATTGTTTAGTGTTAATAAGTTACTAAGAAAGATATTAGTAGTTGTTTTGTTGTTTTTAAATAGCTTGCCTAACCACTCAGATCTAAATCGGAAATACAGAAGATATAGCTTTTAAATAGCTTGCCTAACCACTCAGATCTAAATCGGAAATACAGAAGATATAGCTAAATCGGAAATACAGAAGATATAGCTTTTAAAGTAATACAGAATACTTAAATATATTACATACACTAGTGCTGTCCAGAAGATGACATTCACAATGACCTTGACATAGCAGGAAAATTGATCCATATTCTAAAAGTGTAGTATTCCCATGATGATTCCTTTTCTCCTCCCATGAAGAGAATATACTTCCACCCATTTAGGGAAATTGTGAAAATACTTTGTGGCTAGTCTGTTGACTGGAATAAATGTCACCAAACACCTGCATACATCCTTCATTAGTGCCTATCAAAGGAAAGTCAGAGTTTGAGTTTCTAATACACTTAACTCATAAACTTTCTTTAAACTTTTGTGGGGTATGCACTCTTAATGCCTAGAAATTCCAGTTATTGGCTTCTAATCATGACATCATTCAAATATTGAAGATTTTAATGGATTTTTGGCAGTAAAATCCTACTGTTCACCACTTTTTCCCCTTTCAGATCTTTAAAAGATCACATATCGTGAAACAATATCCAAATAGGTTATTATAGTATTTCATGACTGGGGAAACACCTTACAGTCCCTAAGATATGGATTATCTGATAAAAATAGTTTTGGAAAGTTCAATATTGAAGTGGGGTGGCTTGAGGGAGGAGATCAGAACACCTGCTTCTCAATGAAACTGGTGAAAATCTTTAAAAAGTAAAACAAAACAAAATAAAAACAACCATTTAAAGTTTCTGGAAATGGCCCTAATATCATAAAAACAATAAAGAAAGATTTTATTCAATAAAATCTATGAAAACTTGGTACAAACTATGAGAGTCTGTGGAATTTTAATCAGTACTTCTATCCTCTATCCCATCCCAGTAAGATAGAAATTCTGCTCCAGCGAGGTACAGCTAAGAACATAAGCATCCTACCCTCTGCTCCCTGTTCCCAATGAAGACTATCTCCCTGGAAGAAGCAGGACAAAAAAATTTTTCACCTTGCCCACAGCTGCCTGTTGTTGAATTCAAGGTCCACAGGAGAGGAACAGGGAATTAAGGCTCTGTTCTTCCTCACAGCCCCTAGCCATGGGACAGAGGCTCTACCTTAAGTGCATTGTCACCAGGAATACTGGGGGCCTATTTACTTTCGTCTTGGCTTGTGGGCTGATGAATTTCACACCAACAGGTAAACAGGAGAGACCTAGGGTTCTTCTACCACCAACCTCTGTGCACTCAGCTCCTGAAGCAGATGATCTAGAATAACAGTAGATTATGGCAAGTAAGGGACTAAAAAGAAGTCTTATGTTGAAAGGAAAAATTTCATGCCATATTAATTTATAATTTAGAGGATCTTTTGTGGATTAACTGTAACTTTATTTTTATTAGTATGTGAAGGCTCTTAGATAATAGGGAAGCTAATGTCACTTATGAAGTAATGATTATCTTGTCGCCATTTTATGTGAATCATAAATATTTTATAATAATACTTTTAATACACACTTTCAGTGATCATTAAGCTTAAGTATTCAATTTTCTACATTGTTGTTACTGGTTTCATCCTTTCATACGTTCTTCCTTTTGCTACTTCCCTTATTACAGTAACAATATACAACCACAAACAAATATAAGCCATGAGTTAAGTAACTATAATCACAATTCTCTGTAGAATAGTCTCCAAATGACTTTTTGTTATGCCAAAATTGGAATTTAAATGCTCACACCAAATAAAATCTATCCCTATATTTTTGAGTATCCATTGCTCTTAAAGAGGAAACAGAGACAATCATTCTCAGTGTGTTGTTAGAAAAATATCACACCTGGTCAGAAAAAATATGTGAACAGGAGGGAGAGAAAGTTTGGTGAATCGACAATATGAGAAGAGATATAGGTTGGGTCAGGAATAAACAAATGGAACTCGATTGCTCTGTAGCAATAGGAAATCACAAAGCAAAATGAGAAATAAAGCAACTATTCAAGGGAGGGAGATTCAGGAGAGTGATTTTAGATTTCTTCATGTATAGGCTGTACAAGCTACTTTTAATGATCACAGATGGAAAAATGACACCAAATGAATTGTGGATACACTTTGGAACGATAACCCAGCACTGCCTTTATAGGTATTTCATTTATTTTTTCCCATAGTATCTTCCTGAGGTACATAAAGAGAGTCCTATTTGGGAGTGTCCTTGCTCAAGAGTAATACATAATTTTACCGAGAAGACAACATTTCAGTTCACAAACACATAAATATTCAACAGAGAATATGGTCAAATTCTAAATTGTGTAGCTGCTATTGTAAATGTAGTTTAAGTTTAGAGGACTATTTCAACATTGGAATTTAAGAGAGACTAAACAGTTCCTGCAGTTTTGCTGTTGGAAAGGGAGGAAAAGGGTCTCATAGATGGAATAAATAATTTGAGATGAATGTCTTTGTTTTCTGTGTCTAGTGGCTTATCATGCCCCCTTTGTATTAGTTTTCTGTTGTTTCCATAACATATTACCCCAAATTTAGCAGCTTCAAACAACCCAGTTATCTCACTGCTCACCTATCAATTCAGGTGAGCTCAAATTATTTCTCTGCTTCGTGTATTCCATGCCTGAATTAAAAACATTGGTCACTTTGGCATCTCTTCTGAAAGCTCTAGAAAAGCATATCCTCCTTCTTATATCTTTTAGATTGATGGCAAAACCCAACTCCTACAGTAATAGGGCTGAGATCCCTGTTCCCTGCTGACTGTTGTTCAGGAGCCTCTCTCAGCTCCTTAACGTCTCCTGCATTCCTTGGTTCATGGCCCCATTTATCTTCAACACCAGTAATGCTGAATTGAGTTCTCACATTTGAATGTCTCTGCCCTCCTATCCAGGTTCCAGCCCGAGAATATTCTCTGCTTTTCAAAGGATCGTGTGATTATATTGGATCCAACTAGATAATCCAAGATAATCTATTTTAATCTCCATAAAATTAATTACACCTGCAAAGTCCCTTCTGACATATAATCTAAACTAACCTATTTACAGGCCGTGGGAATTAGGACATGGATATCTTTGAGGGACTTTTATTATCATATGAAAATGTGCTGATAAGACTGCCAAAAACTTCACCTATTTGCTTGAGGACGTTTTTTGCTCTCTAGAATCTGTTAATCTGTATGGGTAAGATGTGCCAGAAAACTAAGGCTCCAGAGCTGTGGCCTCAACTAATGACTGAAGAAGGTGGTGAATTAAAAAAAAATGCTCCCTCATACCTCAGATGGGATACTAGTAACACATATTTTACATCATGTCCCAGAATTCCCAAAATTAAAATCCTATTGTCAACAGTCACTTATTTAAAAAACTGCTCTCCCTATTGCCTTCATTTTTCTCTCACTTCCCTATTCCCTGCTGATGTTTCCTGGGATTAAATCCAAAATAAAATTTTAAAAACTACTTGCACTTAAATCATTGTCCCAGGATATGCTTCTAGAATTCTTAAAATGAGTCAGATAAAATAATCATGTCTTAACTTATACTCACTTTTTTTATTGTTTGGAATATTTTTAGCATACATTCAGTAACTACCAATAGAAACAAACTTTAATATCTTAGAAAGATCTATTTACACTATTGCTTTGGTTAATATTCATAACAACTCTGTGAGATGGGAATTTCTCCATAGCCTATTTTATTATTTAATTTAATTTAATTTAATTTAATTTAATTTAATTTTATTTTATTTTATTTTATTTTATTAAGAGAGGGAGAGAGGTGGTGGGGAGGAGAGGCAGAGAGAGAGGGAGAGAATCTTAAGCTCCACTCAGTGTGGAGTCTCCCATGGGGCTCTATCTCACCACCTTGAGATCCTGAAATGAACTGAAATGAAGAGAGTTGGTTGCTTAACCAACTGAGCCACACAGGTGCACCTAGCCTATTTTAAAGACACAGAAATTAAAATTACAGAGATTGGGTAACTAAGAAAGTCATAGATTTTAAGTGATTTTATAAATGATGTATTAGAATCCCAACTCATATCCAGTGACATTAAATCCTGTGCTTTTCCTCTTATATCATAAACATTGTGCTAAACAAAGTAAATTTTCCATGCTTTACAATGTTGCATGCATGAATATTCATTTATAGAAAGCTGATACAATTAGGCTAAGGTCACAAGTCTAGAACATAATCAAGCTTTGAATCAGGATTTGTGTGTTCTCCTTTCCAAATGTGTTCTTTCCATTGTCTGCAAGATAATGATATTTAAGCAAGCTGAGGGCCAGCTCATTGAATGTGAAGCATTAACCAAAAGATTTGGAAAAAACCCTTTGGCAATTCAATTTCATGAGAGGTTTTTAGAAAGTAAATAATGAAAATTTTATTTCATATCAAGATTTACTTTAGTGCTTTTGGCCAAAGGTCTGGCAAATAGTATTTTAAGAAAACTAATCTGCAAAGGCATACAAGATGATTTGGAGGAGTACAGGATTGAGATCAGAAAATCTAAAGGTGAAGTCATTTCTAGTAATCTAAGAATTAGGTGATCAGGGCCTGAAATAGGATAGTGACATGGATACTGGAAATGGATAAATACCAAAGATGATTATGGAAGAAGTGATATAAAGGAGATATTGATTACAAAAGGGATATGATACTATGTTATAATGATAGTATATCTCTATTTTTCCTCTTTAAAATATGGAAAACTACTCTGTTTGCCTCCTGATGGTATATATGAGTGTGTGTGTATATTTCTTATTTATAGAAAAGTCAAAATGAGATCTTACTCAAATTATTTGAGTATTTGTCCCCTACTACTCCATCACTCAAAAATCCTCTTTTCACATATATACAGGGTTTGAGATTCATTTTCCAAAAAGAAAAAGGATCAGAAGTCATTTTTCCCAAAAATATGTGTTGGTTATTAATACTATTAACACACTTAATAGGGCTAGTTATTTATCTAGATTGAAAAAAGAAGATTCCAGGATGCTTGGGTGACTCAGTCACTTAAGTGGCTTCCTTCAGCTCAGGTCATGATCCCAGGGTCCTGGGATCAAGTATCATATCAGGCTCCCTGCTTGATGGGCAGTCTGCTTCTCCCTCTCCACCACTTGTGTTCTCTATCTTGTGTGTGCTTTCACTTGCTTTCTCTCCCTCAAATAAATAAAATATTTATAAAGAAAAAAGAAGATTCAATATTGTATGACATTACCTAATTCCCTAGTAAGTCCAGAAGACCACATTGTGGCAGATTCTTGAGTCTGTATGGAAAGAAAAGCCAAGTTAGTAAGTTAATATCCTTTGTTTTAGAACTATAGAGTTTAGAACTATATACTTTTGTTATAGTATATAACTCTGTATATAGTCATATCAGAATATAAATATAACTTACTATACTTTATCATGAGTATTACCCTAATATTTACATAATGACAGAAAGGAACTAGCCTGCTATGTTTAGCTGCAATGCAACATTATATCTCCTGGATGCTTACAACCGAATTCTGCAGGGTATCCAAACTTTGATTCTACTTCCTTTTCTCACTTTTATTCTCTAGTCTCAATTTATACCAACTGGAAAGAACTTAAAAGAAAAATAATCTTAAGTCATTTCATATCATTTCTGTACCTAAAACACTCTAGTAGTTTCCCTATGTAATTAGAATGAAATCCAGATTTTTTTTCCTGATGGCGAAAAAATTTCCTTCATACTCAGAGACATGCCCATGTATCTGACTTCATCTGTGTCTCTTTCTTTCATCAGGTTTTAGCCTCCTTGACCTTTTTTTTTTCTGTCACTTGAAGCTCGTTTCATCAATTGCCATTACTTTTGACCCATACCTGAAACATTTTTCCCAAAGGACTTCACATCACTGCTTCTCCATACAATTCAGATCTAAAATCCAGTATTACCTCTTCAAAGAAGCCATCCAAGACTATTTGACCTAGAATAGACCCTGCATAGCAGTTATATCAATGCAAATTCATTTGTGTTTGATTTCTATTGTTTATTTCTCACTAATAGAACATAGCATTACCATATACAACAATCATCATATTGCCAAGCATATAGTGAGCACTTTCTAAATAACTGTCAAGTTCATTAATTGATTAAATAATAGCAGGCACTAAGCAATAAATGATTATATAATTATTTTCACTCTTATAATAAACTGCTAGGTAGACATTTTAATATATGTAGAACTTAGATATGGATTGTGTCTAATTTTATTGGATCATTGATAGAAGCTGTTATTTTGAAAACTATGAAATAGTCATCTCCAGATAGAATTCTGTTTTTTTTTTTTTAAGATTTTATTTATTTGACAGAGAGAGAGATCACAAGTAGGCAGAGAGGCAGGCAGAGAGAGAGAGGGGGAAGCAGGCTCCCTCTCTGCTGAGCAGAGAGCTCAATGCAGGGCTCCATCCCAGGACCCTGAGATCATGACCTGAGCCAAAAGCAGAGGCTTTAACCCACTGAGCCACCCAGGCGCCCCTAGAATTCTGTTGTAACTATAATCATGACTAGAGGCCTTATGTAACATTATATGTTTTTCTAATAGTTTATATGTAAGTAGGTATTTCTAAAATGAACTTATAGGGCACCTGGGTGCCTCAGTTGGTTGGGCAACTGCCTTGGGCTCAGGTATTGTTCCCAGGGGTCTGGGATCAAGCCCCACATCTGACTCTTCACTCAGTGGGAAGTCTGTTTCTCCCTCTACCTGCTACACTTCCTGCTTGTGCTCTCCCTCTCTGTCAAATAAATAAATAAATAAAAATTCTTTAAAAAATAAATAAAATAAAATGGACTTATAGATATGAGAAAATAGAATGAATTTTAATTAAGCATGTTAATATTTATAATTTATATTTCTCAAATAACTAAATTTTGATAAAGAAATGGTGAAAGGAAATATGAAAGGAAGAGGGCAAGTTGGAAGAGAGGGAAGAGAGAGAGAAGGAGAGGAAGAGGGAGCAGGAGAGAAAGAAAAAGAGGAGAGATCATCGGATCAATAGATTAAAAAACAAGTCTACCACTAACCTAGCATTTTCACTTTTAAATAAAGTACCATTAATTTACAGGCATCATTAATCAGTATAGATTAATCAGTTTCAGTGCAAATTTATTCTGATAAGGCACTGTTAAGATCAGTTCAAACTATTAAAAGGATAAATGTGAAATAAACAACAAAGAGGCCATTGCTTTATTGGGACCAAATGACTGGAATCGTGATAGCAGGCACTTAGATTATAGTGGCATAGAAGTTGAACTGTCAAAAGGTCAGTTCAGTTGTCTACCTAGTTAGCAGCATGACTAGCCAGGTTGTTGAGATCTGGTTTTGGCCATAACGTATGACATAACCATTTTTTTTAACTTTATTGGAGTATAGTTTACAACTAAAATGTGTATCTATCTATGCAGTACAATTTGATGATTTGGTGTGCATTTACATTGTAAAATATTCCCTAAGGTCCATTCATGTCTCATTTGTCACTCAGCCTTCATCTGCAGACGATGTACACGTGCCATACATTGGCAGATACACACCACACCTAGCTTTGAGAAATTCTTTGTTATTCTAGACATTCTAAAATCTACGTTAAACCATATAGTTGCATTTATATGTAGGATTCACTAGATGCTACAGTATGATTATGGACAATATAAGATCCATATTCTTTATGTTGACAATGTTCTTCATTTCCTCATCAAATTAAAGATAAGGCTTTGTAAATGAACATGATAAGAGCACACTGTTGATGTGTGTATTTAGATTACAGCTTTCTGAAAATTGCTTTTAAAAGTTGATTATGGCTTACACTTCTGTTCATTTTTGTTTCAGTACCATTTTTTAAATTATTACTTGAAGGCATGTGGTCCTTAAAGCATTCATGTATTTCAAATTTCATTAATATTTATGAAATATCTTGTTTCTAAAACTTTTAATATGAGTACCAACCAGGTGAGTTCCAAGTTCATTTATTAATAAATTAATTACTACACTGATTTAACAAATATATTTTAGCACACTGGTCTGTGCAGTTAATTGTGTGAGTCATTAATGACAACATGGTGAAAAATACAGACTTAAATTTGGCTATCATCCTTTTACTTTACCTAATAGGGCCAAAAAACATGAACATTCAATAAAACCTATCACAAAATGTGCTAAAGCAACATTCTGTGAGATACAAGCATATATTTGCTTATCTGAATTGCATATGAAAAGAAAGGTTTTTGTCAGAGATGATTTCTTAGAATTTTGAAGTTAAACAAAATTCTTATATTATGGAGAACTAGAGGGAACTGTATATGCCAAGACCTGGAAGGCAAAAGATAGCATGGTAAGAGTAAAAAAAAATGATAGTTTATTGATTCTTAAAACCATTGGTAATAAAATAGGAGTCCCATCAAATAGATAAAAAAAACAAAGTCTGTTTTGTCTGATAAAATAAAAAGAGAAAAGATAGTTCAGAATGGCTACAGAATACATTTCTGCACCAGAAAGGTGATGCACCAGAAAGGGAAAACATAAGGCCACAGAAAAAGTAAGGGGACAGCTGAAATAAGGTTTTATCAGCTATGTTGTCTGGATTTTGAGTTCAAGTTTAATGGCAAAGTCATTGACATGTTTATGCAAAGGCTTATATGAACAAAATTTCGTGTAAATTTTTAGAAGGGTCACTGGGAGAGGAAGCTGGAAGCACAGAGACCTTTTGAAAGTTGTTATAGGTGTCTTGTTGGAAGATAATGATGCTGTAGAACTAGAGATATTGAAGTTGAGACGATAATCATTACCACGGACTAATAAACCACAAATTTTACCAAGAGTCAGAGGAGAGGGACAGCTTTTAAAATAATATAAAACTCAGGTTATTTTATTATTTTATTAGTTAGAAATATTAGAACACTAAAAATAAGGCATATAAAATGTGAACTATTGTAATTATTTGTTTTAAGATATTGAACCATGCACGTGATGTTAATAATATAGGAGTTTTTTTTTTAGGCTAGTGGTCTTCTTTCTTTCTTTTTTTTTTTTAATGGGTTACTTCACCTATTTATTTAGTTAGTTAGTTTTTTATTTTTATTTTTATTTATTTCTTCAAACTGTAGATCTTTAACAGTATCAGGATCACCTGAGAACTTGATAGAAATAAGTTCTTGGGTCCCAACCCAAGTTCTACTGACTCAGACACTGAGATTGAGGACAAGCAATCTGGTTTTCACATACCCTGGTGGTGATTTGAATATATTCTAACACTGAAATCACTGCAGGAAAGTCTGCATTTCATGTTTTGTTTGTTCTTTTGATTTGGCTTTGCTTTTAAAATAGTCATGCATTTGCTTCTTTATATACATTTCAAAACAATGTATCAAAATCTCCACTTGCAAAGTGAGGGATTTTCAAAATAATAAGGGATGCAAAGACTTTACACAAATAATCTTGATGAATAACCATGGGTACAAAGGCTGGATAATATTATTCTGTGTCAATTAACTAAATTATCTTGTAATGAAGAAAAGCTAAGGACTTGATTGGCATCAGTAATGTGAAAATGTGGCAACTTTGGTATTTTGCAGCTTCACTTTCAAATTGCTTATAAAAAGGGCAATATCGTCAGGCAAACTATCTATTCATATTTGTATTAGTTTCTAAGGGCTTCTACAAAATGTGCCGCACACTGGGTGGCTTATAACTGCAGAAATGTATAGCACAAGGTTCTTGCTAGAACTAATGTGTCAATAAGGTTGGTTCCTTCCAGAGGCTCTAAGGGGAAAACTATTCCATGTTTTTGGTGGTTGTAGGCCATCCTTCATATCCTCTAACTGCTGTAAAGTAGTACAACTTATGTTAGATGATAAGGCAATTTAAGAAAGGAAAATAAACAAAGATAAATTTTATGTTTATCCATAAAAATATGAATACATATTCATAACAAACAATAAATTCTCATAGCAACTGATCACCTGGTCATAGCCAATATTTATAACTACCTTCTTCCACTTATCCATTCCACATTTCATTTTCTTTCAGCAAGCACTTCAGCTAGTCATGGGTCTTTGTTTGGTAGGTCTAATAAAAAATTTGCTCATATCATTAAGGCAATTCACTGAGAGACAAAACGAAATTGGCAGGAAAAATGTAACTAAATGGAAAGTTGCAATATTATAGAAATTTGATTTCAGCACAAAACTGACATTTAAAATCAGCAACATTAACCATAATTATAATTAAATTTTATGGCATGTAAAACTATAAATTTTACATATTCTCATTTGGTCACACACTAAACTATAAGTTAAATGTTACTTTTATCTAAAAGTATGAGGAAACTCAAATTCAGGTAGTGAGATGCTATGTCTATATCACACACCAACTGTTGACTTGAACACAGTAGAGTATAGTCAGTACTCTACTGACTCTTCATAATCTCTACCGTGTATGAGGAAGAATATCATTTACTGCAGGAGTTAGGCTTTTTTATTATGGAAGTGGGCACTATCCAATATTTAGTCAATCATGAAACTATATGTGTTGACTGTATCACCAACTTATTCTGTGATAACCATAAGACTTTCTTCCACATCTCCTTCAAATATTTACTTAAATTCTCCTTCCCAATGAGGCAAATCTTTCCACTATATGCAATATCGCTGCTCCCATATTTCTACTCCCCACCTCACGTCTCTTCATTTTCCTTCCATAATACTTATCACTATCTAAGCTACTACGTATCTTATATACTCTTTAACAGAAATATAAAATGTCAACACAATTTGAGGTTATCAGGCAAAGCAGCAAGTAGCTAGTATCTATTACAGTTTTGGATCTCAAACATGGTGAGGCTTCCCAATAAAGTATGTTTTCTGTGTTCCAATAGATGCTAGGCCCCAGTGAACATACTACTGCAAGATTGAGAATTTCTTTGTTGGAGATTGAAGTTTATATATTCCTCGTTATTCTCTGGATGCGGTCAGCCCTCAAACACTTTTCTGCACATTTTTTGGTAATATTTGAACATGGTTTCAAAAATGCCCAATAACATGTCATTATATACTTTATCTGACAAATAAAAACAAGTAAACATCAGGTGTTAGGTAATCTGAAAACCTTCATCTGTTTGCTGCAATTCTAAACAATCATGATATTTTGACCATGAAGGCAGAGGTTCAGCTCATTCAGGATTCTACTAATATCATTTAGACATATTGCTTGGAAAACAACAACAACAACAACACTAATCATTAAAAGGTCTATTCTGGCATTATCTGCTTCTTAAATATGTATTTTTAATTTCTTATTTCAGCAACTCATGCGAAAACCATTCTACTTAACAATTACTATACTTCATTATGTCAAAGCAGTTTATTTTACTCAATTCTGATTTCTTAGGAAAACATGCTAAAAACTCAGTGATCGTGAAAAGCCCACATTATTCATTTTCATTATTTTTTCAAATTGAATAAATAGTGAGAACATTGTCGCCAGCAGACTATTTTTCTGTTGCTAAAGCAAAATACATTTGCATTTTGAGATGACCCACCCCTTGCTAGGCATAGAAATTGTACTCTGTAAGGATTAATTATTTTATAGTCTAAATCATGGTCCACAAAATAATCATTAAGCAAATTTAAAAATATCTCTTTTATCACCAGCATTGAATTTAGGGGGGAAAAGTTCTAAGCACATTTGCTTTTTATATGAACTACTCATATGGCAAAGGCTAATTTATAATCTCTTAAATCCAGTGTTTTTGTCTAAATGCAAATTAAACAATCTTCTAGCAAACATATATAATGTAATTGCTTTTCCACATTAGATGCATTAATATTATATGAAGTCTGTCATTTGACAAAGGAATATTTCTCATAGCTTATTCTGCTTTCACTGTGAGAATAATACTTTCATTAATGTTATACATGCTTTTACTAACGCCTCAAAAGTAGTTGACTTGGGCATGTTTGGGCTACATGTGGAACAACTTTGAGTGCTGTTTCTGTCCTGGGGCGTATACTTGCGGAAGCAACACAATCATTTTGCATGTGTGAATATTATTTTGGCTTTGTTCTAGAAAATGCAGTCTTTGTTTTTTGAAGTATTCTCTTTGCTTTCTTTGAAAAAGAGAAAAGTGATATTTTTGATGCTTCGTGATACTTTTTGGAGATTCATAAAAGACAACTTACTATAATATTTTCATATACGTCTAATAAATTTCATTTCTAGTAAATATTCACTGTCATGCTCCCAATTCTCACTTCTTTTGTTTTGTCTTAGTTACTTGTTTTAAACCACTATATTTATAAATTAACTTGGCACACCACTCAAAATAAAAAGTTTTATGTTCAAATTTGGTTTTCTTCTTAATAATATCATCTTGTTATATTTATTTATTTTCTTTATTATGTACCTTTCATAATAATTTATGAAATATTGGCCTTATTTCATTGCATCTCAGGAGTAAGAAAAATGAAAATATAACAAATTAAAAATAGAAGTACATGTGATTTAAATTTTTTAATCACACTAACTAAATTTAATAGAGGCAAAGTAACCATCTTTTCCAAATTGTGCAAACCATCTTTTCCAAGTTGTACCTTTGTGTTTAGTAAGGGAATCATGGCATTTCACTAAAATTCTTAATTTGTCATATATTTAAAGTTTGTGAAATGTTTATTACTAAAATTGTTTTCTTTTTTGTTTTAAAACGATGGAATAACTTGAGAATCATTCAATAGACAGAAAACCTGCAAATGATTCTCAGACTAAATTATTTAATGCCTTCCCTCATCATAATTATTTTGACCTTACTAAATTAAATCTAGCACAATTTAATCAATTAAATATTTAACAAGCCATGTTTGTAGTAGGCTGTATCTGGATCTTGAGGTGCAAAAAATAATAATAATAAAACAAGAATCGTTTAGTTAAATATGGTGAGGCGAGCACTTTCAAAACCTGTAATTGCATAAAGACATTTTAAAAGACAATACATATTTAAAAAAGAGTGTTTAATTTCAAGGACTTCATACATGATATATGGGGAGAAATATATTTATTTATTATGATTTTGTGTTCTTTTATTATATCTGAAAAACACAGATTGATATCTGGCATACAGTAGCACTCTGAATATATATGAAATGTATTCTTTTATAAGTAATTCATAAATTCATTTATATAAGTAAATTTATTAATGATAAATATCAGCTTATAAATTCAGGGAAAATTCATGTTATGACTATTCTGGTAAACTGTGGCATAAAACAATTGGAAGGTTTAAGGTCAGAGATTTATATAGAGTCGGTATGTCAATGTGGGACATTCTGAATGAAATCTAACTAAAGAATCAATAACTTCCTGATTGCATGTTGCTTTTATCCTTTTTTTATCCTTTTTAGGCAATCTTGAAAACATGTAAAATTAGCCACATTGATTGACTCTTCTAGGTTTTAACTAATTATTTTATCTATTTATTTCATTACCTAAGGACTCAATGATTCCTTAGATTTAAGATGCATGAGTGGTTCAGTAACACAAAATAACTTTCACTTAAAATACCATTGGTGCTGCTGTATCCCTTAAAATAGTATGTATTTCTTGATATTTCTTTTTTTTTTAAGTATTTTATTTCAGTGACTATCTGGGGGAGAAGGTGATGACAAAGTACTCTTAGGAAGTGACACCACTTCTACTTCTGTTTGATGGTCTCTCTCTGACCTATGACCTCTGCAGTGAGTATCCTCAGCTGTTTTCAGCATCTTCCTGATGATGTTGACACCTGGATCCAAGTTCATTCTATCCCTAATCCCTACTGATCTCCTTCCACATCAGTCACCACTAACACCATCATTCAGCGCTGCTCTACTTATAATAGCTTGAACTTTATATTTTCCTTAACTCTACCCTCTCCTATACTAACAGTTTTGCTCTTACCCAAATTCATGCTGCTGGTCTTCAGCTGAGATCTTAAATCTTAAATGACACTAAGACTGTACTTTAAATATTTTGGGGAGGTACCTGGGTGACTCAGTCAATTAAGCATCTGACTCTTGATTTTGGTTCACGTCATGATCTCAGGGTTATGAGATCGAGTCCCATATCAGGATCTGTTCTGGGCATGAGCCTGCTTGGGATTCTCTCTCCCTTTCCCTCTGCCCCTCCCCCACTCAAAAAATATTTCTCAGATTATAAAATGCCTTATTCTGCCTAAACTAGATATTACTTACAATGATAAGAATTCCTCAGACTAAGATCTACTATTTATTTATAAAGTCATATAACATTAATACCTCACACATATAAACATTATCTATACAGAAACATAGAAAGCTTTTCAGTGTAAAACCTCTCTGTATTAGCAAACTACTATAGTATACAAATATTATGTTTAAGTATATTGATTTCCAAACTGTAAGTTATAATTTGAGTTACAGGTTATAATAAGGGAATTCATTCTTCCTGTGAAGTGGATTTTAGTCACTTTTATACAATTTGGGACAGTTCTAAATATGCTATTATCATTTATCCTTTTTGTTATTCACTGAGGAAATATACCCATAAATGTGATAGTAGAAATACACCCCAGAGTTCATCTCTTAAATGTCGTGAAATCAGAAAGCCAAATTCAACCAAAATAGTCATGTTTATATGGTATTCTCACAGTAATAGGAGACCTGAGCTTAACTCTGCATTTTCAGTTTTTAGTACTGATTTTTTTTATATTAGCATATATTATTTGCCCCAGGGGTATAGGTCTGTGAATCATCAGACTTACACATTTCACAACACTCACCATAGCACATACCCCCCTAATGTCCATAACCCAGCCACCCTATCCATACCCCCCCAACCCCAGCAACCCTCAGTTTGTTTCGTGAGATTAAGAGTCTCTTATGGTTTGTCTCCCTCCCAATCTGATCTTGTTTCCTTTTTCCCTACCTACCCCCCAATGACCTCCACCCTGCCTTTCAAACTCCTCATATCAGAGAGATCATATTATAATTGTATTTCTCTGACTTATTTCACTTACCACAATACCCTTTAGTTCCATCCACATTGTTGCAAATGGCAAGATTTTGGGTTATTTGATGGCTGCATAGTAATCCATTGTGTATAGAAGATATATGCCACATCTTCTCTATACATTCATCTGTTGATGGACATCTAGGTTCTTCCCATAGTTTGGCTACTGTGGACATTGCTGCCATAAACATTTTGGTGCACATGCCCCTTCGGATCACGACATTTGTATCTTTAGGGTAAATACCCAGTAGTGAGTTTGCTGGGTTGTAGGATAGCTCTGTTTTTAACTTTTTGAGGAACCTCCATACTGTTTTCCAAAGTGGCTGCACCAGCTTGCATTCCCACCAACAGTGTAGGAGGGTTCCCCTTTCTCCATATCCTCGCCAACATCTACTGTTTCCTGACTTGTTAATTTTAGCCAGTTCTGACTGGTGTGGGGTGGTATCTCCCTGTGGTTTTGAGTTGTATTTCCCTGATGCCGAGTGATGTTGAGCACATTTTCATGTGTCTTTTGGCCATTTGGATGTCTTCTTTGCAGAAATGTCTGTTCGTGTCTTCTGTTCATTTCTTGACAGGATTATTTGTTTTTTGGGTAATGAGTTTGATAAGTTCTTTATAGATTTCGGATACTAGCCCTTTATTTGATATGCCATTTGCAAATATTTTCTCCCATTCTGTCAGTTGCCTTTTGGTTTTGTTGACTGTTTCCTTTGCTATGCAAAATCTTTTTATCTTGATTAATTCAATTTTTCCCTTGCTTTTGGAGATATTTCTAGGAAGTATTTGCTGCGGCTAAGCTCGAAGAGATTGCTGCCTGTGTTCTCCTCAAAGATTTTGTTGGATTCCTGTCTCACATTGAGGTCTTTCATCCATTTTGAGTCTATTTTTGTGTGTGGTGTAAAGAAATGGTCCAGTTTCATTATTCTGCATATGGCTGTCCAATTTTCCCAACATCGTTTGTTGAAGAAATTGTCTTTTGTCCATTGGACATTCTTTCCTGCTTTGTCGAAGATTAGTTGACCATAGAGTTGAAGTTCCATTTCTGGATTCTCTATTCTGTTCCACTGATCTATGTGTCTGTTTTTGTGCCAATACCACACTGTGTTGATGATTACAGCTTTGTAATAGAGTTTGAAGTCCAGAATTGTGATGCCACCAACTTTTGTTTGCTTTTTCAACATTCCTCTGGCTATTTGGCATTTTTTCTGATTCCATATAAATTTTAGGATTATTTGTTCCATTTATTTGAAAAAAAAATTGATGGTATTTTGATAGGGACTACATTAAATGCATTAAATGTATAGATTACTTTAGGTAGTATAGACATTTTCACAATATTTGTTTTTTCCCATCCATGAGCATGGAACGTTTTTCCATTTCTTTGTGTCTTCCTCAATTTCTTTCATGAGTATAGTTTTCTGAGTACGGACTCTTTGCTTCTTTGGATAGGTTTATTCCTAGGTATCTTACAGTTTTGGGTGCAATTGTAAACAGAATCAACTCATTAATTTCTCTTTTTTCTGTCTCGTTGTTTGTGTATAGAAATGCAACTGATTTTTGGGCATTGATTTTATATCTTGACACTTTACTGAATTCGTGTATGAGTTCTAGCAGTTTTCAAGTGGAGTCTTTTGGGTTTTCCACATAAAGTATCATATCATCTGCAAAGAGGGAAAGTTTGGTTTCTACTTTGCTAATTTAGATGCCTTTTATTTCTTTTTGTTGTCTAATATCTGAGGCTAGGACTTCTAGTCCTATGTTCAATAGCAGTGGTGATAGTGGATGTCCCTGCCGTGTTTCTGACCTTAGGAGCAAAGGTTTCAGTTTTTCCACACTGAGAATGAAATTTGCTGTAGGTTTTTCATAGATGGCTTTTATGATATTGAGGTATATACCCTCTATCCCTACACTGTGAAGAGCAAGAAAGGGTGCTGTACTTTGTCAAAAGCTTTTTTAGCATCTATTGAGAATATTGTGGTTCTTGTTCTTTCTTTTATCAATGTATTGTATCACATTGATTGTTTTGCAGATGTTGAACCAACCTTGCAGCCCAAGAATAAATACCACCAAGGGTGGTGAATAACCCTTTTTATTTTTTTTTTTAAAGATTTTATTTATTTATTTGACAGAGAGAGAGAGAAAGATCACAAGTAGGCAGAGAGAGGATCGGGGGAAGCAGGCTCCCTGCTGAGCAGAGAGCCCAATGTGGGGCTTGATCCCAGGACCCTGAGATCATGACCTGAGCTGAAGGCAGAGGCTTTAACCCACTGAGCCACCCAGGCACCCCTGAATAACCATTTTAATGTACTTTTGGATCCTATTGGCTAGTATTTTGGTGAGAATTTTTGCATCTGTATTCATCAAGGACATTGGTCAGTAATTCTCCTTTTGATGGAATCTTTGTCTGGTTTTGGGATCAAGGTAATGCTGGCCTCATAAAATGAGTTTGGAAGTTTTCCTTCCATTTCTACTTTTTGGAACAGTTTTAGGAAAATAGGTATTTTGATAAAATTCCCCTGGGAAGTTGTCCGGCCCTGGGCTCTTGTTTGTTGGGAGATTTTTGATGATTGCTTCAATCTCCTTACTGTTATGGGTCTGTTCAGGTTTTCTATTTCTTCGTGGTTCAGTTTTGGTAGTTTATATGTCTCTAAAAATGCATCTATTTCTTCTAGATTGTCAAATTTGCTAGTGTATAGTTGCTCATAGTATGTTCTTATAATTGTATTTCTTTGGTGTTGGTTGTGATCTCTTGTCTTTCATTCATGATTTTATTAATTTGGGTCTTTTCTCTTTTCTTTATGATAAGTCTGTCCAGGAGTTTATCAATCTTATTAATTCTTTCAAAGAACCAGCTCTTAGTTCTGTTGATTTCCTCTACTGTTCTTTTGATTTCTATTTCATTGATTTCTGCTCTGATCTTTATTATTTCTCTTCTCCTGCTCAGTGTAGGCTTTCTTTGCTGTTCTTTCTGCAGCTCCTTTAGGTATAGGTTTAGACTGTGTACTTGAGACCTTACTTGTTTCTTGAGAAAGGCTTGTATTGCTCTATATTTTCCTCTCAGGATCACCTTTGCTGTGTCCCAAAGATTTTGAACAGTTGTATTTTCATTATCATTTATTTCCATGAATTTTTAAATTCTTTAATTTCCCGGTTGACCCATTCATTCTTTTTAGGATGCTCTTTAGCCTCCATGTATTTGAGTTCTTTCCAACTTTCCTCTTGTAGTTGAGTTCTAGTTTGAGAGCATTGTGGTTGGTCTGAAATTATACAGAGAATAATCCCAGTCTTTTGGTACTGGTTGAGACCTGATTTGTGTCCCAGGATGTGATCTATGGTGGAGAATGTTCCATGTGTGCTAGACAAGAATGTATATTCTGTTGCTTTGGGATGGAATGTTCTGAATGTATCTCTGATGTCCATCTGTTCCAGTGTGCCATTTAAAGCCTTTATTTCCTTGTTGATCTTTTCCTTAGATGGTCTGTCCATTTCAGTGAAGGATATGTTAAAGTCCCCTACTATTATTGTATTTTTTTTGATGTGTTTCTTTGATTTTGTTATTAATTAGTTTATGTAATTTGCTGCTCCCATGTTAGGGGCATAGATATTTACAATTGTTAGATCTTCTTTTTGGAAAGTCCCTTTAATTATGATATAGTGTCCTTCCTCATCACTTACTATAGTCTTTTTAATTTAGACTTTAAATTTAGATAATTAAAATTTAGATAAATTTTAATCTAATTTGTCTGATATAAAGATTGCTACCCCAGCTTTCTTTTGATGTCCATTAACATGGTAAATTGTTTTCCACTCCTTCACTTTAAATCTGGGGTCTCTTTGGGTCTAAGATGAGTTTCTTGCAGATAGCATGTTGATGAGTCTTGTTTTTTAATCCATTCTGATACTTTGTGTCTTTTGATTGGGGCATTTGGCCCATTTACATTCAGGGTAACTGTTGACAGATATGAATTTAGTGCCATTGTATTGCCTGTAAAGTGACTGTTACTGTACATTGTCTCTGTTCCTTTCCGTTCTATGTTACTTTTAGGCTCTCTCTTTGCTTAGAGGACCTTTTCAATATTTCTTGTAGGGCTAGTTTGGTGTTTCAAATTGTTTTAGTTTTTGTTTGTCCTGGAAGCTTTTTATCTCTCCTTCTATTTTCAATGACAGCCTAGCGGATTCTTGGCTGCATATTTTTCTCATTTAGTGCTCCAAATATATCATGCCAGTCCTTTCTGGCCTGCAAGGTCTCCGTGAATATGTCTGCTGCTAATGTAATAGTCTACTGTTTTATGTTACACACCTCTTGTCCTGAGCTGCTTTCAGGACTTTCTCTTTGTCACTGAGACTGGTAAGTTTTACTATTAGATGATGGGATGTGGACCTATTTTTATTGATTTTGAGGGTGATTCTCTGTGCTTCCTGGATTTTGATGCTTGTTCCCTTCATCAAATTAGGGAAATTCTGTGCTGTAATTTGCTCCATCACTTATCTCTCGAATTTTCCCCTCATGGTCAAGTAGTTGTTTATGTCTCTTTTGCTCAGCTTCTTTATTCGCCATCATTTGTTCTTTTATATCACTAATTCTCTCTTCTGCCTCATTTATCCTAGCAGTAAGAGCCTCCATTTTTTTATTGCACCTCATTAATAGCTTTTTTAAAATTTCAACTTGGTTAGTTCTTTTATTTCTCCAGAAATGGATTTTATTTCTCCAGAAAGGGAATCTCTAATATCTTCCATGCTTTTTTGGATCTTACCTAGCACCTTGATAGGTGCTTGATAATCATCATTCTGAACTCCAGTTCTGATGTATTACTAATGTCTGTATTGATTAGTTCCTTAGCTATTAATACCGCCTCTTGTTCTTTTTTTTTTTTTTTTTTGTGGGGAGTTTTTCCACCTTGTCATTTTATCCAGATAAGAATAGATGAATGAGAGAACAAAATATTAAAAGGGTAGCAATGACTCCAGAAAAATACACACTAACCAAATTGGAAGATAACCAAAACTGGGGGGAGAAATAAGAGGGGAAAACAAACAAACAAAAAAAGCAGCCACACACTTGATTTTGGGTGTATTTTGGTGAGTTAGAAGAAACTACCTCCATGGGGCACCTTGGTGGTTCAGTGAGTTAAATTCTCTGCCTTTGGCTCAGGTCATAATCTCTGGGTCCTGGGATCAAGCCCCACATCAGGCTCTCTGGTCAGCTGGGAGCCTGCTTCCTCCTCTCTCTCTGCCTGCCTCTCTGTCTACTTGTGATCTCTCTGTGTCAAATAAATAAATAAAGTCTTTAAAAAAAAAAAAATCTACCTCCCAAAATCTTAAAGAAGGAAAACTTATATACATACAAAAATAAGGGTAAACACGATGAAGGAATGGACTATGACTGTAAAGATGAAAATTAAAGAAGTTTCTAAAAAGGGAATTGATAAGAATTTGATTGAAAAAGAAAAAAAGAGGAAGAATGTGATCAGGCTGGAGACTAGAACAAAGTTGTGCACTAGATTTAGGATATATTTTGATCATTTAGAAGAAATTGTACCCCAAAATTTGAAAGGAAAAAAAAACTATATATATGTATATATATATATATATATATATATATATATATATATATATATATATATATATACAAAATATGGTTAAATACAATGAAGGGATAAAATATGACTATAACAATGAAAATTAAAAAAGATTCTTAAAAAGGTATTGATAAGATAGAATAGTTAAAAATGTTAAAATAGGGAAGATGAAAAATTTTAAAAAATAGGATAAGAAAAAATAAAATTAAAAAAAAAATTAACTTTGAAAGACTAAAGGATCATGGGGGAAAAGCCATGAATTCTGTGTTGCTTTCCTCTAGCTATGGAGTTCCACAGTTCTCATTGATTGGTGAACTTGTTCTTGGCTAGATGTTCTTGCTGATCTTCTGGGGGAAGGGCCTGTTGCAGTGATTCTCAAATGTCTTTGCCCAAGATGAAATTGCACCGCCCTTCCAGAGGCCAAGCTAAGTAATCTGCTTAGTTTTAGTCTCAGAAGCTTTTGTTCCATGAACGCTTTCCATACAGCTTTGGAGAACAGGAATGAAAATGGCGGCCTCCCTATCCCCGGCCCCAAAGGAGTGGAGAGCTTGGGGCCCTACTCCTCAATGTGCCTTCAGAGAGAAGCAGTCTATCCCTCCTATCTCCCTCATCTCCAGCCACACTCCAAGCTCACCCAGCCTGTGACCAAGGGTTTCTATCTCTGGTGCGCAGCTCCACTTGGAGTTTCTAAACCCTGCTGATTCCTGCAGGACGTTCCTGTGCCACTCCTCCCGGAGGAGGAAGGTGAGTCTCCCCAGGTCTGCTCCTTGTTGGGTCCCTGGCCCATCTCTGCCTTGGATCATGGATTAAGGTAATCTTGAGCTGAGAGCCCACTCCTTGCCTTCATTTCTGCAACTGGCTTCCCCACTATGATAACTGGGAGCTCTGTGACACTTAGACATCCCTGGTCTTTTTGTAACCCCATGAGTCCTGAGACCACACTGTCCCCACAAGTACTCTATCCCCCGCTTAGCCCCTGGAGTGACATCTCTCAGTGGAGCAGACTTCTAAAAGTTCTGATTTTGTGCTTTTTTGCTCTCTCACTCGCTGGGAGCTGGCCCTTCTTTCCATGGTCTCTCTTCCCGAATGTTGCCTTGGATTCACTTCTCCACATGTCCTACCTTCTAGAAAGTGGTTGATTTTCTGTTCCTAGAATTGCTGCTCTTCTCTTCTCTCTCCTGTTGAGTTTGTAGCTGTTCAGAATGGTTTGATAACTATCTAGCTGAACTCTTGGTATCTAATAATATTTAAGTCTCCTTCTCCTCCGCCATCTTGCTCCACCTTGGTATTTCTTTTTTTTATCATTACAATCCTTCTACCACTTTTACATTTGCAGAACCGATGTTTGAGTCAAATATGGTTATTATGTTAAAATTACAGCTTTATTGAACTGCTGCTCTTTTCAGCAATTCACCTTTTTCATTATCACTACATGTGAATTACACTTAACTCTTGGGATTACATAACATAATTAGGAAATAAGTAACATAATCACAGATTTCATATTAATAAGTGCAAGTTATAAATGATTAAAAGTTGCTCAGCAATGTTTCTTAGATGATATCTCCAAGGTCTATTAATTATGCTTGAATTTAATGATAAAGTTGGCTTTGGGATAACTAAGATCAGAGCAGCAGTTGTTTTGATATATTATTTTTTGATACTGAGCTTTGTGGTCAGCTACATACCAAACTACATTATTTGAAATTCTAATTTCACATTTAAATTGCAATATGGCATCATATATGAAGGAGATCATTGAAAAAAATGATTACATTTAAAAATATATTGTGAAATTATATGCTACTAATTATAATGTTTCTTAATTACCAGTTTAGGATATTACTATACTGTAGCATCATTTTTAGATGTGACAAAAATAGTTGTTCACAGAGATTTTTTGGGAATGGTAATATAGATTCATATGTTTGGATAATTCATTAATCAATTTTTGTTCTTTCCTTAATTTATGTTTTTGTAGTGCACTGACACTATGAAATCATTCTTACAGAAAAATCTGATTTTTAAAAAATTTGGCTTGCTTATATTTTGAAAAGTAAAATAAAAGAAAAATCTTAAATTATTACAAATGAATTACTTTAGAGAAATATGCATATATATTTGGACAAAATTCTACTAGAGTTGAAAAAAATAATTGAAAATATCTAAGTCCACTGTAATGACCAATCTGATACTGGATAAGGACTCAATATTCACACTGTATTTTTTAGTTTATTTCTGTACAACTTAGTCAAGTTAGTATAACAGCATATATTCAGTAATATATGCTCATAAGCTTTTGTTTTAAATGATTCAATAACATATTTGTTCATAGAACATGAAGCACAACAAAGAAAACAGTAAACACAATTTTTGCCTCGTATTTGATAATTGTAGTTGTTGATAACTAATTCATTAGTATCCAGCTGGTTTATTTTATTTTTTCATTACTCTTTTGTCTTCTGCTATATGATAATCACATATAATTGCTTAGAAAATTGGCCTGCTTTATAACTCATCTACAAAAATATTAAAAATATTATTGAAATATTATTATGAACATTAGAATTTTTTGAATGATGATGTGCTAGATAATTTTCACTAATGTTTAAAACTTGTAAGTTTACTTTTTATGCACTCATTGTTTTCTAATTTTAAGTAATTTAGTGATTGTTTTACTAAATTTTTTCATAGTCCTATCTAAATGAATTATCAGGTAATATGACTTACGCATCTCAAATTTGCCTGAAACTAAATTAGGTCTGAGACATAAATATTTTCATATACAGTTACCAAAATTAATTTTAACATAGTATTTAGCTTGTGTTTATAGATTTAGCAAATTGCAACCTCTCTAATATACCTTTCAATTTACTAACAGTTTTAACTAGACATCTTTGTTCCAGTATACTATCCTACTGATCCCATTCAAATACCCTGAATTTCATTTTAATTAGATTTATTTTTTCAATCTCTGTATTTGCTTCTTTTATCTCCTTTTCTGAGTATATGAAGATGTTTCTTAAGCTTTTCAAAGTGTAGCAAATGTCATAAAATATTCCTTAACCACTCAAGTTAGATTTGAGTTCCCCCCCTTTTCTAAGGATCGATTTCTATTTATTAACACATTCTCACTTTTATAGATATATTTCATTCTACTTGAAATCATACCTATGTCCATACATTATAGATTATTATTTTTTTTAAAGATTTTATTTATTTGACAGAGAGAAACACAGCGAGAGAGGGAACACAAGCAGAGGGAATGGTAGCGGGAGAAGCAGGCTTCCTGCTGAGCAGGGAGCCTGCTGCGGGGCTCGATCCCAGGACCCTGGGATCATGACCTGAGCCGAAGGCAGACGGTTAACAACTGAGCCACCCAGGTGCCCCATTATAGATTATTGATTCCTGAAAGCCAGGTCTTGGTTTCATTTATTACTTAATAAAAATAAGTATGTCACATAACATATTTAGTCCCTTGGCTGTTTTTCTAACTCTGTCCCCCAATTTTTCCACCATAAAATAATCTCTCATCCCTTTTCTAAATCAAAAAATACTACATAATTTATTATTTTTATATAATTTGTATTTGTCTTTATGTTGAATCCTGCCTTCCAAGTAATAGGTTTAGAGTCATTCACATTCTTTCTCTCATTAGTGGTATCCTCTAGGGTTTTTGTTCTTTACCTTCTTATCTTTTAATTTTTCTCATGTTCCTTAGAGAGGTGGTCATCATCTCTTTTTCTCAAAGGTTTCAATTTTCACTCATTGTCTTCCTATGTTTTCTAAGCTTTAGAATGATACTGAAGTCCAATTACCTTCTGCGGAGCTTTGAATGGATATAATACAAAAGGATAACCTGTATCTGAAATTGAAGCAATTGTAACTCTCTCTTTCCACTTGACTCCCCTCCTCTATTCCATACTTTGCTAAGACTTTGCTAGGTTGATTCACTCTGACAAAGATTGTTTTTCAGTTGCCACTTCACATATAATCAGGCTCCAAGTACTATAAAGGAAACATCATGGACATCTCTCAGATTTTCTCATGTTTCCATTCCCCTTCCACAGCCTCAGTGCAACCTCATAAATTTTGTAACTAATATGCTACGAGTCCAGTTACTATTGATTTGGTTTCTATGTTTTTTTTTAATTTTATTTTTTTAAATTTATTATGGAATAATTTTAAATTTACAAAGATAGTTCAGAAAGTACATGAGAATTTCTTATAAGATATATAAGAATACTTAAGATATATAAGAATCTTATGTAAGATTAACATCTTGCATAATCATGGCACATAATTTCTTAGTTAAAATTAAGAAATTAAAATTGACACTGTTATTAACTGCAGATTTTATTAGGATTTCATAAATATTTCCATTAATGTCAGCTTTCTATTCTAAGATACAATTCATGGTAACACATTGTATTTAGTCATCACGTTTCTTGGCCTCCACTGATTTGAGGCAGTATCAGACTTTCCTTGTTAATCATGATATTGACAGTTTGGGATAATTCTGGTGAAGTGTTTTGTAGGGTGTTTATCAATTTTTTTTGTTTTTTTTCATGAACAGATTTGGGTATTTTTTTTAAAACACTAGAGGAGGTAAAATGGCCTTATCATTGTAATGTATCAGAAACCAAAAGATACCAACATGATTTATCGTGGTAATGTTACCCTTGATCACTTGTTTAAGCTTATATCAATCAGTTCTCGCTACTGTAAAGTTACTATTATTTTTTTCTTTTCTATACTCTCTTCTTTGAAAACCAGTCACTAAGTCCAGCCCACTCTGAAGAGAGAAATTGAGATCTGTATCCTTGAGCAGAGAGTGTCTACAAACATTATTTAGAGTTATATAAGAAAGATATATCCCTTCTAAATCTCATGTTTAACTAACCATTGGTTCTGCATTTTTTATAGTCTGAGTAACAAGTACTTTAGAATGGTATACAAAACCTTTTTTTAATCAGGCACACTTTGGTGTGAGTGTACCATGATGTTCTGAATCACTCTTTTTTTTGTTTATGTTCATCTTGAAATGATTTGTCCATTTTGTGAATACCCATTTGTGACCTTTTCTATCATATATTCTCAACAATCTCAGAGGAAATTGACCTGTTATTTCTTTGTGCTCTTGTGCTAGGACTGTGCCCTAAAACTATGTTTACCAGGGCCTTTAACAACTTTTAATAACATTTGTTCACCACAACATTCTAATCTTTAAGTTTCCTGGATGCTGAAGACATTTATTTTCATACTTTCATTGCCCAAATTTTCTTCCATAATTATACATAATAAATGTTATAATGTTCAGATGTTCAAGTTTTCTAGGTTTTCAAAAATGTGATTTAATTGCATTGTGATATACTCATGAAGAAAGGTGTGTAATATTCATTACTAGGTGAAGATGATGATGAAATGTAAGGTGGGGAGGAACACGAGGAGGAGGAGAAAAAAAAAGGAAGGAGAGAAGGAAACAAAGGAGGAAATAAGGAAAGGAGGGAAAGAGAGAGGGATGGGAGTGAATGGAAGGAGGGAGGGAAAATTAGTACAAAGAAAAATCAAAATCAAATTCTATCCTTCTGGAAGATAACAACCGAAAATCCTCAAACAACTTTCATTGCTTTCCGCTTGGATTTTTGTATTATTTTCTATCTGCTGCTCCCCTTTATGAAGAATTCCACATATAAAAATTGCTTTTGCCAAAAAACCATTTACAACAGAATAAGTCAAGGGTAAGTTTTGTGCTCAGAGCATTTTTCATTAGCATTTCTGTTTGAGGATATTTGTGACTTTCACTTTCAAGACATTGCTGGACAATACATGGCTTGTGTCAGCATTTTTCTTGTTTTTTATTAGTATGTATATCATCGATTGTTAACCTGAGAGAAATATTTAAGTTTCCTTGTATCAAAATAATTCATTTAAAAATAATGTAAGAAATGTCATTGCCATTGATTTTCCATCCCATGTATTTTACATTTCTTAGATTGCATATACTTCTTTTCAATAACGCTGTAAGACTCCTGGGACAACATAATTTGCTTGTGAAAACTGCATTGTGTTTATAGCCAAATGCTCTTTGCAGTTTTGAAGTTTACTTGAAAGCTTATTAAAGATAACTCTTTCATGATATGACCACAATACATTGCCCTGGCTCACTGTGTATAATAATTGGTCATTTGATTTCAATGATATTTTAATTGTTTTGAAAACCTATTGATACATGTGTGGGTACCTTTTATTTCTTTAGTAAAAAAAAATACAAGTGAATATTCATTTTGTAATAATTGATTATAAAAGCAAAATCTATATATAAGGTGTTTTTAAGAAAATTTATATAACAAGTATGAATCCAAATGTTCAAATTTGCCATTTTCAGTGAAACCTCTCATAGCCATTCATTTATAATTTTTGTGAAGCTACAGATCATTTTGGTCATCCCTATAAGTAAATAGGTGTCTTAAAATTATTTTATTTTATATGTTTATGGTAAAAATTGCAATCTCACTATTCCATAAATTGTGAATTTTGTACTAATGATTATCTTCAATTTTCATCTACTAGAAGTTCAAAGTAATATAAGAATTATAATTTTATAATGGAGTGAGGCATTTCTACCTATGAAATTAGTAGATAAAATATTGAATTCAAAATTTATAAAAACTATTTGAGACTCTAGACTGGTATATAAGCATTCTTGGTGAAACAAACATGTAAATAGAAAGCTATTGGGTTTTTCCTAAATTATGTTTACCTATGAAAATGGCGTTTATGTGCCTTTAGATTTATAATCTTTCTCTCCCTCTTTATTTATCTATATCTATCTATCATCTGTCTATCTATCTATCTATCTATCTATCTATCTATCTATCTATCATCTATCATCTCTCTATCTTAAAACACAAGCAGCCTGAAAGAGCTATTTCAAAAGGCTTTTTTACTTTTATTGACTACGAGCCAATTGTGTATGTGTTTGAAATTCAAAATGACAGCATTTGTCACTGGCCTCCTGAATAGTTTCGTTTAATAGCAAATTTTTAAAACTTAGAATTTCTAATAATTTTAAGGCCACAAATACAAGGGTTAAAGAGAAATATGAAATATTTCACTCAGTATTTTATCATGAAACATTCATATTGTATGTGATTTCTCATTCCCGTATGACATTTTATTACATGGGTATACATGAGTACACTGAATTGTACTAATGCTAGAATTTTAACTTATTTCAAGTTGGAGCTAGTTATAGTGTTTCTCAATTTTTTTCTTCACATCTTTGGTGGATGTGTGTATGCTCTTATATACACAGATGTGTATTAATTACTGAATCATAGAGTATTCATACTGTTCAGGTTTAATAGACACTGTCAAAAACTTTAAAAAAATAATATTGAGGAAATATATGCAAAAGGATATATAATTATGATTTAATTTTATATAGTATCAAAATATTAAAACTAATCAGTGTTAGGAGCCAGAGTATTATTTATCCTAGGTTAGGGAAGGTAGTGACTGGAAATAGGCAGAAATAGGAATAGGAAATAGCAGATTCTGCTAACAACCAATCTCTTAATTGCATTCTGGTTTGTGGGTGTATTCATTTCTTAAAATTTATCAATTTGGGCAAATATAAGTGAATTCATTATTTTTACACACACACACACACACACACACACACATATATATATAATAACTCAATAAAATTTTACATTAATAAAAAATGTAGAAAGTTATCCCAAGTAAAGCAGGAATGATTCCTTAGACAACCCTAGGTTTTTAGCTATTACAAAAACCAAAATACTTGCTAGCCTTTCTACAATATTAATTAATGTGTGTGCACTTAAAATAACTCCTTGTACATTGTATTCTTAAATTTGAATCTACAAGTTTCCATACATTCATTCAAAATATTTGTTAAAATGCAAATGCTATGATACAAATGCAAAGTACTAAAGTACATTGCTCAAACCCAATAATGTACCACAAAGAACATCATAGAATAAAAGGAAGAGCAAGTCAACCAAGCAGTTGCCTATTATCTGCTACAATCAGAGGGACCATACCTTGCAGTTTGCGCTAATTTAGATTGTCATTATTCAATTATTGCCTTCCTCTTAAATTTAAAAAAAAAAAAAATCCTGTTGGGTAAAAATTTGTATGATCAGCCTAGCTATACTTGAGTTTAAGATCAAAGTATTTTGAAAATCTGGAAAGTGAGATAACAAACTCTACTGCAAGGTGATGCAGTTTTGTTTTGTTTTGTTGTTTATCTTGAGTTAGTGCAGTGGGAATGAGGAAAAAAAAACCAGTGGGCTGGATCTTTAAGGGATGCTAAGATGCACCTATGGATAAGGAAGAACTGGAGTAAAAGAGAGTAAAAAACTGAGTTCAAGGAAGTAGAAATGAGATATAATAAGCTCCACAATCCTGACATGACTGCGATATTTAGAGAATAGCAAATTCAATTGAACTAGAATATTAATACGCATAGGAAGAAGTGGTGGAAGATTGAACTGTATGTTTGGGTTGAGGACACACTGCAAGATATCTTGCTCGTTATTTTAAACAATAGGAAGCCAATTAAACTTGGTATGAAAAAAAATTGGCACATTTTTGTTGGTTTTTAATAATGATAACTCTACCAACTATGGAGCAGATCAGTTAGAAGGCAGGAAAAACTGGTATCAATGCGGTAGAAGAGAAAATACTCATAAAACTCCAGGAAAGAGATGATGATTTTATGACCTCACAAAGTCAGTGGCTCTGGAGAAGAAATCCCCAATTTAAAAGATATTTCTAATGTACAACTGATAAAATAAATTCCATCTCACATTGATTGGATGCAGGGAAAATATGGGAAGTGACGTAAAGGGATAGAGATGTCAATAATGACTGCTGTTTCTAGCTTGATACTGCTCTACGGCAGTGAGTGACCTTCAAACTGGGGTATTCATGCCCAAAAGGTACTCATAATCTTTTCATAAATAATCTTAAGTCAATCAATTTCTCTATCTACAAAATCTATTTTATTATATTCTTAAATGGATCATCAGGAGAATGTACCTGTGGCTTATTCTTCTTCTCCAGTTTTAAGGGAGAGTACACATAATCATATCTTATATTCATTAAGATATTACTCTGGAACATTGCCCAGCTTGGAAAACTGTCCTTTTTGCCAACAGAAAGGGGGCAGTTACAAGGATTTGGCACTTATTAATAACAATAAAAAATATGTGTGTTCAGGTAGAATATTTTTGAATACTTTGTGTTCAATAATATTTAAAGAGGAACAATAGAGTGATAAATAATTTGAAATATTTTTGATGACAAAAATAATTTTTAAAGTACAACTCGAGATAAACTCATTTTCAAGTGACATTTCTGTAAGAATTCTCATTCTATTCTTATATATTTATTTATGTGAATGTTTATCAATATCTTAACCTATACAAAAAGGTAGGATTTAGAAAAACCGTAACTTTCTAGCAGTAAGTACAACCACCAATGAGATATTAGAGTATAGCATAAAAAATAAGACCCTTGAACTCATACAGCTCAACAACAAAACCCAAATAATGCAATTAAAAAATGGGCAGTGGACCTGAATAGACATTTTTCCAGATAAGATGTGTAGATGCCAACAGACACATGAAAAGATGCTCAACATCACTAGTCATCAGGGAAATGCAAATCAAAACCACAGTGAGGGGCACCTGGGTGGCTCAGTTAAGCATCTGCCTTCAGTTCAGGTCATGATCCCAGAGCCCTGGGATCAAGCCCCAAGTCTGGATTCCTGCTCAGCAGGGAGTCTGCTTCTTCCTCCACCCCTCTCCCTACTCATGCTCTTGTTCTCTTTCTCTCAAATAAATAAATAAAAGCTTTAAAAAAATTTTTAAAAAACACAATGAGATAGTACCTCACACCAGTCATGATAGCTAGGATCAAAAAGAAGCAATAACAAGTGCTGGTAAGGACGTGGAATAAAAGAGAACCACTGACTCTGTTAATGGGAATGTAAACTAGTGAAGTCTTTGTGGAAAACCTTATGAAATTTCCTCAAAAAATTAAAAAATAGAACTACCATATAATCCAGTAATTCCACTTCTGGGTATTTACCTGAAGAAAACAAAAACATTAATTTGAAAAGATATTCATACCACTAAATTTACTCAGAATTATTTACAGTACCTAATTATGGAAACAACCTAAGTGTCCATCAATAGATGAATAGATAAAGAAGATGCGGTGTGTGTGTGTGTGTGTGTGTGTGTGTGTGTGTGTGTGTGTGTATGAATATTACTATATATAATGGAATATTACTATAATGGTATACACACACACACACTCATATGTAAAATGGAATATTAGCCATAGGAAAGAATGAAATCCTTCCATTTGTAACAAAGGATGGAACTAGAGAGTATTATGCTAAGTGAAAAAAGTCAGAGCAGAAAAAGTGCCATATGATTTCATTTATATGTGGAATCTAAAAAACAAAACAAACAAACAACATAAACAGAGAGTCGGCACCATATGTTGAAGAGACTATCTTTTTTTTCATTGGATATTTTTTCCTGCTTTGTCGAAGATTAGTTGACCATAGAGTTGAGGGTCCATATCTGGGCTCTGTATTCTGTTTCATTGATCTATGTGTCTTTTTTTGTGCCAGTACCATGCTGTCTTGGTGATATAGCCTGAAATCAGGCAATGTGATGCTCCCAGGTTTCTTTCTCTTTTTCAACATTTCTTTGGCTAATCAGGGTCTTTTCTGGTTTCATATGAAATTTAGTATTATTTGCTCCAGCACTTTGAAAAATGCCATTGGAATTTTGATCAAGATGGCTTTGCAAGTATAGATTGCTCTGGGCATCATAGACATTTTAACAATGTTTATTCTTCTGATCCATGAGCATGGAATGTTTTTCCATCTTTTTGTGTTTTCTTCAATTTCTTTCATAAATATTCTGTAGTTTCTAGAGTATAGATCCTTTATCTCCTTGGTTAGGTTTATTCCAAGTTATCTTAAGATTTTTGGTGCTATGATAAATGTAATTAATTCCCTAATTTCTCTTTCTACAGTTACATTGTTAGTAAATAGGAAAGCAACTGATTTTTGTGCATTGATTGTGAATCCTGCCACATTACTGAACTGGATGTGAGTGCTAGTAATTTGGGGGTGGAGTCTTTTGTGTTTTTCACATAAAATATCATGTCATCTGCAAAGATAAGTGGTGCTGGGAAAACTGGACAGCTATATACAAAAGAATGGAACTTGACCATTCTCTTATACCATTCACAAAGATAAACTCTAAATGGATGAAAGACCTCAATGTGAGACAGGAATCCATCAAAATCCTAGAGGACAACATAGGCAGTAACCTCTTTGACATTGGCCACAGCAACTTCTTTCAAGACATAAGGAAAACAAAAGTAAAAATGAACTGTTAGGACTTGATCAAGATAAAAAGTTTCTGCACAGCGAAAGAAACAATCAACAAAACAAAAAGGCAACCCATGGAATGGGAGAAGATATTTACTAATGACACTACGGATAAAGGGCTGATCCAAGATCTATAAAGAACTTCTCAAGCTCAACACTCAAAAAAAACAAATAAGTCAAAAACAAGCAGAAGACATGAACAGACACTTTTCCAAAGAAGACTTATAAATGGGGCGCCTGGGTGGCTCAGTGGGTTAAACATTTTTTTTCATATGTCTATTAGCCATTTGTATGTCTTCTTTTTTTTTTTTAAAGATTTTATTTATTTGACAGAGAGAGATCACAAGTACACAGAGAGGCAAGTAGAGGGAGAGGGAGAAACAGGATCCTTGTTGAGCAGAGAGCCTGATGCAGGGCTTGATCCCAGGGCCCAGTGATCATGACCTGAGCCAAAGGCAGAGGCTTTAACCCACTGAGCCACCCAGGCTCCCCAAGTGTTTATTTCTTATATTAAGTTATCAGTAAAGTTCTTAGGTATTTATATTGTTTTGATCCGTGATGTAATACTGATATTTGTTATGACTATGTATCTAAAAGATTATTTTAATACTTAAACTATTATAGTTGCAGAATATTTTCTAAGAATTAAGTTCTTTTTACATATAATTTTTAATGCAGACAAGTATAAAAAATGAACATAATATTATATTGAGAGAATTGATTTAGCATGTCTAAATCTATTATATTAAGAGAAAAGGATATAAGGTTATTGTAATGGGAAGCTGAGTTCAAGATGGAAATAAAGTTATTGAAAGTTCTGTCTATTAAACAAGAGGGGTTTTTTTTAGTATTTTAAGAAGTATTATCATAATACCTCCCACTTATAAAGTGCTCACTTTGTTCTAGAAAGTTTTCTAAGTGCTTTTCTTATATTAATAACTTTACCTTCAACATAATAACTCTACAAAATATGTCTTACTTTTATCTTTGCTTAAAAAAGGGAAACTGAAGCAGAAAGGAATTAGATTGCTTGCCTTTAGTCATACAAATAATTAGGGAAGAACAAACGGTGAACCCAGACAGTCTGGCCCTGTAGTCTTTGCTCTTAACCTCTGTGCTAAACTAAGAGTATCAGATTGATGTGGTTTTTATATTCCTTTGAATAAATTTAATTTTGAGACTGTTACGTTTTTTTCATAATTCAATATTTATAGAAATTTCCCCGAAGCATATAATTTTTAGTTATTCAAAATTATGGAATATTTTAGATGTCACCATAAACATACATATAGAGGGTGTATTTTTTCTAAATTATTAATGGCATACAGGGAAAAATACTTGAAGTCCTCTGAGTTATAGCATTGTGTTAAGCATGTATGATCTGGAGCAAAACTAAAAGGATAGAATTTGCCACTCTGTTTAAGTTCGTAGCCACTGCCTACTCATGAATCTTTTGGCTATTGACAATTTCTTAGAGGAAAAAAAAAGAACAACAACAACAAAAAATAATCTGTGGGGAAAGATGAATTCAAATTTAGATACATGCAATATGGTATGCCTAAATAATATCTCAATATAATGTCCCTAATGTATTTAGAAACATGGACTGACACATTTGGTGAAAGATTCTTTCCAGTGGAATTCAGAAATCATTCTTTGAGGACTCCTTTTCGTCCCCCCATTAAATCATTGTCAAATTTTCTTCTAGTTGCCAACACAGTCCTAATCCTTTTTATGCTTGTAATGTTATTATTCACTTAATCCTTGTCTTAAGCAGAGTAGGTCCCTTAAGAGGAAATGTATATTGATTCATCTCTACAACCCCGGTTTCTGATACAGAAACTATTAGATATCATCTCGTCCATAATTTACAGTAAATTCATTAATCACCTTACAGACGTTGATTTACAGGAGTTGATGATCCTACCCAGTGGAACACAGTGGAGTCAATAATAAATAAAAATAAATAAATGGATGAATGAACAAAGGAATGAATGAACCAAATACTGTATACAAGGAAACTTTATATAGCAATTTAAATCTTGTGTGCTAAATGCATGAAATAATAACACATATTCAATTTTTACAAGATTAGTGCAATAGCAGTATTATCACTTCCAGCTGATACTTGAAATCTGCATTTGATCTAATATGGAAATAAGAAATAAATGCATTTAACATTAGCTGTGTATAGGAAAATAATGATATTCAGGAGCAGATGATAAAGCTTACCAAGGCAGCACAGGAATAGTTAAAGGAGAAGCTCTGACTTCAGATTTATACACCCCTTCCTACAAACTCTGTGACCTTGACCAATTTATCTTAATCTCTCCATTTTGAGCTTCATTATCTTTAAGCTGTTATCCTAATAGTACATAGCTTTATAAGGAGAGTGAATGGATTAAATAAATACCTGTTAAAGTATAGAACACAGAGGAAAGTACATAATACATGCTTGTCATTGTCCACAAACTTGAAAACTTGCAGAGAGGAAGACAAAAAAGAGATGCTAAATCTTCTACCAAATTACATATGAATATGTATCTGGTGTTGATATTAATTTAATGGCCACTTATTATTAATTAATTTTAATTCAAGAATTTTCTAAACTCCTTTGCTTTGAATCCCTTGCCTTTCAATGAAAAGAGCTCATGATTGCAAATTCTAAAATTTCAAATTGATCAAATATCTGCTAGTATTTAGTTCTTCAGTGGTTTTTTTTTTTAAGTTTATTGATTGTATGCCTCCTTCAAATCAGTAAGCTGCAGGTATAGGCATATTTCATTAATAAGTGAGTATAGATCAGCTCTGCATCGCTTGGAGAATATTGGACTTATTAGGGAAGATTATCTTGTCTTAGGATTGCTGTTCATGCTGCCTCTGTGGACTGCCTATGCAGCTGCAAACCTAATGGTGTGAAGGGGATGAAGCGTAATTATTTGGTGCTACTATCTATATTGCTCAGAAAGATTAGTATTTTAAGTGGAAGTTAGGTTCACAGTAATTTATGCTGCCAAATAACAACAACAAAGAACTTCTTACTGTACCATTGACCAGGGACTTGTTATGAAGCAGATTTGACTCTTAATGTGGTCCCTGAATAAATACTATTTTGGTGATCATTTTATTTTTCTTATAAACATAGCCAAAATAATATTTAATTTCCATTTATTTCTAAAATCATTTTCATTCACCCTGATCTCTCTTGAAAGATAAGGTGAATATTACAGGACATAGAAGATAAATTTTCTTCTCTTGGAAAATGGAAGACTTAGTTTCCTTAAGCTTTTATATCAACAGATTTTTCTGGCACATAAAAGGCAACTAAATGCAGTCATAACTCTTTTACATGAGGGCCATTAATTTAGAATTTATCATAATTTAAATAGATAATGAGTTAAGAATTTTTTTTTTAAAGATTTTTTTTATTTGACAGAGAGAAACACAGCGAGAGAGGGAACACAAGCAGAGGGAACGGTAGCGGGAGAAGCAGGCTTCCTGCCGAGCAAGGAGCCCGATGTGGGGCTCGATCCCATGACTCTGGGATCATGACCTGAGCTGAAGGCAGCCGCTTAACGACTGAGCCACCCAGGCGCCCCAGGAATTTTTTTTTAGTTCCAATATTGAAAGAATGAGTATATGTCTACATCTTCTAACTTTACATAATCTACAGGAACAAACATTTTTCCAAGATAATTAACTTGTAAAATATTATTGGAGTGTATATTTAAGCTACTTAAGAGTTTTTAAACACCTTTATTTGTGGATGTTTTATATTCAAGTTAGAAATAACACCTTATATTTTTATAATGATACTTTACATTGATTTTAGATATGCTTAATGCTTTATGTGATTGCTTTATTTAATCCTTCCTCAAGTGGACTAATTATGTCTAATCTACCACATAACAAGCTACATGAAGGGCAGGACTGTATTTCTGTTCCTCACTATACCCCCCTCCAAGCTTAGAATTTAAATTTTCATTGAATAAAACATTATTCTTTCTAAAATCACTACACAGTAACTGAGACCAAGAAATGATAAGAAAAAGATTATGCGTCTTGTCAAAGATCATGCTTCTAATAAAAGTTAGACACTGGATTTGTCTCAAGTAATCTGACCGAGAGACTGAACACTGAACTACTTACATCTAACAAAATAATGACACCTCTAAATACTGCTAATTCATTTACTCCAGTAAATTCCTCCTGTTTTAAGGTAAAAAGTCCTTTAACCAAACCCTTAGAAATAGGAGGCAAGTTTGCAATGAAGGAATTATTTTTGCTCTTCTTCTGCTACCTGGAGTTAGACTAGCATATGTTATACATGGAATGCAGAGAAGAACATAAAATAATATTCAGATTATGACCACGCAAAATAAGTATGTGGCTCCCGACAGTTGTCTGCAAGCTATACTGTGTATCTTGAGAGATAATTCTCCAAAACTTTAATATTTTCCCTCAGCCATGTCTGGATAATCTACAATATATGGTTTATCTATCATAAAGAACACCCTTTTGCCTATGATAGCTATGTATACTCCAGGTTTTAGGAAGATATGTCTGTCAAGACAAAAAATCTAAAACATGGAAATGAAAAACATGAAATAAAATGAAGAATGCAACATGTCATTTCAAAGTCACCTAGAGACACTGTTTAGCAAGCTCATTCAAGAATTCTTTCATGTTCTCAGAAATTTTAAATGTGATTGCTTTTGTGATTTAACATTTGAATACACTGTGGATTTACATGATAACATAAATTTCTACTTAGAAGAAAGGATACCAGCAGAGGTGTTTTTTCTTTTATTTTTTAAATTCTCTATAATACCAATTTTTTTGTTTAACTATTGTTCTAACAATTACTTTCCTTTTCAAGATGACTGTGAAGAGCCAGTTTTTCAAAATGTTTTCTTTCTAACCAGCTTTGTTTTCTTTTTAAACAAGCTATATCACCTACTAATTCTCTTGTTAGTTAGTGGGTTGAGTAAAATATTCAATACGTGTTTATATTTGTATGAGAGTCATGTTTTTAACTGAATATTATACTTTAAATGAATGTATGCAATGTATCAATGCCTTTTAGCCAAAGATTACCAGGCATCCCTCTGTATTTGAACAAGCTGAATTCATTATTCATCACAATGAGGGATAATGTATGTGTTATGTATTTGAGTGATTCAGTGACAGAGTGATAGAAAGGGTTTATTATAGGATTTGGGCTTTTATTAAGTGGTATTAGAAAAGTTTAAGGGAGCAGGGCTTTACCTTGGATTGGATGCTGTCATGAAGCAGGGGTAATTTTATGATTGAATATCTAAATAGATCTTATCTAAGTAGGACAAAATAAAACTATAATTAGAAAAGAAGCAGCATTCATATTTCTTTTTTCCTAAAAGAGAAAAAAAATAACAACAATAATAATAACCCACTCCTTTCTGATTCAGAGGACTGTGGGAAAGACAAAGATGACAGGCCAGAAGGGAGTTGGCACATTCAAATTAGGGGCCTGGCATTTCTCACCTTATTATACTCTTTGGTATTCTGATACCTTACTAAAAAGTTTACTAGACTAGAATCACCTTTTAGGAAAGGAATATCTTCACTGAGCACTGAGATATAGATCCCCTGTGAATCACAGCAATCCTCAATGGGAGAAAATGTGAGACAGGGTCATCCAGGGATTGCCAGTAGGTTCTGAGCAAACCTGAGACCAGACAACAGATCTCATCAGCCAGATTCAGACTTCTTCCATTGATGTCAGCAAAGCAGGCATTCCCATGTTGGTAAAAGGCAAGGATCTGGAAACTTAACTGAAATCATGGATACCTTGTTCGAGGACAATATTTTTCCTTCCCACAATGCAATTGCATTATCCATATCACACATCCACACATATGCACACACAACACACACTGAGGGATTAACCTTAACTGAAACACTGAGTCTTTAATTTCATAGGACACCAAAGAAACTACCTAAATGGGGGTACCTGCGTGGCTTAGTGGGTTATAGCCTCTGCCTTCAGCTCAGGTCATGATCTCAGGGTCCTGGGATTGAGCCCCGCATCGGGCTCTCTGCTCGGCGGGGAGCCTGCTTCCCCCTCTCTGCCTGCCTCTGCCTACTTGTGATCTCTCTCTGTCTGTCAAATAAATACATAAAACCTTTAAATTAAAAAAAAAAAAAGAAACTACCTGAATGAGCTACTTATGTTATCGGATTAAGGTATAGTAAAAATTCTAGTCAACACTGAGTTGTTACTCTTTTTACAAAAAGCTGTGGTTTAGAGGGAAAGCAAGATAGCTATAAAAAAAATCAATATAATCTGTGTATTTGAGATATAGTGTGAAATAAAATTTTTGACCCATAAAATGGACTTATGATACTCATTAAGTATTAACTTTTGGTATATTTATGAAATTTAATTAGTCATTTATAAAATATGTAATTATAATGAGTACTAATCAATACCTATGTTGAAAATAATTTTATTGGATTAAAGTTTAAAAGAGAAATCTTGCTTT
>CM053606.1:143032811-143056765 GCA_028646535.1 Procyon lotor
AGAGATTATGTGGAGTGAAATAAGTTAAGCGGAGAGAGTCAATTATCTTATGGTCTCACTTACATGTGGAGTATAAGGAAAAACATAGAGGGCATTGTGAGAAGGAAAGGAAGGGTAAATGGGAGGAAATCAGAGGGGGCGATGAACCATGAGAGACTGTGGACTCTGAGCAACAAACTGAGGGTTTTGGAGGGGAGGGGGGTGAGGGGTTGGGTGAGCCTGGTTGGTGGGTACTGAGGAGGGCACATACTGCATGGAAAACTGGATGTGGTGCATGAACAATTAATCTTGTAACACTGAAAAAATAAATTTATTTGAGGGAAAAAATTAAAAAAAAGATCTAACATTTTTTTGTTTGAGTCTTGTATCTCTATAAAATTATGTCATCTGCAAATAGAAACAGTTTAATTCTTCCTTTCCAACTCTGATGTATTTTATTTTTTTGTCTCATTGATTGCTCTATGACTTCCAGTACTATGATGAGTAGCAGTGGTGAGAGTGGGCAGCCTTGTCCTCTTTCTGATCTTAGAGTGAAAGCTTTCGGGGCGCCTGGGTGGCTCAGTGGGTTAAAGCCTCTGATCTCAGGTCCTGGGATCGAGCCCCGCATCAGGCTTTCTGCTCAGCAGGGAGCCTGCTTCCCCCTCTCCCTCTGCCTGCCTCTCTGCCTACTTGTGATCTCTCTCTCTCTCTCTCTGTAAAATAAATAAATAAAATCTTAAAAAAAAAAAAACCCAGAAAGAAACCTTTCAACCTTCCAGCATTAGATATGATGTTAGCTGTGGACTTGTCATATATGGTCTTTATTATGTTGAGTTATGTCCCTTCTATGCCTAATTTGTTAACAGTTGTTATTACAAATGATTTTTGAGAAATGTCAAATGTTTTTTCTGTGCCTATTGAGATGATCATATTGTTATTTTCTTTCATTGTATTAATGTGATGTGTCACGTGAATTTATTTGCATATGTTGAACTATCTTGCAGCCCAGAGATAAATCCCACTTGATCATGGTGAATGATCCTGTCAATATGCTGCTGAGTTCAGTTTGCCAGTATTTTATTGAAAATAAATATTCATCTTCTATTCATCAGGAATATAAGCCCATAGTTTTCTTTTCTAATGGTGTGTTTTTTTAGTTTGATATCAGGGGAATGTTGGCCTCATAAAATGAGTATGAGAGTGCTTCCTCCTTTTTGATTTTTGGGAAGAGTTTGAGAAACACTGGTGTTAATTCTTCTTTAGATGTTAGGCAAAATTCACCAGTGAAGCCATATGGTCATTGGGAGATTTTTGATTACTAATTCAATCTCTTTAGTAATAATTGGCCTATTCATATTTTCTATTTCTTCCGATTTAGTCTAAGTTATGTTTCTAAGAATTTTTCCATTTCTTCTAGGTTGTCCCGTTTGTTGGCATTTAGTTGTTCATAGTATCCTCTAATGATCCTTTGAATTTCTGAGGCAACAGTTATAGTATCTTTTATCATTTATAATTTTGTTGATTTGGGACCTTGCTCTTTAAGGTTTTTAATTCCATACTTAAGGTTTATTAATACAATTTATTAATTACTCAAAATTTATTTATTCAACAGTCTTTGTTGTCAGTTTACTTGAGGATATCAATTGCAACAAAAATTAGTACAATATTTATATACGTAAATCAAGTATAGTATGTTGTGTTTAATAAAATATTATTATAACTTTAAATTTACCAAGCAGACATTTTATATTTTTATTTAATATATCTATTTTATTCACAACTTGGGGTTATTCTTCTAGAGAGGTAATTTCTAAAATTTTCTCTTTTTCTTATGTTATTTTATTTTTGAATTTTGAATGAAGAATAAACTTATATCTCAAAGAGCACTCAGAGATTGGATACAAACATTAAATCAAATTTTTGTAACTAGAAAGCTTATGTTGTAAGTATTAATTTTTAATGAATCTTATGGTTTATCGCATACTACTATTGACATGTGATTGGCATACAAAGATGGAACTGACATATGTTTCAGAGCGTAGCTCAGCATTTTTGCTTTATTGTGCAGATCTGATTGAAATCATGATGTTTTTTCAGCAATAGACTTTTCTCTAAATTATATTCATTATGAACTAGTCCAAGTAAACTATAAATGTGCTATTATATATCTTATATTCTTCTTAGATTGCTGTTTTAAAATCTACTTCAGGTGGTAGAAAAAATAAACTACTTTAAGAGCAAGGGTGGGGATGTGAAAATTGAGTATAATTATAAGAAAAGAAGCTCAAAGTTTCAAATCAGAATATATATGCAGGACTAAACTTATTGGAAGAGTTAAGAAAAAAATCACTAAATTTGAAAGCAATGATTTCACAAGTTTTCTTTTTTTTTTAAGTTGCATGTATTGAATATATACAACTCAATGAGTTTAAGAGATATCTATACACCCATAAAACCATCACCACCACCAACAAAGCCATAAACATACCTGTCACCTGCCAAAGTTTCTTCCATCCTTCTTTTGGTATTACTATTTTTTGTGCTGAAAACACATAAGATTTATACTCTTAGCAAGTATTAAGTGCACAATACACAATTATTACCTATTGGCTCTATGCTGCATAGCAGATCTTCAGAATTTGTCTTATAAAACTGAAACTTTGTACCCTTTAACCCTTTTAACCAGCACCTCCTAATTTCCTTCTCTCCCTCAGCTCCTTCCTGGTAACCACTATTCTACTTTGCTTCTATGAGAGAAACTGGCTTTTTTTCAATTCCACATATTAATTAGGGTACATAGTATTTGTCTTCTTGTGTGTTTTACATCACTTAGTCTACTCTTAGGATGCCCTTCAGGTCCATCTATTTTGTCACAAAAATAGAAAGAAATTCTGTGTTCATGGATTGGAAGAATTGATATTGATAGGATGTCCATAATACCCAAAATCCTCTACAGATTCAATACAAGTTTTATCAAAATCCTAATGACATTTTTCACACAACTAGAGAAAGCAATTCTAAAACCCAAATGGAATCACAAAAGATCCAAGGAGATAATGGGATCTTGAAAAAGAAGAACAAAACTTAATATATTATATTTCCTGGCATCAAACTGTATTACAAAGTTACAGTAATTAAAGTGGGTTTAAATTAAAGTGGGTGGCTCAGTGGGTTAAAGCCTCTGCCTTCGGCTCAGGTCATGATCTCAGGGTCCTGGGATGGAGCCCTGCATTGCTCTCTGCTCAGCGGGGAGCCTTCTTCTCCCTCTCCCTCTGCCTGTCTCTCTGCCTACTTGTGACTCTCTCTCTCTCTCTGTCAAATAAATAAATAAATAAAATCTTTAAAGCAGCATGATACTGGCATAAATATAAACATAATGACCAAGGGAGCAGAATAAAGAATCCAGAAATAAATCCATGTATCTAAGGTCAACTAATCCCAAATAAGGGCACCAAGAATGTGAAAAAGAATAGTTCCAGGTTTTCTTAAAACTCACATTTTTCAAGCAACACATTTGCCTTGGAAAAGCAGGTCTTTATTTTAGGAACTACTTTCCAAAGCACAATACTAGTGGATAAGAGACTGAATTTTAGTTCCAGCTATTATATTAAATGGTTATTTGGCTTTGGACAAATCAATCAATTTTAATGAAATCACTTAATCTTGCATTGCCACATATTAACAATGTTCTGAATTATGTTAACTCTAAATTTTCTCTGAATTGTTACAATTAAGATGTATTTATTTCTTTGATTGAACTAGATTCAAATAATAAGAGTCCATGTAGACTTGTTCAGCATGTACACATTTGCAGAGAAATGCTGATAGAGATGGCAGCTTAAGTGACTCACAAAGTATCAACCGCATTTTGAATTTCCTGTAAATTTGAGCTACTTCGAGCCTTTACAAAATTCCAAAGTTAGGGCACACTCAGATTAACCTAATTAGATAAATCATTTTAATGTAGTGGTCTGTAAACAAACTATCTTATTATACAAGAATTTCACATATACCTATAGAGTTAGGAACAACTTAGTTTATTAAAAGAAGAAACAAAAGAAGAAAGAGTGTAATATGTAAAAAATTCATGGCTAAAAATTTCTTTTATTCTAGAGATTTTGAAAAGTTTATCCCTACATGAATTAGATTAAGTAGAACCTTGTCTCGTGCTCATAACACCCTGAACATATCACTATATCATTATATCTGTTCTTACTTCATAGCTCTGTAGTCATATGTTTCTCACATTCATGAGTTTGTGGACTCTTTCGAAGGCAAAATATTTATTCTCAAGAATCAGACCAATATCTGCGGCACAAATAATATTAAATAGTAACTGACTAAATACGTGAATAGATGAATTGATTAATACTACACTATTAAACTATAATAATTATAACTGTTTATGAATTTCTTCACTACTGATATGTTTTGCATTGAACTGACATGTTAAAAATGATATGAATTTAAAACATTAAGGTAATAGTATTTGCTATTTCTGGACATATACATTTTAATAAAAAATCTTTGGGCAATGCATATGAACTTCAACATAATTATTGGTCACATATTGGGATGAAATAAAATGAAATGAGGTTGGGCATTAAATGATTTGACTAATTTCAAGAGCATGTCAGAAAAAGTTCATCACCACCTGTCTTATTAGCATATAAAACAGTATTATGCTGAGTGAAGTAAGTTAAGAGAGAAAGATAATTATCATACGGTTTCACTCATATGTGTAATATAAGGAATAGTGCAGAGGACCATAGGGGAAGAGAGGGAAACCGAATGGGAAGAATTCAGAGAGAGAGACAAACCAGGAGAGACTCTGCAATCTGGGAAACAAACTGAGGGTTACAGCAGGGAGTGAGATGGGGGGATGGGGTAACTGGATGATGTTAACTATTTATTTGCAAATACTTTCTTGCATTTATTTGATAACTAATATCAAATAATTTGATAACTAATATCAAATAAATGCAAATAAGGAGGGCACATGTATTGATGAGCCCTGGGTGCTATACACAACTAATGAATCTATGAAATACCTCAAAAACTAATGATATGGGGCGCCTGGGTGGCTCAGTGGGTTAAAGCCTCTGCCTTCGGCTCAGGTCATGATTTCAGGGTCCTGGCATTGAGCCCTGCATCGGGCTCTCTGCTCAGCAAGGAGCCTGCTTCCCCCCCTCTCTCCCTGCCTCTCTGCCTACTTGTGATTTCTCTCTGTCAAATAAATAAATAAAATCTTTAAAAAGAAAACTAATGATATACTATATGTTGGCTAATTGAACATAATAATAATTATAGAAAGTGTTAAAGGAAACTTTTTAATAAAGTCTATTTCTAAAAGTTGGCTTAGGAAATTTGAAATGGTATCTTCCATTTCTTTTGATAAAACTTTCATGGTGGTCAAAAACAACAACAAAAAGTTTTATTGTGAGCAGAGACATTGTGACTAGGACCATGGATCATTCATTTTCAAAAATAGACATTGTTGCATCTAAATTAGTAAGCAGTGGGAACTGGAAGGGACTAGTACATACTGATAAATGTCTCTTGTTGGTTTTCTTCTTTCTTTTTTTAAAGTTTTAATTTAAATTCCAGTTAGTTAACATACAGTGTTATATTAGTTTCAGGTGTACAATCTAGTGATTCAACACATCCATACAACACCCAGTGCTCATCACAAATGCATTCCTTAATCCCCATCACCTATTTAACCCATATCCCCACCCACCTCACCTTTGGTAATCATTAGTTTGTTCTCTGTAGTGAAGAGTCTGTTTCTTGGTTCTTGATTTCCCTTCTCTCTCTCTCTCTTTTCCTTTTCTTCTTTGTTTTCTCAGACTTGGTAACAAGAGGGAAAAACTTAATAGATAGATTTAACAAACTGAAGCTCACAAGGGACAACCAAAGTATTTTGCTTTATAGAATTTGAAAAATGATTTTCGCTTACTATGAACCATTGGTATCAGTAAGTTCAATCATAGATCAATTTACCACATTCCCTCCCTGCTATTCTGAATGATTTGCAAGATCCAGTAATATGAGAAGTTCTGTTCTGGAAAAATTAAAGTGCATATGTGATTGAAATAAGTAAATTATATATTTTTAAAATGACATTTTCAGTACACTAAAATTTGTATTGCAAAAAGCTTATAAAGAGGAAATAATAATTGTAGCTATTTTACAAGGATGCAAATATTGAAATATGTTTTAGTTTGAATCTCAATATTTTTTTGTGTTTGCTTACTAATTTCTTATAAAGATCAATTGTTTCTCTCATTCTACAGCATCATTTCATCAGAAAAGCTTCATGACTTTATGATGCTCCTCCAGTGGTCAAGGTAGAGAAAAAAATTTAAAGATTTTTTTTCTTTGTGGATTTAAATACCTATATATCTCTATTTTATCTTTATCGATTGATACTTTAAAGTTTTAGATACTGTCTATAAGCCTCTAATTTCTGTCTTTCTCCAGATCCCCATGAATCTTATTGGTTTGCACTAGGGGACCTCCTACCTACACTTTTTCAGTATATACACTATACAAAGGTTCAGAAGGCTCTGGGTCGGGGGCAGGGAGAGGGGGACAGAGTGGTGTTGGGGCAGTTAAGGGGGAGGCACTTGATTTCTTGCCTGGATTTAATTTGCTAAAAAACATGGCCTTCCCTTGATACAGTTTAGCCTGGAGGAAAATGTGAAGTTTATAATTATTTTGTCTGCAATTCATACAAAAGTGCCTTGGTATATTCAGGAATCGATAACTAGCTAAATCTGACAGTAATTGTGACTTGTATCTGAGTGAATTGTGTAAGCTATAGTAAGAGAGATATGTTGTACCTAGGTTATATTGAACATCAAGACAGCAAAGTTCTATTACATTCCAGACCTAGCTTAGAGTAGCAGACCATTTATTAAAATATATCGATCCACTCCCAGTAAGTTACTACCTTTTCTAAGTTCTAAAAGTCATACATTTATATGGAAGCCATTCTCTGTATCAAAATATCTAATTGTTGTTAAGCTGTAAAGAGATGAGTTTAACGAAGAGACTTGGGTCTCAATACCCCAGGCCTGAGCCTTTTAAATATTAACTTGATTTTGAAATTTAAGAGTGATAAGTTTCGCTAATTTTCAAATTTCAAATACAAATGCAGAAATTTGTAAGCAAGACATGTTCCGATGCTCCAAAATGTATTGAATGGGTGTTAGTTTAACGTAACTTATACGTAAGAGATGACTGCTAAAAAAGTAAGATAAAATTCTCAGGCCAAGTTTGAGATGGCTCAGTGGCTAAGACTACAAAACATCCTACTGAAAAGGAATAAAATAAAAATGGTTCCGTTGACTTTAGAAACCTATCCTGAAAACAGGACAAAAGAAATCAGCATTGAAAATGATGAGAAATCTGTCTTCTGCCTGCTAAAGTAGTAACTCCCAGTCATATTATGTTGGGTCAGTAGCAGCATGCTGATTTATGATCATCACTGAGTAAAAGAAAACATGGTTGTGTTTATCCACACTGATTCTGATTTAGAGCTACCAGATGTTGTTGGCACCTTTTACCATGAGATTTGGTTCATTTAGTCAAAACGATTAGTAGAAAAGCACATGCTAGAGTGCATCTAGTACCCTGTAAGCAAAGCTGAGGCAATGATGGAGCAAAATAGCTTATCCACAGTAGTCAGTGGGAAGTTTTATTCTGTCACCTCTCTTCATTAATCTGTATACATGACTGCTTGGAGAGACAGTGAGTTGATTTGGTCGGCAGCACCATCAGCATGCAGACACTCATCACTACTTCTCATTTTCATATGACCCAGATGGTGTAGCTGCTTGACTGCAATTTTCCTTTATATGTGTTTTTAATAGGTTCCTTTTTTAGATATTGACTTTGCACCCTCTTATGGATATTTAAAGCCAAGCTGAATTAACTTCTCTTTTAGTAACAACTTGGAGTAACCACATATTGAAAAAAAAAAATACTTGTTTGAAATAAAAAGAAAAGATTATTTTCTACTTATCTCTGTGCCTAAAGGAACCTCCTCTGTCAAAATTATTAGTTATTTGGTTTCTGCAATGTCCTAAGGAAGCATAATTGACATACTTCCCAGTATACAGTTGAGAAATAAAGGCAAAAGTTCACTTCAAGGAAGAGTTAAAACAATAAAATTGAATCTTAGACAGGATCTTACTATTAATCTGATCCAATTAACCAGTTTCGTAAGTAAAAACACTTAAGTTAGGAAAATTAAAATCACTTGACAGAAGTTACCCAGGGAGTGAGTGGATTGCTAGAGTTAGATTTCTGCCTTACCTTCTTGCTCAAAACTTAAAACTGTATATCCTAGATATCAGTGGGATGCCCTGTGCCTTGACACTTAGTGCTGTGAATCCACTTTATGTGGGGAATCCATTGCCTTCTCCATAAAGTCTACATGTTTCCAAAGGTAAAGCCACCCCTAGATTGTGTGCATCTCAAGGGAATTCTTTTTTCATGTATTCTCATCAATCTGTTCATCAATAGATTGATTAAAAATCTATTAGAAAAACTAGGAGACTCTCTGAAGTATAGTGATTTATTGAGAAGGCTTGGACTAGTGAGTAAAGAAGAGGTACTTTCTTGTTTTTTTGTTGTCCAATCAGTTCCTGTCAAGATTCTTCATACTGTTCAGGCACCATCTTTGCCTATTTATATGAGTCCAGGAAACATGTTTTTAGTGTTAAATATGCCATTTCTAGTTAACTTAGTTTATTGCACTGTAAAAGGGGGCAATGATCTTTCTACTCACAATGCCATGGCTCTTTAGAACCTGTTTGTTTGAAACAAAGTAGGTATTTCTTCTTCTGTAGTTCCTTAATGCCATTTATTTAATGGCAGTTACATCATTACTTATAATGCTGCATCATCCATCATGCTCTTATAAATGTTTATTTCCATCAACTCAGAGACTGTTACCATGCTTCCCTGAAGATGGCCATAAATGCAAGAACATGCAAATATTATTCTCTAGTCATGTTGAAATAATCTTTTAACTTTCATAATGTAAACACAGAATGACACATCATCCAACCATGATTTATCTTGAAATCTTTAGGCTATAATTGTTTCTAGAATTTAATACCTTTTAATATTGATGACATAGCCAGCCTTCCATATACTCCAACAACAGAAAGGTTAAGTGACAAAATATTTTAAAAAAGAAAAAAGAAAAGTTAGGTGACAAGCCAAAGGAAAGGCGAGAGAAGCAGTTGTATTCTGTTTGTTTCACACTTGGCATAGCATAAATCAACCTGGGAGAACAGAATAACATCGATTATAGAAAAGACAGAATATTGATTGGAATAGTCCATTGACATTGCAAATGTGGTCACTTCTATTGACATTCAAATGTGGTCAGGTCACCCCTGCCTGAGGTATGGTGTGGGTAATATAAATGTGAGGTGGCCATTCCGAGTTCTGGCTGAGCTGCTTCAGGGTAAAGTATGCATGCCACCACCCCAACCTCTTTGGAGTTCACTAGACTGGAGTTGGCACTACAATCAAAATACTGCCTGGTGGGAACTTGTGCATGAAGCTCAGGTACAAAGATCAGCATTGTACCATTGGTAGCTCACAGCCCTGAATTTTTCTTACTGAGTTAGAAACTTAGAAACTTACTGAGTTTTCTCCAGTATTTCCCTTATCTGGTAAGAATGAAATATATAACAAGCTATAAAATATGAATTGTATAATTTCAGTGTTTCTGTACATGATTTCATCTGATATTTGCATCAAAACTGGCATTCACATTATAAAATTATAAAAATGGATAATAAAGCATATGCAATAATTAAAATTTTAATTATTATTTCCTTACAAGGGCATTAATTAACAAGCCGTAACAAGTTGAAAAACTGGCAGAGGAAGAAAGATAAAAATTTTTTATTTAGGTACCTTTATTCAGAATCACTTTTTCCTGATTTTGAACAAGAGGTCCATATTTTCATTTTGCACTGTCCCTCCCAAATTGAGTAGATGACCCTGCTGAAAAGTTAGAATTTTCAAGCCATATGGAATCCTTTGAGTAAATGCATTAAATTTTGCTTTCATTCTGAGATAAGTAGTAAACATGAAAACTTTGAGGAAAAAAAATCCTCTGGCAGCTCAGAGTACCTTTCCTAGGGACAAGAATGCAAGCAGGAGTCTCTTGCAGCAATTCAGGCAACAGATGATGGTGGCTGGAGTTGGGTGATATGGCTAAAGGTGGTCAGAGGTCATACATAGTGAACATTATAGACTATCTAATTGAATGAAGTTGTCAAAGAAGAAATCAATAAAACTTCAAGAATCTTGGCCCATGCAACTGGAAGCAAGCAGGTGAAAAATACTGAGAAGTAGAAAACTGATATAGTAGTTTTGTTGTTGTTGTTTTTATATTCTATGGGACCATAGAATATCAGCAACTCTGTGAACATGTTATATTTTTGATATTCCTTAAAGACTCAAGGAAAGATTTTTGGTAAGCGGATAGATATTGAGTCTGAATTTGGAAGATCTGGACAGGAAAAGTACATCTGTGAACAGATTTTGTTTAATGCCATGGGGCTATAGAAAATTACCAGGGAGTGCATGTCCTCTAGACAAGAAGCCTATGGAATAACCTCTGTCCTTCTCTGGGGTTTTAAAGATAGAGCAGATAAAGAGGAATGGCTAGAAAGTTAGGAAGAAAATCAAGGTGTTGATGTCACTAAAGCCAACTGAAAGATAAGTTGATTTATCTGTTTATATGCTTCTTCTCACCTCTGGTACAGAGGGTTGAGTTAATCACATTCATCAGCACATTATAGCACATTATCATGATTAGATTCTGCAAAGCTTTATTGTTTAATTAATTAATTTATTACTTCTATTTTATTATCTTATTCTCATCCCTCTGCTCCAATAGTGTATGTGTACTTTCAGTGTTGCTTTTTCTATGTATTATAAAGTATGTATTAATTATCTATGTTCATTGCATTTTTAACATTAACAGCATTATATAAATGAGCATTTCTGTAGTTCATTCAGTCTCTTAATTTTTTTTTTCAATAAGCTTTATGCTGTGAAGACCTTACCATCTTAAATGAAAATCTTCCTCATTGTTCCTAACTGTTGCATCATACTCCATGGTGTGCATTGTCAAAGAAAAATTGCACTTGACAGAATTTAAAAGGCAAGGAAGGTTTTTTTTTCAAGACTACTGCAATAGAGGGATCAAGGTGAACTCCCCTGAATGTAAGGCAGGAGAGTTTTTGAAGCAAGCTAGTAGAAAAGTACTGGAGGCCCTTAGAGGGCAGATTGATCAATGCGATTAGGTCATCTGTGTTTGCTAATTGTCACTTATCCAAATTGGTCTCTTATCCTTCCAAAGAGACTGGGAGGTAGGAGCACTATCTTCTTTGATTGATTACATTTCAAAAGATGGCTCCCTAGATTCCTGAGAAAGACATTTCTAGATTGTAAAACTAGCCAGAGCGTGGAAGAAGGTTTACATCTCAAAGGAGCAGAGAATTAACAATCCCAAGTTTTCTAAAGTAAATAACATAGGAAAAGGGAGGTAAGGGACATATACTCATGATGAAATCTCCCTAAATTTTAGCCCAACGAGAAAATTAAGGTTGTATTGATCAGCATCCATCACATTTTAGCTCTTCATTTTTCAGAGATAAACAAGTAGGTTACTTCCATCTTTCCCCTACCACAAATAATCGGGTGAAAAAAATACTTGATTTCTATGAATACCCACCAGCAGTGCATGAAACATCCTTCAGCTTCACATTCCTAGCACTTTCCGTTACTAGATTTACTATTTTGCTTTTCTAATATGTAAAAAGCGATACCTTATTTTTTAAATTTATCTAAATGCTAATGATTATTAGCATCTTTTGGTAGGTGTGTTAGTATCTTATGCTTTCTGTAAATTAGCTGTTATAATGTTTGCCCATTTACTTTTCAGAGTTATTTTATTGTTATCATTGTTATAAATTTGCAGTTCCTTTTCTAGACTAACACATTGGTAATTTTAGAAATAGAAAGTATATTTTCCCCTTCTGTTTCTTATTCACTGATTTTGCGTTAGGTGTTTTTAGTGCACAGAAATTCTTAACTTTGCTTAATGAAACACAGATAATATATTTGTCTTGATATGTTCTTTTTAGGTTTTTATGTAAATTATTTCCCATCCCTACATCACAGAAATATTATTCTGTATTTTCATTACCTTTTTGATATTCCCTTAAATGTGTGTTTCTTAATCTCTCTAGAATATAAATACATATGATATTTTAGGGAAAAATCCATATTATCCTCCATGTAGTATGTCACTCATTCTATACCATTACAAAAGAAAGCATTCTTTTTCACTTTTGTGTTTTATTATATATCAATCTGGTTGCTGAATTTTTATGGATTGTTTTAGCCCATTATACTTTTTCACAGTTCAGTTGTTTTTCTTGCACTAATTCCATATTTGTAATACAGCAATTTGTTCTAAACGTCATTGTCTAGTAGAGCATACTTATTGTATTCATTCAATTTTATAAGGTTGACTTGGCTATTTGAAAACATTAAGTTCTTCCTATATATTTTATAGTGAATTTATAGAATTTCTCAAAAATTATAAAATGAGTTGCTCTGCTTATCTTTCATAACCTTGACACTCTTCAAAAGAGTACTGATTATTTATTTTGAAAAATGTTCCTTAATTAGGTTTGTCTAGTTTTCTTATAATTGGAGTTAGGTTTTGCACATTTGGCAAAAATTCCATATAGGTAATTTACTTTCTGTGAGTTTTACTAACAGGCTAAGTAATTGAGTCTTGTTATTACCAGTGATATTTACCTTGATCATTTGGTCAAGTTACTGTCTGCCAAATTTATCCACTATACATTCATTATCTTTCTCTTTATAATTGTTAAGTACCTTGTGGAACATACTTTGAGATGATACAATTCCTGTTTCTCCTCAAACCTCCAGCTACTAATTTTAGCATCTGGTGGTGCTATAAACAACATTTTTACTGTGAAATTTGCCTTTTGATGATAATTTTCTGTTCTTGGTGATTGTTTCATAATTACGTGGAATGCTAACATTAGGAAATTGAGGTGAGGAATACAAGGAAACTCTTTGTACTGTTGTTGCAACTGTTCTGTAAGTCTAAAATTTGTTTAAAAAATTTAAACAATATAAAATAAAATGCTGGGATTTTATTTGGGATTATATTGAATTCATAGGTTAATACATTAATCTGAGGACAATTAACATCTTATAAATTAGCTGTGAAATAATAGCTTATACGTTTGTTTGTCCTATCCAATATCATAATCAGATAATCCTTTGTCGGTGAAACATTTAATGGATTTAGAAAATGATAAACTTTATCAACTTCCATTTCTATGCCAAAACAGATGAGAACATAGGTTGATAATTTTATTTAGCAATGTAGAGATTACTGATGACTTTACTAAGAGAAGTGTTGGTGGAAAAATAGGGTTGACAGATAATTAGAGCAAGTTCAACAGAGAAAAGGAGAGGAGGTATTGAAAATAGCACACACAGTTATTTCGAGAAAATTTTGTGTAGAGAAAGAATTACAGATCAGTAGCTGGAAAGATACCTGGATTTAAGATGTCTATTTTTTTTTCTATCTTTCATTATAGCACAGAATATACATAGCAAGGTCCAATACTAATGATAACCATCTAGAAGAGAGGGAACACTAATATGGGGTATAAAGGGCAGAATTAGAACAATTTCTTGAATAAGAAGCAATATAAAGTCAAAGCTGGGCTAACTAAAGGAAGAAGAGTGAGAATGGTTATTATTGTTGAGGGGTTTATTTCACCCACATCCTATTATCCTAGTGCAGCCATAGACAAATAGAAATCTGGGTTTGGCAAGAGTTTGGGGTTTGTTTGTTTGTTTAAAGAAGGACAGTAAAATAAGAGAAGATTCAACTTTTTGTGAGTAAATACTAATAAGTAATTATAATGGCTTATTATAAAATTTAAATTTGGAAGACGAGAAGTGGGAACATGGAAGAGTTTGGGGACAGTGAAGAGAGAAATCAATGGTGATATAAGTGTATTTTAAATACCATTAAAGTAAAAAGTTTATGGTAATTGGAATAATAGAAGGAAGGAAATCTCCATGGCATTGAATTTTATTTATTCAAAAGTTTAATTTTCCCAATCAAAGATCTAAGCCACTGCCCAAGAATGTAGAACCAATTGCAATTAATTCTAGTTTTCAATACCAACTCTTTTTACAAAACTTAACATTCTTGGGGCACCTGGGTGGCTCAGTTGCTTAAGCATCCAGACTCCTGGTCTCAGTTCAGGTCTTGATCTCAGGGTTATGAATTCAAGCCCTGTGCTGTGGAACCCACCTGGAATTAAAGTAAAAACTTAAAATTAAAAAATAAATAAATAGTAAACAAAATATAACACTCTTGTATTTCTTCTACCAAATCAGTCTTTATATGAGATATAATCAGATAAATGATAGATAAGAAGATAGGTAGATAATTAGCTAGCTAGCTAACTAGCTAGATAGACAAAATGTATAGATAATAGTATCACATAGGAGATCACCTTTACTTACAATATTATAGGAAAAGGCCTTTTTATAAATTCCAATATTATCTGTCTACCTATCTACCTACCTACCTACATATCTGTCTCCATGTTTTCTATTATGGAGGTAAATGTGCTTTATGTCATTACAGATAATAATTACTTAGCCAAGTTTTTTTCTCATATATTTTAGAAAAGAACTAAAATATGCTGAATACAAACTTTTTTTTGTGAACTAAAATTTGTAAACACACACACACCTTGGAAGATAGAATTGTCAGGTATAAATGTATTTGGGGATCATTCTAAAAGATGTATTTTTACTGTGTGCCCGCATAATATTTTCATAACATGAGCACTATTACTTCCTTGAATTCTAGTTATATACTTAGCTATCTCTCCATGTCCCTCTCACTATTATTCATGGTATGACAGTATCTCAGTATTTGTAGCTCCAGCATTAGGCCAGTACTGGGGACATCAGAGGTGCTGAATATTTATTTGCCAGATAAATAAATTCATTAATAACCTGAATCAGTTGAAAGAATGGACCCAATGAATATTCTAAAGAAATACCCCAAAAATAAAAGAAAGTGTTTTATGCTTGTAAAACACTAAGATATGATAAACTAATGATGGTATTTTGCCTTGTTAAATGAATTAGTTTTACTAAAAGGACAAGTAGTATAGTTTTATGATAGACTTCATGAATTTTGCCAAATCCTTCATTATTTGGGGAAGTATCAAATGAACAATTTGAGATTCTACCAACAACTTGAATAAAAACCAATTAATTTGCTTTACAAAGTATGTAACAATGACCAATAATGCTTAAACAGTGTATCAAATCCTGCTGTGATAATAAAGTCATTTTTGGTCTGTTAGTCTTTGCCCTACTTAGTTCCTCATGTGAGATAGTTTGTTTTAAAGTTAACCTGGTTACTCTGAAATTCTAAGATCCTGTCTCCTCATGCTAAAGATATATTCTTCTAAAGATAGGCCAGAAAATCACTCAAAAATCTATACTAAGAAAAAGTTGGATGCCTATATGTGCTTATATAGGATATAGTCATAAAGTTAGCATGTACTTGAGAGAACAAAATCTTCATTGGGACATTGAATATCCCAAATGTTTGACCATTTAGCTTCTATCTTAAGGAGACATATAATGGAGAAAAAATAAAATAGCTATTTTAAGAGGCTAAATATTTACATACTTAACAAATTATATCAATATATACAATCTAAAAATCCTCTAATTCCCTCTTCCTGAAAATTTACCATAAAATTCACCATAAGCAAATAAGTAATATATTTTACTACCTTTCACAACTCTATGGAAGTGCACACTTTGTCATAATTATAGAAATAAGGAAATTGACTTAAGAAGTGCCAAATCAGTAATACTATTCACCCATGCAGAGCAAGAACCAATTGTAAACCACTGGTGGATTGAAATAAGCAATAGAAGAAGTATTTACACATGGGAAATCTATGAATGATTCAGCCTTCACCCCATCCTGCTCTGGAGATCCAGTTGTTAAAAAATTTGCCATCACAACACTGGTTAAGTTACTCATATGTGCATAAATGTTATAGTAAGTAGCAAACTAGTAATATGAAACTCTAACTATCTGTACAATAATTGTGATCTTAGTTAGTCACTAGTTTATAATTACGAGAATTCTAGTAAACCAGTGTGACTGTGTTTAGCCACAAATGAAGAAATGAAAGTCGAGTCCTTTAAAGACAGAACAAATACCTTAGGTGATTGAGTTGAAAGATAATAATTTGTCCAACATGTTGATTTTTTAAATGTGAAAATTAAATTCTTAATATGCATCTCTCATCCTTGAATTCCACCTTCCAAACAATTGTCAAAGTGATCTCCCTAAAAAAAGAAATCCATGTAACTCCCATTTCAAAACATTTGGATGTCTATTAATTCTTTACACATTGAATCCTAAGATTTTTTTCTTGTATAAATATACATGTAGTACTCCATATCTCATACTTCTCTTAATCTGGAAGTCTAAAACTTGTTTACTTTGTTTGTTTAATTATTCAGTTATTTATATATGTCAGTTTCAGTCTCGTATCTTACATTTTACTTTCATTTTTTTTTTCGTATCTTACATTTTAGCAGCACATCACTAAGTTACTAATGTTCATGCTGTCAGGACCTATAGTGATTCTCTGCTACCATGATTTTCTAAGTTCTATTAGTTTTCTAAAATGCAGTTTAGGGATAATTTCTCAGAACTTTTTCTGCTTTTACTTTGAGCTCTCATAATAATACTTGCTAATCTGTATCATTGTTTTTCTGCTTGGCATTTTAACTCTCCACTGGTATGTCACTCTACACTCTTCCCATCTTTTTTAATAACATGTGCTGCATCTTATTATTGATAACCACAGAATTTGGCCTATATTGGATATGTGGCAGGCACTGAATATGTATTTGCTGTATGAATAAATTAATAGATAACATGGATGTCTAGAAGAGTAAATTCAAGAAATATCTTGTGTAAAAATCCTAAAAATAACATAGCATCTTATATTTGCAAAATACTAAGGTATGATGAAATGATCAACTAATGTCTGATCTTTGTCCTATGGTTTATTTTTCTCAGTGGAAGGAAGACAACCAACTTTGTTTTCTTTTAGATTGAAAACATGGGAATGAAAGGAGCCACTAGCTTACTTTATAGAAAGAGAAGAGAGGATGCAATGCTAAGGGAGTTTTGAGGGTTTTTTTAATCCTTTTTTGGTATTGTCTAGAAGTATGGGAGGGTCAAATTCCATGACAAGGGAAGGAGAATGACACTTTTTTTTTCTTTTTTATGTTCAAGTGCTTCTGTGTCATTAGATCTAAAAATTAAAAGGCTTGGTGGAAAGAGCAACCAACCAAAATAATCTCTGAACAAAGGATAATTTAAGAATATGAAATTGGAAAAAGAGGCAACGGAAAGAATTCAGAAACCCAGGGTTTCTGAGAAAATAAGGTGTTTTTTCTTTTGTTTTGTTTTTTAATAGCCAAAAGCAGTTTCTGTCTAAAGTGACTGTCAAGGGAAAGGACTATTAGTTATGGAACTTCCTTCTTCCAGCCACTCCTATGGAGACACCTGCCACATGGCTCACTAAGAAGTAGCTGTCCACACAGGAATGAACTGCTTGATTAGGTATAGATTTCTTGTTACATTAATTAAATCAATTACTTCGTTCCCCAGCTCTCTTGTGAAATTCACTCTTGGCAAAAGAAGTGGATATTAAAAGCAAACTAGCGTTTTCACTGATTTTTCTGAAAATAATACTACAGATCAGTGAGCATTTTCATTTTGCAAGCTATCAAAGTGAAACATGATTTTAACAAGCATCCAAATATTTGATCCAAAATATTTGAAATTTTAATTATTTTTATTACTAAATGTTTTCACCAATGATTATGGTAGGGTGCAGATAAGGGCTGTGTTATAGGTATGGTCATTAAAGACTAGGTTGGAGATATGGTCAAAATCAAAGAAAGGTATCTACATCAGAAAAGAAATATGGTAGGAATGATTTATTAATGATTAACACATCAGAAAAGAAATATGGTAGGAATGATTTATTAATGATTAACACGAAACGGCAATATTAACACTAGATACCACTCTAAACAACATAACTGACATAGAGACTCTCATGCAGAAAAGAATACTGGCACAAAATTGCTCCCTTAATAGATATTTTACCTTAATCAGACACTTTTTGACTTATTTATATAAAGCGAATTATAAGGTTTTCCTGACTTAGGATCTTTGTAGTTAATGCTTCATCTTTCTGGAATGCTCTTCCCCTTTAATACAGGCATGGATTCATCATATCATCCAGATTCTGCTCCACTGTCACCCATGAGAAGACCTACCTAACCACTCTAACTACTATGAAAAATAAACTGTAAACTCTAAATTTCATGTGTCAGCCTAAATATAAATGGCAATATCCACATTTTTGTCAGTTTGGTGATGGAATTTATAGCTTAATAACATGTTCTTCAAAATTTTTTTAGTTTTATATACTTAATTCAAGATATGCTTCTCTGAACACTTAAATACTTTTTATACTGAATTTGACCACATTACTACTGTGTAGTGCATAATGTGCATAAATAATTTGACCACAACTAAAGTAAACTACATAATTTTCAATTTCCATGGGTCCTTAGAACATTGCTTTCTGGGGCGCCTGGGTGGCTCAGTCGTTAAGCGTCTGTCTTCGGCTCAGGTCATGATCCCGGGGTTCTGGGATCAAGCCCCGCATCGGGCTCCCTGCTCAGCAGGAAGCCTGCTTCTCCCGCTACCATTCCCTCTGCTTGTGTTCCCTCTCTCGCTGTGTTTCTCTCTGTCAAATAAATAAAATCTTAAAAAAAAAAAAAAGAACATTGCTTTCTATACTATCTTGTGTCCGCCATTTAAGCTATTTAAGCTTACCAGCAATTTTGGATTGCTGTCATTTTTCTCCTTGATCTAGTCTTCATTTAAGTTCCTTTTGTTTTATTATAATACTAAGAATGGGTTCAAATAATTAAAAATCATGATTGTAATACATATGTAAATACTATGTACACATACATTAATGTGTGCATACTATATATCTACTCTTAAAATTAATATGCTAATATTAGTTTATATATTATAATTATTTTTAAAGATTTATTTATTTATTATTAGAAAAAGTACTGGGGGCAGGAACAGAAAGAGGAGAGAGAGTTTTAGGCAGACTACACACTGAACTTGGAGCCCCACATGGGGTTGATTTCACAACCCTGAAATCACCACCTGAGCCAAAACCAAGAGTCAGACCCTTAACTGACTATGACACCCAGGCACCCCAATTTATGTTATTATAATTTCTTTCATATCTGATAAAAAGCTAAACAATATCTAATCAGTTTTTTCTCATTAATTATTTCTATAAACCTCTAGACTATTTTCCCTTAAAACAGATACAGTTTCTGGTCATTTATTAACATAAAGCTCTTTAGTCACATTTAAACCTACCTTTGCTATAAAAACCATGTAATAATAATTCACATAATACAACATGAAAGTCTTGGAACAAAAAGTTTTATGATAATAATTCTAAAAATATTTCAACTTGCATCATTCATCTCTGCCACTACAGCCACAAATTGTAGTAGTTTGACTGATAGTAAATCAGAAAACATTACCACTTGGAAATTTCCATCTAATTCCACAGATCTGAAAACAAAGTGCCTCCCACTAACAAGCTTCTAATCATCCAGCTACAATGTCAAAAAACCAACATCATTCTTCCTTGTCATTAAGTTTGGAAAACTTGCTAAAAATACAGAAGGAGTTATCCAGTCTTACTGTTCTTCACCATCAAAATGACTTGTAAGTCACAGTATGAAAATTACTAAAGTTGAATAAATTATATTACTCAGCTTTCACTAGCTTATGCTATAATAACAAGCAAACCTCAGAACTGGGTAAATTATATTCACAAAGCTTATTTCTCATTGACTTTACATGTTGGCTGCAGATCTGCTTTTTTATGTGTCTTCTCAATCTGAAAAGAGGCAGAGAAAAAGCAGAGGAAAAGCAAAACTGCATAAACGTGTGAGTGCTCTTAAGCTTTTGCTCAGAAGTGATGAATATCATTTCAGCTCATGTTTTATTGGCCAGAGTTATGACATGGCAAAAGCTGGTCTCAATGGGGCACAGAAGAAACATATTCTTATGGGAATGCACATTCAATATGTAAAAACAATAAGATACATGACTAAAAATTATATCAAATTTAAAAAATTATCTCTTAAATACACACATTAATTAACCTTAGCATTTCTTTCATATACTAAGCCAAAAGATTTTTTAAAATAAACCATACTATCTTCTTAGTTATTATAGTAAACTTGAAAATATAAAAGATTGGAATTATTTCATTTTATTTTTTAAGATTTTATTTATTCATTTGTCAGAGAGAGAGAGAGAGAGAGAGCACAAGCAGGCAGAGTGGCAGGCAGAGGCAGAGGGAGAAGGAGGCTCCCTGCCGAGCAAGGAGCCTGATGCGGGGCTCGATCCCAGGACCCTGAGATCATGACCTGAGTGGAAGGCAGAGGCTTTAACCCACTGAGCCACCCAGGCGCCCTGAATTATTTCATTTTTAAGAATCTCAAATTATGAAGTTACTCTCAATAACAAAGATGCATATGAAAAAACTTTTAGAAATATAAATAAAATTATATATAATAAATGACAATTATTACTTTAGAAATGTTTGATTATTTTGATATTTAAGTTGAAAATTGTTCTGTTTTTTGTTGAAATGTATTTAACATATAACAATATGTAAATTTAAGGTGTACAGCATGTTGATTTATATATTGTCATATGACTGCCACTGTAGCAATAGTTAACACCTCTATCATGTCATTTTATAGTGGGGAATAATTAAGATCTAGTTTTCTGGTATGGTTGATGATTATAATGTAATACATTCGTCTATATTCACTATGCTGTGCCTCGTATTTCCAGAACTTGTCTTCTAGTTGCAAGTTTGTACCCTTAAACAACATCTCTCCTATTCCCCCACCCTCAGACCCAAGTAACTACCAAATTACTCTGTTTTTACAAGTTTGCATTAATTAATTAATTAATTATTTCAGCATGCCTTTATTAAAGTTAGACATTCAACATTAGAAAACAATTTTAATTCTTATGGTGTTTTCTTCTATGGTGTCTGATCAGCGATTGATAGCACCAGTTGTGAAACCAGACTGCCAGGGTTCAAACCACAACTTTTCCATTTACTATCTGTATGACTTTAGACAAGTACTTAGCCTACTAATAGCTTAGGTTCCATACCTGTAAAATAGGAAAAGCAAGAGACCTCCCAAATACAGTTACAGTAAGGATGAAATGAGGTAATATGTGTGATGTTCTGTGAGCAGTGCTTGCCGTATTCTGATAGCTGTGTGAATGTTCAATTTTTTTTTTAGTTCCAAGTTTTTATTTAAATTCCACTTAGTAACTTGCAGTTTAAAATTCCTTTCAGGTGTAGAATTAGCGATTCATCACTTACATACAACACCCAGTGCTTTCACAAGTGCCTTCCTTAATACCGATCACCCATTTAACCCATCTCCTTGCCCATCTCCTCTCCAGCAGCCCTTAGTGTGTCCTTTATTGATAAGAGCCTGGTTAATTGGTTTGCCTCTTTTTCTCTCCTATACTCATTTGTTTTTCTTGTATTACACACATGAGTGAAATCATATGGTGTTTATCTTTCTTGTCTGACTTATCTCACTTAGCATACTGCCCACAAGGTCTACCCATGTTTTCACAAATGCCAAAATTTCCTTTTTTGTCATGTTTGAATAATATTCCATTGTGTACATATACAGTAGTTCCCCCCTTTTCCATGGAGGATACATTCTGAAACCCTAGTGGATGTCTGAACCTATGGATAGTACCAAACTGCATAAACACTATGAATTTCTTCATGCATACATACCTATGATAAAGTTTAATTTATAAATTAGACACTACAAGAGATTAACAGCAATAGCTATAATAAAATAAAAACAATTATAACAATTACTTTAATTAAAGTAATGTGAATGTAGAGTTTCTGTCTGTGTTTCTTTCTCAAAATATCTTAGGGTGCTGTACTCAGCCTTCTTGTGATGATGAGAGATAATGCAATGAAGTGAGGTGAAAATGTAGGCATCATGACATAGGGTTAGGCTACTATTAACCTTCTGATGATATGTCAAAAGGAGGATCATCCACTTCCAGACTATGGTAGACTGTGAGTTACAGAAATCATGGAAAGCAAAACTGATAAGGGGAGACTACCATATCTTCCTTGTTCATTCATCAGTTGATAGCATCTTAAGTTTGTGAATTATTGTGAATAATTGTACAATAAACATAGAAAATATATATCTCTTTAATATACTGTTTTTAGTTCCTTTGGATATATATGCAGAAGTGGAATTTATAGGTCATGTGGTATATCTTATTAACTTTTTGAAGAACCTCCATATTGTTTTCCATAGTGGCTGAAGCAATTTGCATTCCCACCAATAGTGTATACCAAAAGTGTTCCCTTTTCTTTGCATCCTCACCAACACCTCTTATCTCTTATCTTAATTATAAATTTCTTTTTGTTCCCCCAAATCTGTTTATTTTATTTTTTCAGTGTTACAGGATTATCTTAATTAAAACTTTTCTAACAGGCATAATGTGATATCTCATTGTGTTTTGAATTATATTTCCCTGATGATTAGTGAAGTTGAGCATCTTTTCACATACCTGTTGGCCTTTTGGATATCTTCTTTGAAAAAAAAATCTCTATTTAGTTCCTCTGTCCATTTTTAATTGGATTTTTGTTGTTATTATTATTGAGTTATGGAATTCTTTATGTATTTTGGATATTAACCCCTATCAGATGTGTGATTTGCAAATATTTTCTCACATTCTATAGGGTAGGTTTCCTTTTATTTCACATCCTCCTAGTTGCTTTCTCTATGTACGTATTATGTATATTTTATTTATCCAATTATTTATACAATAATTTTATATAAATTTATACAAATTGTATAATTTATACAATTATATTATAATTATTATAGAATTATATATTTATTATATACAATAATTTTGTATGAATTTATACAAATTGTATAATTTATACAATTATTTATTTTTTCAAATCAATGGATTTTAATGTAATAGAGTATTAATTGGTTCATTGATATAGTTTCATATTCTACATTGCAATTTATCTTTAAGAAACTACTAGAGTTTTGGTGTAATGTTAAAGAAGAATATCTAGAATTATCTGGAAATGCTTTTCAAATAATTTCCCTTTTACAACTGTAATCAGTTTGAGGCCAGATTTTCCTCAAATACTTTAACCAAAATGACATAGCAATAGAGGGACTATCCAGCTGTTTTCTATTAAGCCAGATATCAAAGAGACTTGCAAAACTGAAACAATGTCACCCTTTCCATTAAATTCTCTTCTTTAGGAAAACACAGCTATGTTTCTTAAAATATGTTCCTTAGGTTAGCATGAAATGGAGTTACTATTGTTATGTTTAAATAAGTTAATAATGGCTTAAAATTTTTAATTCCTAATACAGTAGGTATTATAAATATAACTCAAATAAATTGAAGATCTTTGAAGACCTTAATAATTCTTAAGAATGTAAATTCCTTAGATGAGTAAATATGAGATTTTCTGAATTAGGTGTTTAATGCAGGAAAGCAGTAAGTGGTGCAGGAGTGCAAAATTGAGAAACCTTATAGGTTGGACTTGGCTTTGTTCCAGAATGGCACATAGCCCACAAATTGCTAAGAC
>CM053606.1:143057265-143076863 GCA_028646535.1 Procyon lotor
GAGGTCCTTCCTGTTGTGCTCCTGTAGAGTGGCTGTCTTTCCTATCAGAGGCTCTTATCTTGTTGACTTTTCCAATCAGCTCTTTCTCTCTTTTAGTATCCCCTGTCTTCTGGCAAATGTTGGTACAGTGGTGGTGATTACTCCCAACTATGACCAGCTTTGGGGACCCTCCATGATCTCAGGTTAGTAGTTTCATTACCCCTGCCCACATACTTGCAAATTATACTTAATTAAATTTTCCTCAATCACCACTTTTGACTGTGACTTCTGTTTCTGGCCAGAATCCTCAATAATATATTATTCACAATTAAATGATGCTTTACTTTTTTTAACAGCCATATGTAATTATTATAAAAGAAGAAAAAAACAGAGTATATTATTGAAAATCGACTATCTTCTTTATTTCTTAGCTTTATCTCAATTCCAGCAAAGGTTGCTAACAGGTTCCAAAGAATATATGAAAATCTAACATTTAGTGGTGACTGTCCACATGGATTTTGTATTACTCATTCTGTGGATAACCATGTACTTCTTTCTCAGAGACATGCTATAAATATTATTCACTATAATCTCTTTGCTGCTTATTGGAGAGTAAAGGAAGGAGAAATTATTGAGAAGGAAAAGATGTTTATGAAATATTGTTGCAAGTATTTCCTTCACTTTTTGAAAGTTCTTCTTATACCAATTCACTTTTTAAAAAGACCTACATCAGTAGCTATTTTTGCCAACAAAACAAATCTGAACAGGATATTCACTTTTAAAAAAGAAGGTTCAGCACTTATTTTGCAGTGAACCATTACAGAGACGGCATCACATCCTGAGCAACAAGAGTGGTGCCTCCAAGCCCCTTCCTTGGGAACTACACTCAATATCTCAGCCTCAAGCCACCAAAACAGTGAACTCTGTCTATGAGCTAGCACCTGCGCTTTATCTCAATTTATGTTGTGCATGTGTTAGCAAGATGTGTCCTAAAGTATCAGGAAAACCTATGGAAGATTATTTTTAGGGTCTGGGAATGCTCAAAATTTTTTTCTATGTTAATGGCAATTGCCTCTCTGTTTTACTATTCTGGTTTCATAAGAACTCTCTACTTTTGGATGGGGGAGGGGGTATCTATATATATTAGGCACTATGCTCAACACTTTCCAAATGCTATTTTATTAACACACACTGCACGGTGAAATCTTTATTCGGCAAGCACAACCTGCTTCTGAAAGTGAGTGAAGATACACAGAAAAAGGATTAATTTGTTTATTGATTTTACTTGGAGTAATAAAAAGACGGTCAAACCTTGTGGGATATTCATGTTGAAGCAACACTAGAAATGAGCCATCAGGCACAATTATTACTCTTATTCTTATTGACATGCACCATCAAGAAGAGTAATTTAGGACACCCTCAAGGTCACTAAGAAAGAGAATTATTTCATCAAGCTATCAAACTTATCTTAATGTGTTTCTCATTACATTGTAAAGTACTCTTGTTTAACCGAAATGAAACTAAAATTTAAATTAACTCTACATGTGCTTACCAGTAGATAATTTGCAGGAAATGTAACTGACATGCAAAATTTCCAAAGAGTACTATGTGAAAAAGAGGTGCTATTATAAAAATGAATATAATTTTAAGTAAGATAAATGGCAGTGTCTATACAATATTTTTCATTTCATTTCATTCATATAATTTGATAAAATGAACCTAAATGCTATATATTCTTATCCCACTATATATATATATACATATATATATGATTTTAAATGCTATTAAACAATTAAATGCTATTAAACAAAGGGCTAGACTACCCAATATAGCTTTCTCAATTAAACTTAAATTGAATCTAGTTGAAACTATAAAAGAAGTGCCAAAGACATAGAAAAGTGTTGTTTAATGAATGTATCCTTTTCATTGACACATTCATTTTTATTTTGCAAATTTAGCTTGTTTTAATTTTTTACTCCAGGTACATTTAAAAAAAAAACAAATATGAAATACAAGATACAAAGGGAAATTCCATATTCCTACTTTAAATAAGGAGATACCTGGAGGGTGCCTGGCTATTTGGCTAGTATGATGCTTCTTAGCAAGAACGGTTTTAAAACTAGAAATAATTCCTGCATGATCTCTTTCCAGAGTTTATTTATCTGGTTTTTTGTTTTGTTTTGTTTTGGGTTTTTTTGTATTACAAGTGGAAGTTGTAACTCACTGAGGTAGAATGTAAATATGGATATTGGGGAGGGTATGTGCTATGGTAAGTGTTGGGAAATGTGTAAGCCTAATATTCACAGACATGTACCCCTGGGGCAAATAATATATAATATGTTAATAAAAGTAATAAAAATTAAAAAAAAATTTAAAAAGAAATTAAAAAATAAAGAAATCTGGGTAAGAGTGAACCGTCAGGCTGCAGAACTGCAGTAACCAGATGGCATTTGTGGCTTATGCTTGAAAGAACAAACTCATGTGTATGCATGTTGGCGCGTGAAGACAAGAAGCATTATTTGCTGAACTTCCATGATAATACTGCATTTAATAATGGCCCAGACCTAGTTGTGATGAGCACTGGGTGTTAATATGTAAGTGATGAATCACTAAGCTCTACTCCTGAAACAATGTTACGCTATATGTTTTTTGGTTTTTTTTTTTAAGATTTTATTTATTTGACAGAGAGAAACACAGCGAGAGAGGGAACACAAGCAGAGGGAATGGTAGCAGGAGAAGCAGGCTTCCTGCAGAGCAGAGAGCCCAATGCGGGGCTCGATCCCAGGACCCTGGCATCTGACCTGGGCCGAAGGCAGACGCTTAACGACTGAGCCACCCAGGCGCCCCTGTTATGCTATATGTTAACTAACTAGAATTTAAATAAAAACTTTAAACAACAACAAAAATAATGGCCCAGACCTCTGATGGGCTTATATCTTTTAAATGGCACTTTATATTAGACAAACCCCTAGGTGGAGTGCAGGAAGTCTCAGTTTCATAAATTTGTAAGTTCCGTTTTGTTGCTGTACTGCTGTATTTAACATGTAAGACCATAGTAAGTAGCATTTTTATGGTGTGTTATGAAAATAAAAATATCGCCTATAGAGGGGCACCTGGGTGGCTCAGTTGGTTAAGCATTCGACTCTTGATTTCAGCTCAGGTCATGATCTCAGGATCAAGAGGTGGAGCCCTATGTTGGGCTCTGCACTGAGCTGTGGAGCCTGCTTGAGATTCTCTCTCCTTCTCCCTCTACCTCTACTCCCCACTCATGCTCTCGCTCTTTCTCAAAAAATATATATTTTTATATTTACAAATATACATAATATGTGTATTTATAATATATATTATATTTATAAAATATATATATTGCCTATAGATTCTAGTTTAATCATGTTAACTTTATTATTTAATTTAGTTTCTTAAAGTTACCCATGAAAATAAAGAAAATGAAGTAATTACAAAAAATAGTTTGAAAATATTTTTGAAAAATAAAAGGAGCTTATTAAGGCACCTGGGTGGCTTAGTCAGTTGAGCATTTGCCCAGGGTCTTGGGACCAAGACCCGTCCGTATCTGGCTCCCTTCTCGGCGAGGGAGTATGCTTCTCCCTCTCCATCTTTCACCTCCCCCTGCTTGTGCTCTCTCTCTCTGTCAAATAAATAAACAAAATCTTAAAAAAAAATAGTAAAAGGAAATGTATTGCCCATTTAAGGAAGAAATTATTTCAATTCTCTACTATCTCTTTCAGAGGTTAGAAGCAAAAGAAATACATCCTCACTCATTCTAGGAAGCCAGCATTAAGCCAACATTAAGCCTAATGTTACAACCAAAGACATTCTAGGAAAAGAAAACTACAAATAATATCCCTCGTGAAAATACATGCAAAAATCATCAACACAATGTTCACAAATTAAATAAAAATGTATGAAAGAATTATACACCATTACTAAGTGGTATTTATCCCAAGCAAGCAAGGCTGGCTCAACATTTGAATATCAATGAATGCAATGTATCACATTAACAGATTAAAAAAGAAAAATCACAGGCTAATATCAATAGATGTAGAAAAGGCCCTTGACAAAATCCAACACAAATTCATGATAAAACCCAGTAAAGGGGCACCTGCATGGCTCAGTGGGTTAAAGCCTCTACCTTTGGCTCAGGTCATTATCCCAGGATCCTGGGATCTAGCCCTGCATCAGGCTCTCTGCTCAGGGAGCCTAGTTTCCCCACTCCCTCTGCCTGCCTCTCTGCCTGCTTGTGATCTCTCTCTCTCTCTGTCAAATAAATAAATAAAATCTTTAAAAAAATATACCCTTAAAACCCAGTAAAGTATCAATAAAAGAGAACTTTCTCAACTTATAAATACTATCTACATAAAAACTACAACTAACATCATAGTTAATGGTGAGAACATGAAGCCTCCTCAATAAGATCAAGTATAAGGCAAGGATATCCATCTCACCACTCTTTATCAACAATGAAATTCCTTTTTAATGCAATAAGGAAAAAATGTATACAGACTGGGAAGGAAAATATGAAACTGTTCATAGATGTCATGATCATCTCTATAGAAAATCAAAAACAATCAATAAAAAATTCATGGAACTAATAAGTGATTATGGCACAATTTCAGGATACAGGATTAAGAGACAAAAGTCAATTGTTTTCCTATATGCCAACAATGAATAAATGGGATTCAAGATGAAAAACATAGTACCGTTTTTATTAGTACTCAAAAAAATGAAAGGCATATAAACCTAACAAAATACATGCAATGTCCCTATGAAGAAAACTATAAACCTCTGGTGAACAAAATCCAAAAAGAACTAAATAAATGGGACAGATGTTCCACAAGTTAATTGATAGGAAGATTCAAAATTGTTCAAATGTCAGATCTTTCCAACCTTTTCTACAGATTTAATATAATCCCAATAAAAACCCCCAATGAGTTATTTTATTGATATAAACAGATGTTGCTAATTAGATAATAGCAATTTAAAGTTAACACAATATTAAAGATGAACAAAGTTGGAAGACTGATGCTGCCCAACTTCAAGGGTTATTATAAATCTATAGTAATCAAGATAGTGTGGTATCAGTGAAAGAACAAATAAGTAGATCAATGGAACAGAATAGAGAGCTGGGAAATAACCCCCATAAATATAGTTAATTCATCTTTGACAATGGATCAAAGGCAATACAATAGAGCATAGATAGTATCTTCAACAAATGGTCCTGGAACAATTGGACATACACATGCAGAAAAATGAATCTAGCACAAACTTAATACTTTTATAAAAATTAACTCTAATTGGATCATAGACCTAAATGTAAAATGCAAAACTATAAAACTTCTAGGACTTTACAGGAGAAAACCTAGATGACCTTGGATAAGGTGATGCCTTTTCAGATACAATTCAAAAGACGTGATGCATGAAAAGAGTAATGGATAAGGTGGAGTCCATTTAAATTAAAAACTTCTGCTTTATGATAGATAATATCAAGAGAATGAGAAAAATAAGCCACAGACTGGGAGAAAATATTTGCAAAAGACAGATCTGGTAAAGCAGTTTTATCCTATATATATATATATATATATTATGTGTATATTATGTAAAGCAGTTTTGGTAAAACTGGTAAAGCAGTTTTATCCTATATATATATATATATTATGTGTATATATATTATAAATATATATATATATATTTATGTATATATTATGTATATATATCCTATATATATATATATAAAGAACTCTTAATACTCAACAATTAGGAAACAAACAACTAGGTTTTTAAAATGGGCCAGAGATGTTAAAGACTTCACCAAAGATAATATAAGATGGTAAACACACATATGAAAAGATGCTCTACCATACTGGTTCTTTAATACATGTTTTTCTTAATCATAATTGTGTGTGTGACATACCATTCATAAATTTTCATCTTTTTCATTAAGATTTTCATGTCATCTTTTTAAAATTATTTACTTGAGAGAGAGAAAGCATGTAGGGCAGGGGCAGAGAGAGAGGGTGAGTCTCCCAGGCAGATTCCATTCTGAGCATGGAGCCTGATGCTGGGCTCAATCTTGTGACCCTCAGATTACTACCTGAGCCAAAATCAAGAGTCTAACACTTGGGGCGCCTGGGTGGCTCAGTGGGTTAAAGCCTCTGCCCCTAACTCAGGTCATGATCTCAGGGTCCTGGGATTGAGTCCCACATCGTCCTGGGATTGAGTCCCACACTGGGCTCTCTGCTCAGCAGGGAGCCTACTTCCCCCTCTCTCTCTGCTTGCCTCTCTGCCTACTTGTGATCTCTCTCTTCTCTGTCACATAAATAAGTAAAATCTTTAAAAAAAAAAAAGAGTCTGACACTTAATTGATTATGCCACTCAGGTGTCCCTTCATGCCATCTTTTAATGTTCTTCCAGGCCAGTTTCGCTCCTTAATAATAGTAATGAATATTCAAATCTGCTATTGTTTTTTTTTTTCTTTTTACTTTGCTTAAAATTTTGTCATTAATCTAATTTTTACCAGTGATGAATCCACACTGATATATCTTAATCACCCAATGTCCATAGTTTACCTCAGGATATAATGACATATATCCATCATTATAATGTCATGTAGGGGAAAACGTGATGCCACAACACATCTATTAGAATGGCCAGTATCTGGAACACTGACACCACCAAATGCTGGCAAGGAACACATGCTAGGTCATATGTTAAGTATATGTTTTTAGCTTTTTAAGAAACTACCAAACTCTTCCAAAGTACCTGCACCATTTTGCATTTCCGTCAGCAATATATGAGCATTCCTGTAGCTCCGTATTCTTACTGGCCTTTAGTTTGTGCTATTTGTTTGTTTGTTTGTTTCAAGTTTTTATTTAAATTCCATTTAGTTAACATACATACAATATTAGTTTTAGGTGTAGAATTTAGTAATTCATTACTTACATACAGCACCCAGTGCTCATCACAATAGATGCCCTCCTTAATACCCATCACCAATTTAACTTGGGATAAAAATGACCTTATTGATTATTATATAGAAATTCTTGGAGTGCCTGGGTGGCTCAGTGACTTAAAGCCTCTGCCTTCAGTTCAGGTCATGATCTCAAGGTCCTGGGATTGAGCCCCACATTGGGCTCCCTGCTGAGCAGGGAGCCTGCTTCCCCCTCTCTCTCTACCTGCCTCTCCACCTACTTGGGATCTCTCTCTTTCTCTCTCTCTCTCTCTTTCTCTGTCAAATAAATAAAATCTTTAAAAAACAAAAAAAGAAAAAAATTCTGTCAATCAGTTGATGTATAAATGTATAATTTGTGTATATAAAGATATTTTATGTATATATTATGTATATATTATATACGCATATATATTTATAAATGTATAAATGTAATTATTAATGACATTTGTGAAAGCAGTTAACTTAAGATCTTTCATACCCATTTTTAGAAATACTACCAATTCTTTTTTTTTAAGTTTTATTTTCTTCCAAGTTTTTATTTAGATTCCAGTTAGTTAACATAGAGTGTAATATTAGGTTCAGAAGTAGGATTTGGTGATGCATCACTTGCTCTTCATAGCAGGTGCTCTCTTTAATACTTATCACCCATTTAACCCACTCCCCCTGCCCACTTTCCCTCCAGCAACCATCAGTTTGTTCTCTATAACTAAGAATCTGTTTATGATTTCCCTCTGTCTTTCTCCCCCACCCATGTTCATTTGTTTTGTTTCCATGTATGCATGAAATCATATGGTACTTGTCTTTCTCTGACGTATTTCGTTTAGCATTATAGTCTCTAGCTTCATCCATGCTGTATTTTGGTAAACATTTATGGAAATGATAGGTTAACTAAAGTTGTATACTCATTTTCCCTTCCACTGTCATGAGTGTAACTCCATTTCCCTTTTCAAAGCAATTATTTGAAAGATCTTAAACATAACCAGACACAAAGGTTACTGCTTTCAGAAACATCATTAATGATTACATATTTTTATTGCAGTAATAGATGCATATTTATACCTCAACTGATTGACAGAATTTCTATGTAATAATCAAAAAGGTCATTTTTATCCCAAGTTATACCTAGAACCCTTTCGTGTAACTGAAAGTGAATACATATGTGCATACACACATACAGTATAAATAGCATTTCTTGTTTTTTTACTAACATTACTGACGTTGCTAATTAGATCATAGCAATTTAAAGATTCACATGGTTACTGATAATTTATTAATTAAGGATAGCCAGAAATAATGGTGAAACGAGTATCTTTCTGTATGACCTTCCAAAGGTCAAGGCCAACACCAAATGACAGGTTCCAGTCTAATAAAAAGGTATAAAATGAACTTCATACTCCATATCACCAATTCTATTTTCTGCGCCACTACTTGCCCATTCTTGAACATTATTTCAAGCCTGTAGTGTGTCTATAAATGGGGCAAAGATGCTTCTTTATTACCCCATTTAGTTCCAGGTAGCTATTCAAATCTTTCTTTCAGATTTCAACTTGGATGCGTATTTAATATAATGAATATCACTGCTAAGTGTTCCTATGGAGAATGGGGTGAAATCTAGAACTATGATCCATTTAAGTTGTAGAACTTAATTTCCATATAGTCCTTTTTTTTTTCTTTGAAACTTGTGGATCAGGTTATATCAGTCTCTGTTTCAGATGTGACTTTCTTTTACAACAGGGTCAAACTTTCTGCATTATGAAAAAATCTCACCTCATTGCCTCTTTTCAATTTGATATAGCCCCTGGAATTTATCATCACCCATAGCTGATTTTAATGTTTAGTTTTTAGCAATAAAATTTGAATTGCTCTCTACCATTCTCCCTGCTTTCCTAGCTTCTAGTCTGTCAGATCAACTCCACTTTTGGAAATGAAACAGAATGTTGTTGTCCCCAAAGAGACTGTCACAACTTGATCTTTCATATATTCCTTCATCTGGTTCTCCTTGTAGTGAAGAAAAATTAAATTGCTTAAGTTTTCTGGCATAGGTCTGGCATTCTCCATTTTTTTATAGTTCCTTTATTTAACTTCCAGTTAGTTAACATACAATGTAATATTAGTTTCAGGCATACAATATAGTGATTCAATACTTCCATACAATACCCGGTGCTCATCAGGTAAGTACACTCCTTAACCCTATCACCTATTTCACACATCCCCCACCTCCTCTCTTCTGGTAGCCATCTGTTTGTTCTCTATAGTTAAGAGTCTGTTTCTTGGTTTTCCTCTCTGCTTTTCCCTCTATGTTCATTTGTTTTTTTTTTCTTAAATTCCACATATAAGTGAAATCATATGGTATTTGTCTTTCTCTGACTTATTTCTCTTAATTTTAAATGCTTAGGTACATTCTTTTGTTTTTATTTCCTGCTCATTCTAATGGGAATATGGAAGATGGATAATGCACCTTTGCCAGAAGACCATTATTTTGATAGATACTCCTACCAAACAAATAAAAAAATGCTCCTATGAAAATAATTTTAACTTGTTAGGGAAAGATGACCTAGAAAACATTGCACAGATTACATGAAAGCCCAGGTAATAAAATTAGTGATTTTTTTTAAAGGTTAACTAATTAGAATATTCCTTTTATGGATTTTACTTTCCTATATTTTTATAGGTTTAACTTTTCAAATTTGAATCTGGCCTGTGGACACTAGTTTTCTCACTCTTGATTTAAGAACTTATATAAAATTGATGAACTTATTATTAAACTAGTAAGCGATGGTAATTTTCCCTCTAAGACAAATATTAGTAGATCCTGGAAGTGCTCTGTCCATATCCCCTAAATGCTTAGTGTTGTAATGTATGCTGGGGATTTCTTACTGCCACCTGCCCCCCTCTTTACCTGACACTTTTTATTTGGCTGCTGGGGCCAATATTGCCCCTATATAGCAGGACTGCAAATGAACATTCCCATCCCCCAGAGCTGTGCTCACCCAATGACAGAGGAGGTAACTGCTCCCTTGACTCAGGTGTGTGTTTTATGTGTTTTATACCATTACCCATGCTGCTCTGCTGAAATAAGGTCCCGCTTGCTTAGAATGGAAACTTGTTTGAAATCATTCTTCATTTGCTACCTTTTCTTTCTAGTTTTACCTTCCCATTGCATGGGAAGTATTTTAGCATTTTCTAAAATTACTCCCAGATCTGTACTTTATCTCTGTTTCAGTGAACTGCTTTTGTAGGAACCTAAACAAATAAACAAAAAGCTCCATTAAATAGTGCTTGTATAAACACAATTAAAAAGAAACAAAACCTTTCCAATATGATCCATAGATAAATACACCTCAAGTTTATATTAAAGATCGTGAATAGTGATATTCAATATCTTAACCCACAACTTCCTAATAGGTATTTGGCAGTTTACTGGTGTATCACAGTTGTGTTACAGTTCACAAAGATATTGGTTATCTCATCCCTGGCAGGCCAGAATTCCTAGTCAAGATGTCTCTCCTTAAACATAATCTGTTTTCCCTACTTTACCACATAAATATTACCACATCCTATATACACCAATATTTTTTAAATGTTGGAAGAACATTCTTACTGGTGTAAGAAGTGTCTTACTGGTATCAGATTTTTCTGCAAGCCTTAAAATACACAACTTTCCATGGATGAATTGAATGAAAGTTAAAATAATGCCATTAGTTTCTACAATAATCATTAGTTATATTGAGCATTAAGGATTTGGAAAATGCCCAAGGATTAAAGAAACATGAATATACCCAAATATGGCTCTTAATCTTGTATAAATATTTATCAACTTTAGATAATTCTCAGGATTTTGATTACTACTTTTGGAGATGTAAGAATTCTCAGTTAACTAACCCAAGGAGAATGTTAATAATCAATGAGCTAATATTCTTTGTAGAAAAATGAGAGAATGATAGCTAGTTGATGCACTAGGGTCTTCATATTTAACTAATCTCAATCATCTTTGCTAAATGGCCATATTACTAGAGGCTCTAATATACAGATGTGTTAAATGTTCACTACCATTGCTTTTCTAACATAAAGTAAGTAAATAAATAAGAATATAAAAATACATTTATCTTTAGTTATTGGGAGTTTCAGAAAAAGACAAAATTTCATCTTTTTTTAAAGTTTTTATTTAAATTCCAGTTAATATACAGTGTATAATTTGTTTCAGGTGTACCACGTAGTGGTTCAACACTTCCATATAACACCCAGCGCTGATCACAAGTGTACTCACCTATTTCCCCCACCCCTTGCCCTCCTTCCTTCTGGTATCCATTTTTCTCTATAGTTAGGAGTCAGTTTCTTGGTTTGCCTCCCTCTCTTTTTTTTCCCGCCTTGCTAGTTTGTTTTGTTTCTTAAATTACACATAGGAGTGGAATTGTATAGTGTTTGTCTTTGACTGACTTAGCATAATACTTAATACTTAGCTTAGCATCATACTCTCTAGATCCATCCATGTCATTCATTGCTAATGGCAAGATTTCATTTTTTATGGCTAATATTCCATTATCCATATATATACCATATATAACAAAGTTCTGTAATAATCATTAGTTATATTGAGCATTAAGTATGTATGTATGTGTGTGTGTATATATATACCTCTTTCATATATGCATATATTTTATATATGTATGTATAATACAGACATACATATATACCTCTATATATACATATACATACATATCTCTTTGTTTTTCCCTTAGATCTAGAGTCAAGGGTAGGTTTGGGACCAGAGTTAGGGCTTGGGTTAGGGTTTGGGACAGGTTTAGGGTATGTGCCTGGTATTCTGCAGTTCAGAGATCATTCTGGAGTGTTAGGGTTATGGGATAATGGTTAGGAGTTAGGGTAAAAGTTAAGGATTTGGCTAGGGTTAGAGTTCAAATTAGGTTATGTGCCTGGTATCCTGAAGTTCAAAGACCTCTATAGAGGGTCAGTTTTAGGGTTAGGGTTAAGAGTTATAGTTTGGAGTAGAGTATATTTATGTTTAGCGTTAGGGTTACTGTTAAGTGTTACGACTGAGTTTCGGGTTAAGGGTTAGTGTTAAGTGTTATGGTTGAGTGTTAATTGTTATGGTTGAGTTTCTTACACATATCATTAGTGTTAGACTTTGCATTTGTTCTTATTATCCTGCAGTTTAGAGATATCTCTAGAGTGGTTAGGGTTAAGGGTCAGAATTAGGGTTAGTGGTTAGCTTTAGGTTAAGTGTTGGATTATTAGATATTGTAGGTAAGTGTAGGTTTAGGGTTAGGATTAAGGTTTAAATTTGGTTTACCATTAGTGTGAGTGTATGTACTTGATATCCCGCAGTTCAGAGACCTCCCAAGATGGCTACATTTAGTTTAGAGATTATAGTTTGGGGTAGCATTAGTTTACCATTAGGGTAGTATTATTGTTAAAATTTAGAATTCAGTTAGTGGTGCAGTTATGGTTAGCATTTGGTTTAGCGTTTGTGTCTAGTATCCTACTTTTGTAAACTCACCAGAGAATTAAGCTCAGACTTTTGTTTGGGTGAGAAAACATGGCCACCATCCACCAAACTGAGGCAAGAGTTAGGGTTAGGTTTAGGGTGAGGGTTAGGATTAACTCTAAATACTCTTTTAATCATTATACCATTAGTCCTCTTATTTTCAATCTCTCACTTCACACCCATTTTTTAGAAATACTACCAATTTTTTAATTTTTATTTCTTCCAAGTTTTTATTTAAATTTCTGTTAGTTAACATAGAGTTTAATATTAGGTTCAGGTGTAGGATTTAGTGATTCATCACTTGCATACAACACCCAGTATTCATCACAGTAAGTGCCCTCCTTAATTCTTATTTCCCATTTATTCCATCTCTCTGCCCACCTCCCCTCCAGCATCTCACTTTGTTCTCTAAAGAATCTGTTGTATGGTTTGCGTCACTCTTTTTTTTGTTTCCCTTATGTTCACCTTTTTCATTTCTTAAATTCTACATATGAGTGAAATTGTATAATATTTGTCTTTCTCTCACTGACTTATTTTGTTTAGCATAATACTCTCTACATCCGTCCACATTTTTGCAAATGGCAGGATTTCATTCCTTTTTATGGTGGATAATGACTACAAGTACATTTTTCAAGACATAAAATCTCCCTGTTATGTAGAAAATTAGTTTATCAATTTCTATGCCAAGGATGAAGAAAATGAAAGTATTGGGAGTTATTTATGAAAATATTAAGAGCACAATGTTTAATCATATTATATACGAGTTTGCAAAATAACTAACAATCCACAGTTAATACTTTTAAAATTCCTTATTCTATTTGAAAAGTTGACTATATGTTTTTATCCCAAGTGAAAACTAATTATAGTGTATAGGAAAGAAATGTCTGGAGTTTATTTTGGATCTATTGTCATGTTGATCTGTTTTCACAATAGTCCCTTCCCAGAAGTCTTTTATATACATTCTGTGAATTTGCCTTTACCTCAGAATTTTATTACTGTTATGAACTATACCCCAGTCTTAGTTCAATCACTTTATACCTATATAGCTAAACAAAAAACTGTTTATTTGAAAATAAAATAGTGTAATAATTATCTTGAGCTTTATCATATTGAGGACATATTTAATGTTATGTATCCCCTTATAAATTAAATAATATTAATCTAAATGAAATAGCATATGAAACTGCAACATCAAATGAGGAGTCTGCACTAGAATCTGAAAAACAGTATAAAAATGTGATTTTGCTGATCCTTATTGTAATCAACAAGTTATTGAGTGATTATGTAAGGATAAAAAAAGAAACTATATCTGTGAAATTGTATAGAATAATGCTTTGTCCATAGTAGGTATAATAAACTTTGATCTGTTTGCAAACATTGCTTAGAAATTGGAGATAGAAAGGAAACAGTACTTGTTCTCCTCTATTAGGAAGACAGTTTAATTAACGAGGCAAAAGATATGTATAAATTTAAACTGATTACTTATGTAAAGCTAGCCCTTGCTATTATGCTATATGAATTAGACTAAGTAAATTCTACTGTTGTGGGATGACTGTAGTCCTTTTTATTTTTTAGACTGTTTATATATATATGTTTGTATCTAAGTCTTAAATCTGAGATGTAAGTGTGTGTATTATATTCTATTTTAGCACCTCCTCTCAAATACTTGGCATTGCTATACTCTATATAATGTTTGCTGTACAAATGGTGGTGTACAGATTTGCTGTACAAATTGCTCAGTGGTGATGACAGTGATAGAAAAAGGTTGGAAAGAGTGGTAACTGTTTGGTAGAGGAGCTTGCACTTGGCTACAGAGACTGGGTGCCACTGAAATACAACATTCAGAGAATAAGTATAAAAATATTCCAAAGAATAAAACAGTGTGACAAATGAAGGAAGCAGGTGTGTGTGGCATGCCTGGGAAACAGTGATTACATAGATTTGGATGAATTTAAGACAACTAAAAGATAAAACGGCAGAAGTTCTTCGGTTTATAACACTATACTACACACACAGGAAGGATGTTCAAATGACCATACTATAGATAAAATGTATAGAAGTCTTCTTTTTCTGATGAATGAGCAGGGAGGGTGCAGCCTAGACTTGGCAGAGAAACTAAGCAATTGGATTCACTCGTTAATTCCCAAGCATTCCTTTCTGGCGCGCAGTAGAGAATGGAATGATTATGTAACTCTATAATGTTAAAATCTGACAGCTCTCCTAAAAGTCTTTCTGGTACTGTATTTTTAAATGGTTCTGCTTCACCAGCTGGGAAAGGCATCAGAAATCTCTAAAATATAACCATTCTCACTTTTTCAAATCAGTTTTTTGGTGAAAATCATAGAAGCCCAGACCTCATGCTGAGGACATCTGCATCTGAATATCATAAAGCAGCCTTGAACCACAGCAAGCCTTAGTTCAAAACTGTCTACCACATAGAATTGAATAAGTGCACTGTATTGGTTTTCTGTTTTCTTCTGTTGTTTTGTTTTTTTTTTTATCAGTATCCAAACAATTTGATCTGAGGGCCATTGCAAACCATATTACAAAGTTGGTGAAGTGTGATTACTTAGAGCAAAATGTAAAAACTAAATTTATAAATAAAATTAAGGATAAGATTGAGAGAGACAACCTTTATGTAACCCCCCACTTTCATTTAGTGCATCTTTTGTACAGAAGCAAATTTTATAGAAAATATATAGCATATGAAGGGATTTGTAAAGGGGACTTTCAAAAGGCTTAAAATTACAAGTTATCATCTTATCTTGGGTCCTAAGTTACATATCTGAATGCCAAGTCCTTAGATATTTTTCTTGCTTATAATTATTTGAATTATTAAAGAAATTTTATATCATTAAATTGTGTTTTATTGTATTTTTGCCCTTTTTACAGACCAGATAAGGTTCTCAGTATATGATGCTGCATAAAACTCTTGACCTCCTAGTACTTTTCACAGAAAACTTAATGAGAGTTTCTCTACCAGATACTAAACTTAATAAAAATAAGGACATCACTGGATCACTACTTCATCCCAGAGTAAGCCAGCATCAAAATACAGACCACAGACATAAATATTTATTAAATGAACACATCTGTTAAGTAATTATAAAAATATTGGGTGTTATAAAGAATGGTTGTGGGCAATGGGAATACTTGGACTAATAGGAAATCACAAATTGAAACTTGAAGTATGAGTAGGGATTAGCTATGAAAGCATTATTGAACTATAGAGAAGGGCATTTTAGGCTGAGAAAACTATTTCACATTCAGTAATTTCTCAATCACTGCTTCTGTATGTGTCTGTATTCTATGTTTATGGGCCTAAGTATGTAGATATATGTAAAAATCATGTATGTGCATAAGACATAATATTTATGTAATCTATAAATAATGCTTAGGAATATGAGAATCCCTTCTATTATTTCTTTGTCTTGTCTTGTCAAAGATCTACACATAGTTTGGAAACTATTAAATGGTAAGTCTTTAACATAACTCTAAAGACCTTTAGAATTAAATGGAGTCATCACAACACTTAATTTTAGAGACTATTCTCTTCTGAGACTTACCAGCCCTGGATATCATGATTTTAGTGTTTTCTCCTGTTTTTCTAACTATTTATCCTGTGTCTTTATCTTTGGCATTTCTTCTGCTCAAGATTTTTCAAATGGGGACATCTCTAGATGTATTTGGGCTATGTTTACTATTTTTTGTAAATATGTCTGGTCTCTTGTTCTGTATTTTGAAAGAACTCATTTCTTTAGTTTCTTCCCTTCCACATCTACTCTTCCAACTTTCAATTCTGAGGTCTGAGTTTTTTAATCTAAATGTTTGATCTCATTAAAGCTTCAATCCTGAGTTGCAAAACTGTCAGAAGATATTTTTATCGCCATGAAATGCTATTGTGTAAAAACCAAATGGTAAAAAATATCAGACACAATGATGGAGAATATGTAGAACATGAATATAAAAGGGCTAAAGGCACAATTCTGGGGGTTATCAACATTTCCATCTAGGGAAAATGAAAACTGTGAAGAAGCTAAAAATAAACTAATATAGAGTAATATGGCAAACCTGAGGAATCATGTAAGAGAAAATAAGGGAGAAGAAGTTTACCAGAAAGAACAAATCTATCTATCTACCTGTCTTTTATCTATCTGTTTAATCTATCATCTAACTGTAAGTTTACAATCAAGAAAGGTTTCCAGTAGCTTTAGCAAATAGAGAATTATGCATGCTCCTGAGGAAGGCTTCTAAAAGAGGACTGGAAATATGGAATTGGAATTTGTGAAGCTATGAAATAAATGAATGGGGAGATATGAAGACAGAATAGATTTACTCTTCTAGGAAGTTTGGCTTTAGGTTGTTTTTGATATAATTATAAACAAAAATATCAGGAGGGAACACCAAATTCAGCCTTGTGGTTTGCCTTTCCTAAAGAGGGACACATAAATTGAGTGTTAAAGAACATATCATATTTTCAAGGTGACAAGAGTTGGAGCACCTGGGTAGCACAGTCGTGGTTAAGTGTCAGACTCTTGGTTGTGGTTCGGGTCATGGTCTCAGTCAAGGTCATGAGATGGAGCTCTGAGTCAGGCTCCCCACTGGATGTGGAGCCTGCTTATGATTCTCTCTTTCCCTATTCCCCTGCTCCTCCCCTACCAATCTCCTCCTTAAATAAATAAGTAAATCTTTTAAAAAAAAGATGATGAGAGTGATTAGATTGGCATTCTAGAGTACTAAAACAAACTATTGTCAAGAAATTATAGTAGAGCTGAGCAGGACTAATTCAGGTAAAAATGAGGCTGGGAAGAAATTTAAAGGCCAGTTCATAAAAGGTCTTACATGCCTTACTAAGAAGCTTTAAATTTAATAATTATTAATATCAGTCAACATATAGTTATTTTATGTCAGACACTATTTAAGGTCTTTAACCATGCTATTTATTCATGTCTTCAGAAAACAATTTTTAAGATTTTAATTAATTAATTAATTAATTAATTATTTAGAGACTAGGAATAGAGGGAGGGGCAGAGGGAGAGAGAGAATCTCAAGCATACTCTGAGCTAAGCATGGGAACCCACACAGGCCTCAGTCTCACAACCCTGAGATCATGACCTGAGCTGAATCTGCCTAGACATTTTTGCTTGCCCTCTCTGTGTCTAGGTTATCTCATCTTTAAAAGTAAAATAATTTTAGGTACTTCATAAAATTGATATAAGATTTAGTTAAAGGGTTCCTGGATGGCTGAGTTGGTTGAGCAGCTGGCTCTTGATTTGGGCTCAGGTCATGATCCCAGGGTCATGGGATCAAGCCCTGCATTGGACTCTGTGCTCGGTATGGAGTTTGCTTAAGATTCTCTCTCCTGGGTACCTGAGTGGCTCAGTTAGTTAAGTGGCCGCCTTCAGCTTGGTCATGATCCTGAATCCCAGGATTGAGTCCCACATTGGGCTCCCACCTCCACGGAGTTTGCTTCTCCCTCTGATCTTTTCCCAACTCATGCTCTCTCTTACTGTCTCTCCCTCTCAAATAAACAAAATCTTAAAAAAAAAAAGTTTCTCTCTTTCCCTTCGCCTCTGCAACCCCTCACCCCACCCAACCCACTCTCTAAATAAATAAGTAAATAAATAAATAAACAAATAAATTAATTAATTAAACCTTTAAAAAAGATTTAGTTGAGAAAATACATATAAAACACTTAGAATAACATCTAACAGTAAATACTCAAATATTTACATCTATAAGTGTACCAATTTTATGAGTTCTTTATATTAATTAATTAATTGGCTGATGAATTTTATTTAGAAAATATATGACAGAACATAGATAAGCATATATCTAGCCCTAAAGGCCATATTCTTAATATGTGAAATTTGTATTAAAATGAGATATAGAAGAAGAAGCAGCTTTTTAAAGACATAAAAATTACTTAGTAGGGGACACAGTAATTTTGACAAAGTATGTATTAGACACTTAGATGTTCAAGTCTGCTACTCAAGACAGTGATCTGAAATAATAATGAAGATATTGGAATTGTCAGCATATAGATGGTTCTATTATTGCAGCTATGTTCTAGGGAAGATTGGCCATAGACTCTATTCCACACTAACGAAAAATATATGCAGTGGAGGTTCATGCGACACCAACTTTGTGAAAGAAAGAAAATAAAACATAAATAAGGAGCTTAGGAAGAAGTGGCCCAAACCTTAGAAGTAGTTCTGTTGAATAGTTTCATATGAGTTTGGCTGTGTCTCTAGATTCAACCACCCATTTATAAGAAATACAGATTATAGGGAGAATACCGTCAGTAATACCCGGACTGTGAGAGACTCTAAGTACAAATTCCCCAATTATTTCCCTAAGTTAATTGCCAGGGTTGGAATAGTTAAGAAAGAGATACAAAGAAGAAAGAGTATAGATTCAAAGAACCATAAAGACAGTAATCAGTCACAAACACTGAACTTTATCTGAATATAGCTTCAAGCAAATATATGTAATTTTTTAAATGACAATTTTAAAGCAATTGGAAATTTGAATACTGACTGGAGATACTGATCTTAACTATTGCTAATTTTATAGGTGTCTAAATTGTTTATCATTTTCTTTTATTTTTAAAGAAAACATTTATCTTTTAGAGAAACATGCTGTTGAAATATTATCTGATATATGCCATATGGGATTTGCTTTAATAGCATGGGCATGAAATGTTGGGGATATAATGAGATAAGATTGGCTGTGAGTTAATGACTGTAGACACTGGGTGTTGGATACATGGACATCCATTATACTATTTTCAGTTTTTGTATTATGCTCATGTTTGCCTAATATATGTATTCAATATAATTTATTTATGAATCATATATTAAATACAATATGTTTAAAGTAAAAATTAAAACAAAAATCAAGTAATCACTTTACAGAGAAATAGACATAACTTAAAATGTAAGCTGAGGTCCCAGGGGAATTCTACCAAACATTTAAAGAAGAATTAATACCTATTCTTCAGAAATTGTTCCAAAAAATAGAAATGGAAGGGAAACTTCCAAACTCATTTTATGAGGCCAGCATCACCTTGATCCCAAAACCAGACAAAGACCCCATCCAAAAGGAGAACTACAGACCAATATCCTTGATGAACACAGATGTAAAAAT
>CM053606.1:143077363-143133290 GCA_028646535.1 Procyon lotor
CTCAAATCCCGCATTCATTACTCCCTCCCTCAAGTACAAAATTATGTAGAAGATAGCTTTCTTTCACACATCTCATACATTTCGGGGTGTTTTTTTCTTTCATGCATCTTCTTTTCTTCCTGTTAACTTTTGTCATAATAGCTTGCTTTCGCTATTATGAACCTCGGTAATTCACTTTATACTTTCCTTCCCTCCGATATATACTGCAGCAGTTCTATCCACTAGACTTGGTATCAATTACTTAACTGTGGGGATCCAAACCGCTTAATTTCTCTTATGAATATTCCACTAAGAAATAATTAAGCCTTGAGACACCTGGGTGGCTCAGTCGGTTAAGCAGCTGCCTTCGGCTCAGGTCATGAGCCCAGGATCCTGGGATCGAGTCCCACATTCAGGCTCCTTGCTAAGCAGGGAGTCTGCTTCTCTCCCTGCCACTCTGCCTGCTTGTGCTCTCTCTCTCTCTGACAAATAAGTTAAAAAAAAAAAAGAAAGAATTAAGCTTTTATACCACATGCTTCTGTGATCTCTGGTCATGTTCTAGACTTATCTTAAATATATGTGAATAAAATAATTTCTTAATTATAATTCTAGTTTTTATTTCTTTGTATTTTGTTGGGAAATAGCTGTACTCTTTAGTTTTTTTCATTAAGTTTTTATTTAAATTCCAGTTAGTTAACATACAGTGTAGTATTAGTTTCAAGTGCACAGTTTAGCACTCACATACAATACCTGGAGTTCTACTCATTAGTTTTTGAAAGTGATCCATCTCTGCGCTAAAATAGCTGTAGAACTATTTCCATCCCCAGCCCTGAAAAAAATGAAACTCCCTAATATCAAATTCTTGGCTTCATGCTAACCTAGATAGAAATTCTGCTGTGATATAAGAAATGTAAGTTAAGAATAATAAGTATTACTTCTTTTACATTCAAAGGCAACATAAATTTTGAAATGCTACGAAGGATAGCATTTTCCCAGAAACTTCAAAGATTTAATTAAGCATTCTTGATCAATTTAAATTTTTTGACTTTATATTTATATTCTAAAATGATTGATTCCAGTTCATACTAGAACATTCTGTACATATTTAACAACTGTGAGCCACAGAATTTTGACTGTACAGATAGCCCAAGTTTATTATCATAGAAATAACTAAAGGTCATTTTTATTGATAATAGATATTCTTTGACTCAGTGACTTACCACAGTTGAGTCTCTCTGGTCATTCCATATCTTTCTCACTGATATTTCACCTACCCTCTGTCACTTGGACACAAGTTCTTGAAATTTCCATCTTCTGTAAAATGGAGTTATTTCTGGGGCCCTCATCAACAAGTAGATGTGAGCATAACTAGCTTGCACATAGTATAGACTCAGTGAATTATAGGTATTGTCATTGCTAATTAGCATTTTTGCTTAATCTTTAGTTCAGCAAATGCTCAATATTCTTTTCTATTCAATCTTTACAGATACTGGTTCTGTTAGTTGCTGTTATAACAAATTGTCACAAATTTAGTGACTTAAGACAAAGAAATTTATTATCTTACAACTCTGGAGTCATATGTCCAAAACTGTCTTTATTGGGCTAATATCAGTGTGCCTATAGGTTTAAATTCCTTTCTGGAGGTTCTTAGGAGGAATCCATTCCCTTGCCTTTTCTAACTTCTAGAGACCACATACATTCCTTGACTCCTGGCTCTAGTCCCCTATCTTCAAAGCAGCAGTGCATTATCTTCCCCTGGCTCTGACCCTTATAATGCCCTCTTTCAGGTATAAGGACCCTTGTGATTACATTAGGCCCACCTGCATAATCTGCGATAATTACCCCATCTCAAAATTCTTAAGTTTAATCACATTTGCAAACTCTGCTGTGCCATGCAATTAACATATTCACATCTTTGGGTCATCACTATTCTTCATACCACAAGAGCTTTTCATCTAATAATTTGGAAAAAATTCTGACTACTGATTTACCTTGTAAATCAAGGATCTAGATTCCTGCTTCTTAAAACTCTCACTCTACCTACAAATTCTAGTTTAATCTGAGTTCTGTCTGCATGCTACAATCTTTTAAGTTTTTAAATTCCAGATAATCTACAATGTAATATTAGTTTCAGGTGTACAATATTTTGATTCAACACGTCCACGCATCCCCTGGTGCTCATCACCACAAGTACACTCCTTAATCCCCATCACCTATTTGACCCATTACCTCATCAACCTCCCCTCTGGTAGCCGTCAGTTTGTTCTCTCTAGTTAAGAGTCTCTTTTTTGGTTTGCCTCTTTTTTTCCCCTATGAACATTCATTTTGTTCCTTAAATTCCACATATAAGCAAAATCATATGTTATTTGTCTTTCTCTGACTGACTTAATATTGTTTAGTATGATATTCTCTAGTTCCATCCACATCACTGTAAATGACAAGATTTCATTCTTTTTTTATGGCTGAGTAATATTCCATCACATTTATATGTGTACACACATACACACACACATATGTATATATATATGTATGTATGCAAATAAATGCTCAGATTTATCCATTCATCAGTTGATGGACAATTAGGATCTTTCCTTGAGTTGGCTATTACAGCTAATGCTTCTATAAATAAAAAAGCTCACTATTTTCGTATTCTTTGAGTAGCACTTAATAGTGCAATTGAGTAGTGCAAGTGCAATCATGCAAAGAACTATCATAGGGCTGTTCTGTTTTTAAATTTGAGGGACATCCATACTGTTTTCCAGAGTAGTTGCACCAGTTTGCCTACCCACCAACAATATAAAAGGATTCCTCTTTCTCCACATCCTCCCCAACATCTGTTGTTTGTTGTCATGTGTCACAACACATGACATGTCACAACACATGAGTTAACATGTGTTAGTAATTCTGTCACTGTAATGTCTTTCTCCAATAGAAGCAATCCCATACCATTGTTATTTCTATGCAATCATTTAATAGCTATTTGATATTATGCAAATATCTTAACTTTCCTAAGGCTCATTTCAATCATGTAAAACAGTAAAAAATATTAGTGAGATAATACATGTAAATTGTTGTAGTATCTAGCATGAAGAGTGCTTAATAAGAGTTAATATTACCGTAGTTGCTATTAGAGTCCAGTAGGCAAATAGATTCCTCTATTGTTTAATTCCATTATGCTTATTCTGTTAGAAGAGTAAACATTCGCTTGGCCCCTAGAGTATTGTTGATTTTCTACTTCATGCCTATTTTATTGGAACCATAATCGTCTGTGTCTTAAAATAAAAGACTATTTTGTTTTTCCTTGAAGACAAAGCTTTCAATCAGCCTGTAAATAGACAAGGGGTAGAATTAAGCTAATTCTAAGTTCTATCTAGGGTTAGAACTAAAACATATAGGTATCAGTTTTACATCCTCCACTCCCCAGTGGCAAAGGTATATCATCATCATCATCATCATCATCATCATCATCATTATCATCATCATCTACATCTACATCTTCCACCACTTTATTTATTTGAGTATCCTCCATATAAAAAGGAGATATCTTTGTATTCACAAGATGGTATCTTCTAAAATACCAAAGTGACAGTATGGGACACTATCTACATTATTTCATGCTATTTATTACTCCATTGTCCATGTCTATGACATCTAACATGGTAACTCCTTAAATGAATGTATGGAATTTCTTGTGGAGAGCTGAAAATATGAGGTAAATGAATGGGTGGAGGATGAGGGAAGAAATTGCTAAAGAAACTGGCATAGGATTAATGAAAAAACACTAACATTTACTGAGCACTGAATATATACCATGTTCTGCTACACACTTAATATATTAAGATAAATAAACAAATGTTCATAAACTTTTTAATCCTCATCCTTTTATCATCACTTCATTCCTTCTCCCAATGCCTGAAGGTAAAATTTTGTCACCAGTATGCATTCCCTGTGTGACCCTAGCTAATTCACTTGAACTTACTCACTCTTAGAATAATATGGAAATTAGAGTACAAATTCCACCTCAGGGGCGCCTGGGTGGCTCAGTGGGTTAGAGCCTCTGCCTTTGGTCAGGTGGTTATCTCCGGGTCCTGGGATCAAGCCCCACATCGGGCTCTCTGCTCAGCAGGGAGCCTGCTTCCCCCCCTCTCTCTCTGCCTGCCTCTCTGCCTGCTTGTGATCTCTCTCTCTCTCTGTCAGATAAATAAATAAAATCTTAAAAAAAAAATATCCACCTCAGAAGTTTCCTAAAATAATTGCTATTCAGTATTTATACAGTTTCCATCACAATGTCTGGCATTTATGATCCATTACTTTTCTTCTCTCATTGTATTTGAATTTGACCAATTTAATTTAGCATGGCTGTCTGTAAGTGGTATGAATTGTAAGAGATGTTGTGTCACTATGTAGAAAGACCATACAAAGTAACACAACTGATAAGTATTAAATCTTGAATGTGTGCCAAGTAGTTTTCTTAAGTGTTTTACATGTGTTTGTTCAATCCTAACAGCAAACTCATTGAGCTAGAACGAGGCGAAGCAAGTTGTCTGTGACTATGTAGCTGTTAAATGCAGGCATGGATTCTGATCTTACACGGTCCCATCATAAGCTTTTAAACACCAGGTGCTCAGCCTAGAAAGATAATTCTAACACTGTGTTGTTTGTTTTTTTTTAAACTCTTACCAGGTATTGTATGTTGAGGTTAATTTTAGGAATGCAGTACTGGAATTTATGCTGAATTTTTGTGTTTAATCCTTATGTGAATTAATATTTTTTTTTAAAAAGGGAAAATGAGGGAGCGCCTGGGTGGCTCAGTGGTTTAAGCCTCTGCCTTCAGCTCAGGTCATGATCTCAGGGTCCTGGGATCCAGCCCCACATCAGGCTCTCTGCTCAGTAGGAAGCCTGCTTCCTCCTCTTCCTCTGCCTGCCTCTCTGCCTACTTGTGATCTCTCTCTGTCAAATAAATAAATAAAATCTTAAAAATAAAATAAAATAAAAAATAAAAAATAAAAAGAGAAAATGAAAACCTAAAAAATCTTAAGCATACTATTTTACCTATGATCTTTCTAAGCTATATATTTTTAATATATTGAGTCAATGTAGATATGCTTGAATTTCTTACAAATAGAAACATTAATATATCTGGGAAGGTGTGTTTTGGCTGAATTTTTCATATCCTTAAAGTCACCATGTTTATCATATTAGTGTATAACCAAAGTAATCCATGTACTGTCATAAATTCATTTTGTGTTGGTTGAATATTCTTGAGAGAAGAATTTCTTTCTTCAGTTGTCCTAAAATGTAAAATGTTTTTATATTTAACAACTAAATATTTCTGATGTGACTTACTTATTACGAATTTAAAATTATTACAGTGTGATTGTTTTTTACTTTTCATATAAAAATCTCCCCATCATGAATATACCTGCACGTTAACTTTCTTCAAAATAAATTCGCTGGGCACCTGGAGAATATTGAGCTATGTGCTCAAGCAATTTTCAGAGTATAAGTAACAAGTATTTTTAAGGCAAGTAACATCACATTTTTTCATGGTCTGATGGCTAGAAATTTGATATTCCTTCCTCTGTGTCTCCTTTTATAGATCGAATTTAGCAGACCTTTAGGACAACATGTAGATTTCAGATGTTTAGTTACACAGTCAGTAAACCAATGGCTAAGTCCTTATCCAGCACTGAGGCTCATTTTTTACAGTATCTACCACTGCAAAATCTTATAAAAATCTCTTTTGAGGCTATTAAACCTAATCAATGAGGCATTTTTGAGCCAAAACATTATATTGCCCACATCTTAAGCATGTCATGAACACAGGCTCTGTCTCTTAACGTTTTATTTTAAAATCTTCTTTTGGGGATGCCAGGGTGATTTAGTCAGTTAAGCATCTGCCTTTGGCTCAAGTCATGATCCCAGGGTCCTGGGATCTAGTCCCATGTCCAGCTCTTTGCTCAGCAGGGAGCCTGCTTCTCCCTCTGCCTGCCACTCTCCTTGCTTGTGCTCTCTCTCTCTGACAAATAAGTAAATAAAATATATTTTTTAAAAATATATTTTTTAAATCTTATTTTGATCATATAAATAAGTAAAGCAAAAGATTGCCCTGAGCCATTTTGGTTTTCTTTCTTGTCATTAAAATTGTCTATTCATTTCTGCCACCTGACCCTTCTTACACTATTCTGTAACACACACATATTAACATTCATTTAGTATGAGAATGAATGGCATCATTTTGAATTACTTTTCTGTGAGGTGAACAAAATACAACATGTTTTACAGAAGCTAATAGTGGCATGCAGTTTGCCTACAAAGTGATATAGCTAGTATTTCCATCAGTTGTTTATAGCTGGCAAGCTCATTAATTTTTGCTTATTATAAATTTTCTTTCTCCGTAACTCTACTCTTCCTCCCTCACATGCACACATGCAGTGTAAATAATGCTAGAGTGAGATAAAAGTCAGTTTATATATCAGTTCTGCCATTGACTGTCTTTGAGACTGTGGCTAAGTTATTTAATACCTTAGATTTATTTTCCTCATCTATTTATTGGGATAAAAATGCGCATCTTATGAGTCACTGTGAGTTTCTAATGGAGGAATATCAAGAAGTACACAGTATTTAGGTTCATAACATATTATGTAAAGTTGTATTAATTATACAAAAACTACTGTATGTAATCAGACCTTCCAGATTATTAACTTTTTTGGATAATATTTATTTCAATAGTGCAAACATATTTTTGTTCAGTACCTCTATAACTTATAAACATGTATTTCAATCTCCAAAAAATATATTAGTTATTGCCAAAAAATTGGACTATAAAATCTAAGAAAGGAAGAGTGGAGAAGAGGGAAACATTAACAAGTAACTCCAGCTCTATGTAGAGGATGACTACCTGAGTAAATGACCTCAATCAGACCTCAATTGGGTTATCTCTAAATGAAACTCTTTATGAACATGTTAATGCCATCTGCTAGTGGAAAAAGGGAGTTTCTATCTAAAATATTTTCACAAGATCTTTCTTCTCTGATTAAATACATTATTTATAAATAAACTATAATTTATTATTTGAGGGGCATGCTGGTTGAAGAGTGAAAGAGGGCCACAAAAAATACTATTTTGGGTAATTAATAGTATATAAAATGTAGCAGTACTCAAACTAAAATTGCTCCATTTAATAAATTTTTATTGGAAGCTGACCTGAATCTAGATTCTCTATCACTGTTTTCTCAGTGGCCTTGAGCATATTAATAAATTTCTCTTAGACTTTGAAGTTTGTCTTGAGTATTCAAAACTACACGTGTGAAGTATCTATTATAGAGTAGATTCTCAAAAAGAAAACTGGATATTTCAATAAATTCTATTAAATATAAGCCAAAATGTGTCCTAAGGAAGGAGACAAAAAGAGATGTTCAGCTGGAAATTTCACCTGATGGATTTAAGCCCTTCTAGAAAATAGTGTATCCTCTATGCCTTATTCTTACTTGTAACCTTTGGGTCTTTAGGGAAGTTTAATGCCTTTGTGATACGTATTTTCGCTTGACGATTCAACCCTTCATGTTAGCACAACATCCAATTATCTATCTATCTATCTATCTATCTATCTATCTATCTATCATCTATCTATCTATCTACCTACCTATCTATATCTATCATCTATCTATCATCTGTATCTCTAGTATCTATATTTGACTTAAAAAATCATTTGCAATAATATAATACTGGCAACAATATATTGTTTCTCAATTTCCCATATCATTCTTGTCCAAATTACTAGGAAAAAGAAAATTGTCATATGCAATCGGCTCTACTCCATAATTCCATGAGTTAGGAATCTTTCATTACCAAATGAATCATATAATTAGTCTCTGAAAAAAATAACATGGAACATTCCCAAGTCATAGCTGTTTCACCACTAAAATTAAGGCATTTCTGTAGCCCTTTCCATATATCCTACTCGATTTTTTTAAAAGATATTTTATTTATTTATTTGACAGAGAGAGAGATCACAAATAGGCAGAGAGGCAGGGAGAGAGAGAGAGAGAGGGGGAAGCAGGCTCCCTGCTGAACAGAGAGCCCAATGTGGGGCTCGATCCCAGGACCCTGAGATCATGACCTGAACTGAAGGCAGAGGCTTTAACCCACTGAGCCATCCAGGCGCCCCTATACCTACTTGATTTTTTTGAATGTAATTTAAAACACACACAAACACTCCTTTCTTCTCTAGTGTGACTGCTCACTAATATGAGCGACTGAAACTTTCTCACAGTTCCCAAATGTACCCCTCTGGAAATGAGTTCTCTTTTATCTCAGTTTATGTTCATAAAAATCAAAATGCATGCTTGGCATGGGTAAAGTTGTCCTTTCTTCTTGTGTACTATAGTTGATGGAAAGGAAGGGAGTGGAGAAAAGTAAAGGAACTTCACAGAGAATCTCCTAAATTCTAGATTGGCAGTGTGTAACATGGCAGCTACGAGCTACTTAAGGCTCTCAGAGAACCCTTGAGATGTATGTAGCTAGTGCAAACTACAAAGTGCCGTAAGTGCAGTGCACACATTATATTTTGAGGGCAATACAAAAACAGACAGAATGTATAAACTCATTAATGTTTTATGTTTATTGCACTTGGGTGATAATATTTTGGATATATTAGGCTAAATAAAATACATTGTTATAATTAATAATACTCTTTTCACTGTTTCTAATGTTATTTTTATAAGAGTAAATATTATATGTGTCTTGAATTTGTAGTTTATATTTTATTTCTTTTGGCAGCACTGTTCTATATACTTCACAATAACACTCTGAGTTACAAATAAATACAATGTTTCCTACCTATATCACGGAGCTTGGGACTTTGACACTGAAGATCCTGCTTATATTAGTTTTTCACTGTTATATAACAAAATATCACAGACTGAGTAATTTAACCAACACTCATTTATGATCTTGTTGAAGAATGAAAGTCCACTCGAAATTAAAAATAGATATTCCGCAGGCAAGTGGGCTGAAGAAAAGGGAATTTCACCAAGAGTTTAAAGAATTTCTCCTGCTTTGCCATTCTCCAGTTGTAGCCTGTGGTAGACTGCTCATTCTCACTGAGGCAGTTTTCTCTCTCAATTTGGAAATGAGTGCACGAACACGGTGTCTTTTGGAATCATAGTATTTTCTAAGGATAAAAAGAAATGGGTATATATATTTTGTAGAATTTTTACACACAATGGATACAATATGTTATATACACATAAAGTTTGGAGTGCTTATAAAAATTTAAGTGATTACTATAATTTAGAATATACCTTTTTTTCCCAACCTACCAGATTCTTGGCCACTATGTTTTGCCAAGTCCTTTTAGGTAATTGGAAATATTTCTTAGGCAACATTTCTGTTCTCATAGAACTTAAAGAAAGAAAACAAAACAGGGATGCAAAAGAACAGGCTGAATTTTTCCTTTAGACTTTGTATCTTAAATATCAACTCTTCTCCAAGGATGTATAAACACATGGTACAATTTGCATCTCTAAGAGAAACTCAGGTTATACTTTATCTTCCTTCATACTTGGTTGTTGAACTTAACATATTTGAGTCACCTACAAGTTGAAGATCCTTTCTTGCACAGGGGTTAGCAGATCTAATGCAGCTAGCTCTGTCTTCAGGAGCAGTGTTGTACTTAAATCAGCTCAGAAAGAGAGTCCTTGAATCAAATTTCTGTTTGTTTGGTATATGTTATAGGCAAGTCGTTAAATCATTATTTTTTTCTGAAAAATATTTCTTATGGGTGTATTTTAAAGGAATATGAAAATTAATATTGCTTATTAACACATTCAGTTTTAGGAAGAAAAGATATATGAATATATAACAAGTATTATTTTCCTTTTTCCAGATAATTTAAACAGATATTTATCAAGCACTGGGGATATGTTTGGCACTATCTAGATGTTGGAAATATGCAAGAATCAAGACAGATAAATTTCTTGTCTTGCCTTCATGGACTTACATTCTAGCTAAACAATGAAAGAAATAATAAATGGTGGTTATAAATGGTCCATACTGTTAAAAGTAACAGTTTTACCAAATTAAAAGAGGGTGCAGTAGATACTAAAAGTCAGAGTAGGAAGCTGCTTTTTTAATGAGATCTGGGAGTAATCCCTCCATATGGTGACATTTGAGCAAATAACTAAAAGGACTGAGGAAATGATCCATGCAGACATATGAAGAAAGAATGTAATAAATGCAAAAGGAACAAAGACCAAGAAGAAGGCCTGTTCATGGCCTAGATTTTGAACAAATAGCAAGGAGTCCATAATGACTGAAAATAAAAAAACGTTCATCATAGAAAGAGAAGGTGAAGTTAGAAAGGTAGAATAAGGGGCGCCTGGGTGGTTCAGTGGGTAAAGCCTCTTCCTTCGGCTCAGGTCATGATCTCAGGGTCCTGGGATCGAGCCCCACATCAGGCTCTCTGCTCAGCGGGGAGCCTGCTTCCCCCTCTCTCTCTGCCTACTTGGGATGTCTCTATGTCAAATAGATAAATAAAATCTTAAAAAAAAAAAAAAAGAAAGGTAGAATAAACACTGCGATGCAAAGTCATCAGACAAGTGACCTGAGAAATTTGTCATTATACCTCTTGAGTAGCTTACTTTATTTACTTTACTTACTTTATTATTTTATTCCATTTATTTTGCCCCTTTAATTTTTGTCAGCTCTGTTTTGTAGTTTCAGGTCTTGTATATTTTTTGACATTTTTATTCCTGAGAATATCATACTTCTATCGCTATTGTAAATGATAGTTTTACTTCAATTCTTAGCATTTACTTTGAATATAAAAAATATGATTGATTTTGTTGCTTGATTTTGTGTCCTACAACCAAGTTAAATAAATTATTGGTTCCAGTTCCTTTTCTGTAGAATCATAGGATTTGCATATACATGGTAATGCCATCTGTGATAAAGTTTTACTTCTTCCTTTCTAAGCTCAGTAACTTTTTTGGCATATTTCATTAACTACAGCCTCTATTATAATGATTATAATGTTGCATAGAAGTGGTGGAGCAGACAACCTTGACTTGCTGCTGTTAAAGGAGAAATATTTAAGTTTAATATTAACTCTGACATAAGCCAGATGTTGCTCTAAAATCCCGTATCTCAGACTGAGGAAATTCCCAACTATTTCTATCTTGCTGAGATTTTTTAATCAAGAGTGGTTATTAGACTTGTTATTATTACTGGTAATAGACATACATCTATTGAAATGATCTCTGTGTGTGTGTGTGTGTGTGTGTGTGTGTGTGTGTGTGTGTGTGTGTGTTTTCCCCTTGAGTCTATTAAAAAAATTGACTTCTATTGACCTTAAAAGTTGGGGGGGATGGCCAGCTCTGTCGAGCTTGTGGCTCTTGATCTCAAGGTGATGAACTTAAGCCCCACATTGGGTCTAGAGCTTAGTTTAAAAACATACGTAAATTAAAAATAAACGGTTACAAAAACCTTCTTTTCTTAGAATAAACTTTATTATGGTATATTAACACCTGATTTTCCCAAAGTACCAGCTTTTAGTTTCACTCACTTTATTGTTTTTCTGTTTGTGTCTTATTCTTATCTTTATTTTTTTCTCTTTTCTTTGAATTTTCTCTTTTCTTTTATAGCTTTTTTAACATGTGAAGTGAAGACATTATTTGAGAGCTTCCTTCTTTCCTGTTAAAGATTTTTTGTTTAGTTCTAAAAATTTTTGTCTGCTTACTGACTTAGATGAATCTCATAAATTTTGATATGGTGTTTTCATTTTCTTTCAGTTCATTTCTTTATATTTAGTTATGTATTCTTTTAGACTGATGATTTATTTAGAAGCATATTATTTAACTTCCTAATATGTGGCAATCTTTTGGAAATATCTATTCCTTGCTTCTAATTTAATTCAATCAAATTAATGCTAAAATAATTTAATTCTATTTTGATCATTATCTGTTTTGAAATATTTAAATATCATTAAATTTACTGAGACTGACTTTACGCCTAGAATATGATCTTTCTTGCTATATAATCTCTATGCATTTGGGAAAAGAAGATGTATTCTGCTGTTGTCGAGTAAAGTATTCCACAAATGTAAGTTAGGTAGTCTTGGTTGATGATGTGATTCAAGTCAAGTATTATCAATTTGGTTGTATTTAAATACCTGTGTGTTGTTTTCTATTTGTCCAAACTGTAATTTTTCATTTTACTTTATCTTGTTTTATAAGTAATTTTATTTTTTCCTTGTTTTTTTGATCCATAAATAATATATAACATCATATAAGTTCCAGGTATAAAATGTGAGGATGTGATGCATGTATATATTGTGAAATGATCACCACAATGAGAGTAGTTAACACCTTCATATCTTCACATAATTATCTTTCTGTGTGTGTTGAAAACATTGAAGATATACTTTCTCAGCAATTTTCAACTACATAATACAATATCATTAACTATAGTCACTATGCTGTACAGTAGATCTCCAGAAGTTATTCATCTTATAACAGGAAGTTTGCACCATGTGACTAACATTTCCCTCTCTCTTCCATCCCCAGCCCCTGGCAATCAACATTCTACTCTGTTCCATTCTTTTCCTTTTATAACTTCTTGATTTCATTGACCATTTTTAATAACTATGTTGTCACTTTAGCTATAGCTACAATTTCTTTTTTAAATGTTTGATTTAAGGTTCAGTAAGTGCATTTTAATTCATCACATTAAATATAAAATAAACTAAAATAACATTATGCCTCTTCTTTTGGAGTGTAAGAACCTCCCAATTTAATTCTCCTAAACTGTCTTTTTAGCCTTTGTGCAATTGCTATCAAAAATTTTACATCTACATATGTGACAAATTTTATAATGTATTGCCATTATTTATACATCTTTCAATTACCTTAAACAGTTTTAAGTGCGGTGACTGGGTAGCTCAATCAGATAAGGGTCTGCCTTTGGCTCATGTCATGATCTTAGGGTCCTGTGATAGAGCCCCACATCAAGACCCACACTGGTCTCCTTGCTCAGCAGGGAGCCTCTTTCTCCCTCTGCCTGCTGCTCCCCCTGCTTGTACTCTTTCACTGTCAAATAAATAGATAAAATCTTTTAAAAAAACACCTTTTGGTAAAAAATATTTTATAATTACACATACATTTACTATTTCTACTGATATTCATTTATTTTGAATAGAGATTTCCATATTGTATCATATTTTACTTGAAGGACTTTGTATAAACTGTACCATCCTGCAGTTTATTTTTTCTTTCAACATTTATATGTCTGAAAAAGTCTGCTACTATTTTTTTTAAATTTTTTGTACATGTCAAAGCTTATTCTTTTTTTTATTTCAGTTAGGCAACATATAGTACATCATTAGTTTTTGATATAGTGTCCATTGATTTATTAGTTGCGTATAATACCCAGCGCTGGTCACAACACGTGCCCTCCTTAACACCCATCGCTGGGTTACCCCATCCCCCTACCTTCCTCTTTTCTGTAACCCTCAGTCTGCTCTTTTGAAAAAGGAAAAGATATGCTTGCTGGTTATAGATTACTAGTAATCTAGTTTAAGTTTTATTCTGTAGTAGCAATCAAAACATCATTCCACGATCCTCTGTCAGTGATTTGATTTTAAAAGAAGTATGCAATAATTATTTTCTTTGTTTCTCTCTGCAGTATTTCTTTTCCTTCTATTTGCTTTTAACATTCTCTGTTTTTTACTGGTTTTAAAGAATTTCATTTTAGATAACATGGTGTAGGTTGTGTTTCTTATACTTGGGCTTTGCTGAATGTGACTGCATTTGTTTATGGTTTTAATAAAATATGAAAAAATGACAACCATTAATTCTTCAAATATTTGTATTTTCTTTTGGAAATCCAAATTATACATATATTTGATAGTTTAAAGTGGTCCCAGAGCTCCTTGATAGTGTGTTTACTCATTCTTAGCTTCTTTTCTATTTCATTTTTGGTAGTTTTTATTGGTTAACTTCAAGTTCACCAATCTTGCCATGTTTTTGTTTCCTGCAGCTTTTAATCTTTTATTTATTTCATGCAGTATATATTACTTAGATCTTGTACTTCCCATCTCTAAAAATTAATTTTATTGACTTTTAATTTTTTCAGTACTTAATAATATGCTCAATTTGCCATTTACCTTATTGAACATATGAATTTTAATTACAATAAATCTTTGAATGTCTTTGTCTAGGAAATCTATAATGCTAATTTGAGGTAGGATTCCATTGATTTTTCTCTTCATTTTATGTTTCTCTGCTTTTTGAGTGCCTGGTTAATTTGGATTAGAGATTGGATATTGTGAAGTTTTGAATTTTACCCTACAGGCTGCTAGATGTTTCTGTAGATGTTTCTGTATTTCCAGAAATCTTTTTGAGTTTTGTTCTGAGATACACTAAATTTCTTGGAGACAGTTGGTTTCCTTCAAAGCTTGTTTTTAGGCTTCATTTTATAGCACCCAAGCAGCTATCAGCCTGTTTGTTACTCATTTTTGCCACTACTGAGGCAATATCCTTCTGTGATTTATAGTTTGTTTGTTTTTTTCTCCAAACAATAGGAACAGGAAATCATCTCTACTGTATGTGAACACCTGGCATTGTTCCTTTGCTCCTCGGAGTGGTGAGTTTCCTGACCTTATACAGCTTCTTCACACTCAGATGCGGCTCAGTCCTTAGCTAAAATCTTCCGAGAGGCCTCTCTCTTCCTCGCTTTGTCTTTCTGTAATCTTTTCTTTTCCAGTATACTTCCCTACAAACTCTGCATGTCTGGGATTTTCCAGATTCAGGTTTATCTCCTGAACTCGTAGGATTTCTAAGCTCCACTTTGATTCTTTCTTCATTCCACAGCCCGGCAGCAGTTTCCAAGCCATATGCCCAATTACAGAACGAGTATCATCTGTTTCCTCTTTCCCCAAATTCAGTCTCCTGCGTCGCCTACTACCTAATGTATGAAAACCAGAAGTATTTTATTTTTGTTACTTTGCCTGGATAGTAGGAGTTCCAAGCAGAAGGGTTTGTCTTATCCCTCTTATTCTACATTGACCTGAAGTAGAAGTCAGTCAATTACCATAAAGCTCAAGAACTAAATTTAGAGGCACAAGCTGCTTCAGATTCTGTCTATATTTAAGGAATGTAATAGAGTAAAACTGTTGATAATGCCTGATCTTACCGTATCAATAATGCACTAGTAATCCACATACGGTGGCATAATTTATTATTTTTATATATTACTGTTTAACCAGTGGCATTGGATTTTATAGAAATATGGCTATGTAAGATGTAAAGGGCAAATAAAATGACTGTGACTCAGAAATACATCAGAATTCAATCACCTGGTACAGAACAGTATAAAAACAATTAAAACTACCAAGCAGTTTCTTTGAAAATATACATCAATGTAGCAGATGCTGAAATTGGAAACAACTTTTTTTAAAACTCACTGAAAGAAAAATGGAAAGGAAAAAAGTTCACTTTAATTCCACTGGGTAACATAAAAATACATTTTACTGTCAGATTATTTGCAAGTTTATTTAAAGATACCATCTCTGTGAATATTTATGTACTGTGAGCATGACTCCTCTTCTGGTAGTCAGAAATTTGTGTTCAGCTGTCACTCAGAGTGGCTACTTCAAGATATCCTGCTTTGAAAAGTCATTGAAAGTTTTAAAATCTTTCGTCAAAGACATCTTTTTATAGAATGCCAAAGGGCACCCTGGGAAAAACACACAAGATATATTTTTCCATTCCCTCTTTCTCAAGGATAGTAACCTCATAAGCATTGAAGCAAATTTCAATTACTATTTTCATGTTACATTTTGGGGAAGGAGTAAGGACTTGATCCTCAATAATAGAGTATCTTTTCACATGAAAAATCAGCTATCATATTGTTTTGCTTAACCAAAAATAAAATATTAAGAATCATAAAAATTAAATGAAACTTCTAGTGCTATGGCTTACTCTTGAGTTGAATGGAGTAAGTTAGTATCTCTGAGATCTAAATTGTTTATTTACCTACCACACGGGTTTCCTCTGACAATTTTTAAGCATTTACTATTTTAAAATTTTAGAATGGTTTTAGATTTATAGAAAAGTTACAGAGATGGACTCCCCATGTTCTCCACACCTCAGTTTCCCTGTTATTAGCATCTTAGTATGGTACATTACAATTAATGAAATAACATTGATAAATGACTACTAAATAAGTTTATAGTATATTCATATTTAGTTTTTAACTAATCTCATTGTTATGTTCAAGATTCCTACTGAGGACACCACATTACATTTAGTTGTCATGTCTCCTTAGGGTCTTCTTGGCTATGACAGGTTTTTCTTGACCTTGACAGTTTATGGAGGACTGATCATGTATTTGTAGATAACCTCTTTTGGACTTTTTCTGATGTTTTCTCATGATTAGACCTATTTTATGTTTTTTTTCAGTGGAAGTTCACAGAGGCAACATAATTTTCATCACATGGTATTACATATATACTATTAACATGGCTTATCATGGATAATCTTAACTTTGCTCAACTGGCTGAGATAGTGCTTTCCAAGTTTCTCCACTGGAAAGTTATTAATTTCCCACCTTATCATTCTTGATTCTTGATATCATTCTTGATATCATTCTCAAGAATGATAAGGTGGGAAATTCCATCCTTCCTATGGAAGGAAGTCAATATGTGCAGCTCAACATAAGGAGTGGAATTATAAACTCATTATGCTCATGAATGAGAGCATCTGCACAGATTATTTGAGATAATTCTGCATGAGAAATTTGATTCTTCTCCAAATATATTTACTTAATACTAATGTATTTATATTAGTATGGACCCACGGGTATTTATTTTATAACTTGATTAGAATTCATTGCTACATTACTTGTTTTGTTTCTTAAGTTATTAAAGCTTTGGTCATTGGGGGGCACCTGGGTGGCTCGGTGGGTTAAAGCCTCTGCTTTCAGCTCAGGTCATGATCTCAGAGTCCTGGGATCAAACCCCATGTGGAGCTCTCTGCTCAGCAGGGAGCCTGCTTCCCCCTCTCTCTCTGCCTGCCTCTCTGTGATCTCTCTCTCTCTGTGTCAAATAAATAAATAAAATCTTAAAAAAAAAAAAAAAAGCTTTGGTAATTGGAAGCTCTTTCATTTCACTCCTATGTGCCTTTGACATAACCCCATCATACTGTGGGCTCATTTGTTTGTTCAGCACTTTTTAACTATGTGGAACCACACGTTTCTCTGGGATCCTCTTATATATTTATTGCTTCAATCCTTAATTCACACATTTCTCCATAGAGTCTTTGTACTTGTTTATTGTTATTAGTGAATATGTATGTCTCCAATGCTATCACCACATAGATCATTCTGGTGTTCTCATGTTGCTTGTCTGTAACCTCTCTCTCTAACTGCGAGAATCCTGGCTCCCTCCATCCATCCATGTACTTAATTATTTGATTCAAGTGTAAATATATAATGACTCCAGAATTGATAGCCCAGACCCTTTGGGGACAACTTTATTAACTTTTGTACAGTGCTTATATACAGCTTATTTTGCCTTCAGTTTTACAGATGATATTCATTTCCAAAGTAATTAAGGTTAGCACCAGTTTCTCTACTTCTTCAGGTAGGTTGCACCATATATTGGTAAATACAGTTAGATTCTTTAGTCACCTTCTGAAGTCCATCCTGAAATTTCTTGACCTCTTGGGGTTTTTTTGTTTTTTGTTTTTTTTCATTTCATACATCAACTTTTGCACCTTATGCTATGAAGGGCCATAAATTTTGACAAGCGCATACTGCCACATATACACCAATACTGAATCATACAAAATAGTTTCAATACCCTAAACACAATTTAAAATTTTTCTATGCTTCATATATTCAACCCCCTGCTTAACCCCTGACAACCATCGACCTATTTATAATCTCTATAGTTTTACCTTTTCCTAAGGTCCTATAATTGGAATCACACAGTACATAGCCTTTATGGATTGGCTTTTTGCACTTAGTAATATGCATTAAAAATTCATATGTAATGTGTTGAGCACTAGATGTTATACACAACTAATAAATCATTGAACATTGCATCAAAAACTAATTATGTACTGTGTGTTAGCTAATTGAATTTAAATAAAAAAGTTAAAAAATTCATACCTGACTTTGAATAGCTTGAAGCATTACCTGGCACTAAATGTCAATAATGTTGATGTTGAGAACCTCTGCTAAAGTGTCCATTGTGAAATAAAATTTTATTATTGCTGTTTATCTTTGTTAAATGGCCTAAAAATTGCACTTTTTAGAAACTCTAGAGTTCTGTTGAAGTGTCTTAATAATTTAACCAGGGCACCTCTTCTGTCTACTCTTTGATAAATTGGGATTATTAATGAGATATTATGAAAAGATTTTAATTGTTTCCAAGTGTCTATTTTTTCCTTTGTGCTTCTAATAACAGAAGCACCACTTAGATTTTTGAAGCAACATTGTTAGAGACAGTGTTTCCTCGCTTCCCATATAAAAAATGATGAGGTTTGATCAATCGAATGTAATCATAGGTGATTTGTTCAAAGCCACTTGCCCTGAACTACTTTTCCTTACCTCCTAGTTGGATGGAAACAACCTTTGACATCATGTTTTGAGAGTGGGAGAACCAGCCTACAATGTGACTGCTCACCTTATGACTGTTGATTTGAGAAAAGAACTTTACTTTGGCTCATCAGCAATTTAATTTAGCTTCTCACAAATACAGATGAAATGTATGCTTCTTGATAAGATGACTGTCTCTTAAAATCATTTTTGTACTACAAGATAAAGCTTGACAACGTAACATGATGTACAAGGCACTTTGTGACATAACCCCAGCTTGCAAGTCTTGCTCATCATTAAACTTTGCTGCTCTACATGTCTGAAATACCAGATGTAACAAGCTGTCTCAGCTCTGTCCATTTCCATCCTATTCATAAACTTAAATTGTCCAGTTATCTCATTGTCATAGTCTCACTGTTAAAACTACTATATAGATCTTTTAAATATTTTATTTATTTATTTCAGAGAGAGAGAGAGAGAGAATGAGTGGGTCAAGGTAGAGAGGGAGAAGGAGAAACAAATCCACCCCCCCCAAGCTGAGCAGGGAGCCCAACACAGGACAGGATCCCAGAACCCTGAGATCATGACCTGAGCCAAGCCAAAGGCAGGTGCTTAACCAACTGATCCACCCAGGTGCCCCTAAAACTACTTTAGAATAGAATACATACTTAACACATTTTTCTAAATAATAACGCATGCCAGGTTTTCAAAATTATACAATTAATGGTTCAGTCAAGCAATACTTAGAAGTTTGATATTGAAAAAAATATATGATTAGTTTTATGATCTTGAATTCTTATCTTAGAAAGTATCAGTGAATAAAATAAGAAAGTATTGGGGCTCCTGGGTGGCTAGTTGGGTTCAAGCCTCTGCCTTCGGCTCAGGTTGTGATCCTGGGGTCCTGGGATCAAGCCCCAAATTGGGCTCTCTGCTCAGTGGGGAGCCTGCTTCCCCCTCTCTCTCTCTGCCTCCCTGTGATCTCTCTCTGTCAAATAAATAAAATCTTTAAAAAATAAAAGAAAGTATCAGTGAAAAAATAGCTAATTAATAAATTAACTATGGTATCATTTAATAATGTTTATAAACAAATGGAACTTCGATTACAATACACATCTGGATTTTGACTCTATCTTATTTCTAGATTCCACTTTTATTTTCAGTTTACTACTTAAGGTGATTGATTCCACTTCTAATTCCACCTAATAATCTGATATGCAAACTCAGATCAAAAAGTTATTTTCCTTTTTAATTAGTTTGGGTACAGGATAAGGATGTTTTTCAGACTGCATGTATTCAATTTACTGTGAATATTTTAGTCAGATAACTATTTTATTAATTATAGATTGTTTGCCTGAGACCTTAAATATAATGTATCTCACATGTTATTCAGCAAATATTAATCATCTAAATGATAAATTTCATAGTAAGAAAAAATATAAGAAGTAGGTTCACTAGTACTATACTCTGGGAGAAATTTATTGGTGAGAATTGTTTTTTTTGTTTAAACTGGTAAAATTTTTAGAAAATAAGATTCCTTGAATGTGATGACCAAAAAAAAGACAAAAAGGCATGATAAATTGATATTGATATTGATAAATATATTGATTTATGTGTTGAGCCTGATAATCAACCAAACATGCATAGCTTCTGCATAATTATTTAAATAGGTAACTTGTGTAGTTTTCATAGGAATTATCTCAAAGCTTATAATTCTTCAAGGATTATTTCTATAATTACTCCCATACTTTTTTTAAGGAAGCCTCATAGTAGATAAAAGCAACAAGCAAACAAAGCAACACATGCACAATAACAACAGAAAAACAACCCCATTGATTTTATTGTTATTTATAGCTGATTTGAATCCCAGTTCTAAGAAGTATGTGATAACAATTAGGATATTCAATATATCTTACCTTTATTCTCCTCATTAAAATGATAGGGGAAATGATACTTACAGGGCTAATATAATTAAAAGCCTACTGAATTTTTGATAATTATTAATTTCCTACCATTTTTAGTAATAAAAATATGACAATCATGTTTTCTTTACCAAAACTTAGAACATGTGCTCTGAAAACTTTTACTCTGAATTATTATTGTATTGATATAAAAATCCTAAAAGAAAGTTGAAATGTTGATTCATAAAGTATTGCCACAAAGCAAATAAGTTTTTTTAAGATATTGAAAACTGCTAATTACTAGAGGTACAGGATGGTTAATCACTCCCAACAAACTTCATTACCAGTCTGAAAGGAAAGAAATCTCAGACCCTATTCTACTGTATTTCAGTCGTCACTCATAAACAGATAGGCAGAAATTTTCTTATACCCACTTCTGTCATCTAGAATAAAATCTTACTAATTTTTTCTTTATGGAGATTTAAAAGCACCTTCCTTGAAAAACTGTGGTACATGATAAAAGACTCTAGAGGTAGGATTAGGCTAGCCAGCTGTGCAGACTCAGGTGAACTATCTGTACTGTAGTTAAACTCAGAACCTTTTAGGAATCAAGTCCAGGGTACTATCTCTTAGTACTATTAAAGAAAAAAAATTTTAACCCTTGTTAAAATGATAATGAAGATTTTATTCAGCACCATCTCAACAGGTATCAAGACTATTGCAAGAAGGGGGTTTAGATTGGGCTCGACTTCTGTTATAACAAGAAGTAGGATTTTATAGCCAAGAAGCACATTGGGTGACAGGTCAGTGAATAGAAAATTCCTAACAGGAAACCTAGTTCTTGCAAATTGAGTTAATAGGATTCTTGCTGAAGTCAGGCCAGCGTGATCATGTGTCACCTGGAGGATAGTAAGGGTAAGTCACTTGATCTGATACTAAGAATAATCAGATATCAAGGGTAAGGCTTCTTGCTAAACTAACTTAGCAGAATTCTTGCTACAATGGACTATGGAGCCCTAGCAAGGAGAGGGACCACGGTTGAGGCTTAGTAGATAAAAGGACTCTAAGGAGCCTGAGTGAGGTTTAGTGAAGGAGATAGTCTTTGTCAGTATAAAGAGTAAAGGTTCACTTGATTCTTATCCTTCAAACATGTAAGACTGTGGAAATCCTAGAAACTATTCTAAACAAAACACATAACTTTAAAACTAAGTTTTAACAACGGGAATCCACTTCTAACATCTATTACTGTAGTAGGTAAAGCTCCTGATGTTGAGTCAAGATACAGATTATAGAAATGTTTGAGGAAGACACCTCTAGAGTGTAGACATCTGATTAAATCCTAGCTGACCATACACATACTGGATGAAGTTTTGATTAATCTAACCGAGAATGAATTCTTGATTGGTCTAACTGAATGCTCTGAGACTACCAATTAACACAAATGCACACACCTTTATTATATACATGGTCAATTTGGAAATCTCTTAATGCAAGTATAGATATTATACAACTGTATATTTATTTAATCATGTTTTGAAAATAGTAAAAATAGGGGCGCCTGGGTGGCTCAGTTGGTTAAACAGCTTCCTTCGGCTCGGATCATGATCCCAGAGTCCTGGGATCGAGTCCCACATCGGGCTCCTTGCTCAGCAGGGGGCCTGCTTCTCCCTCTGCCTCTGCCTGCCACTCTCTGCCTGCTTGTGCACGCTCGCGCGCTCTCTCTCTGTCTCTGACAAATAAATAAATAAAATCTTTTAAAAAAAAAGAAAATAGTAAAAATAATCATAACTGGCTTAGAAAATTCAGATTGTATGTCCATTAGATATACAGAATTTTCAAAGAAGAATTGATTGATCTTAATTCTACCTCTGAATTTAAATGCCAGAGTAACAGAAAACTAGGATAAGATAAATCTGTGAATCTGAATTGTCTGGTTTGATCTTCACTCTTATCAGTGACTCTCAGAATGGCAAAAAAAAAGATTGGTGCCAAATATAAGCTGCCATCTTATGGAATTGGTGTGGGAAGGGGTTTTCTACTGGAATTGACTCACCAGTTATATTTTTCAAAAATAGCTACCTCCTATAAAAGTAATATTAGCTAATATTGTTGAAAGTTTACTTATATCAAATACCATTTTTTGATCTGTTATAATTCATTAATTCTTAAATACACACACATATAAATTAGATATTATCATTGGTTGAGAAACCACTGAGGCAGAGTAACTTGTCTAAGGTCAAATAGCTAAAGAATCGACAAAATAGAATTAAAATCTCGGCATGCAGCCATAAGCTCAACAATTATGATATATTGATTCTGTCATAGTGTGTGGCTACGGCCAATTTCATCAACCCATGATCTCTGCAGCGGCACAGGGTCTCATGCTTAGATCACTGCTTTTTGTTTAACACTCTGTTTTTCCCATTTTGGAGTTCTTAATAATTTGTGAACAAGGGACCCCACGTTTTCATTTAGCAAATTATATTACCCACCCTGCATGTGACCATTGTAAGCATGAAAAGACATCATTTCTGATTGATATGTAGAGATAATCTGAGGAAGCCCCTCTTGGTTACAGTTATTAGAATGTGTGATTCAAACCAGTGGAGAAAAATGAATCTATCAGTAAACAAGATATTAATCATCCTAGGTTTGTAGCAAAGAATGAACTGTTATTAAAAACAAATAAACATAAAGAAATTAACTTATCTCATACTTTTTTATGAATATAAGCACAAGAATATGTTAATTATTCTTCATGCTAACCATGAAAGGGAAGTCATAGGAAATTCAAATATTATCTGGAATTTCAAACACATTTCTGTAAGCCAAAAATGTTATTAGAAGAGTGAGAGTCTCTGATTAAAAACGTAGAAGATAAAGACATGGTGCTTGACAATAAAATTGCAAATAAAATCTAATTAATGAATATGCTAATTCTTCTCCCCACCTGTTCACATAAACAGGAAATGATATTAATGTTTTCAATAGCTGAAAAGGGATACAATTAACTTTACATTATCATATCAAAAGAAATGAAGTAACATTATAAAACCTAGCTTTTCATATATATGCATGAAGCATATGCAATCTTCACTGAAAAGTGGCTTAAAAATTTTAGAAATAAAGAACTGTCTGAAATTAGAAACAGTATTATTCCAAAATCATAAATGTTTCCTTTTTGTTGAGCAAAAAAATGAGCAAAATGTAATTCTTGGTAAAACAGTGATAGATTTCAGAGCACATTTAAGAGAAAGAGAAAAAAATAGCACAGAGACATAAATGTAATTTTCACACCCTCTGAAGAGCTTTGCACAGCATTTTTAGAACAGTTTCTGTATTTCATTTCTCTGATTAAAGCCATGTAGCTTGGCATAGTGTCATTTTGAATAAATATATTTCCTTTACAATAAGCTAATGGAGATTTTATGGATAATTTATTTACATAAATTTCCTTTGTGTCATCCTGTGTTTATCAGAGTTTAATTTAACCTATACAATATATTTATACATGATAAATTAGATTTGTTCTTTTGATGTTATTCACCTTATATTATATTGCATTCCAATTTATCCAAGCAAGAAATAACTTTCAATGATGATTTCCTTGGCATACAGAATATCTACTTGGCATATGCAATTATTCTAACCACATCATCTCAGTCATTCTTTACAGTTGAATCCAAAATTCTTGTACAAAATTTTATAAAATAAGACCAAACTCCCCATAAATATTTAAGATTACTGTCTGTCCTTTGAAACTTTAACTGGTATCAAAAGTTGTCATCTGCTCATGTGGGAAAGTAATGAAGGATGAAATACCTTTTTGAGGAAATACAGTTCAACCAAGCTCAATTCTGTTCATCAACAGCATGAAATAGTAACAGATATAAATCACTGAAATATGTTTTATTAAATTCTAAGAGCTTCTTTAATGATATTCACATTGTAATTCTTAATGCATAACTCAAAAATATTAAAATACTTAAACTGGTATAGATGCCAAGTCCCTTAGACATATTCAAGACTCATTAATTTTGGTAGGATACCATAATCTTTTTAAGACTCTGTTTGATGTTTTAGCTATGAATTATTCTTAATGTAAATAATAATCTAACTGAGAAAATGGGTTATTCTTTAAGGAAAATTGAGAACAGTAGAAAATTAACTTCTATTGCTGGATAATGAACAATATAACAAAATTTATATTAAGCACTAATCATACGCATAGTACTCTGGTAAAATTAAAAAGACTGGGGGGAAAAAAGAAATGCCTGTATTGCTGTTGAGATAATATTAAACTTCATGAATAAATTAAAAAGCAAAGCAAAAATGTGTGATAAGCATTGAATAAAATATAAACTTTTATTACAATAAAGGAGGAAAGAAGTGCGGAACATAAGTGTTGGTATGGAAAACTAAAAAAATGTCTATATTCTGGTTTCCCAATGTGTGTGCATTTTTTATCCTTTATTGTTTATGACTTTTCTCCCTAATTGTTTATAACATATAACTAAGTGTGCCCTTTTCCCTCAAAACTAGTGGTCCATACTTGCGTGATCATGACTTCATTCTTATTCAAACCTCAGTCCATTAATGTTGATTGTCATCTTTTATTTCTTTTTGTCACAGTTAATAGTGGTCACAATTTATTACTTTATTTTCCCTTTCCTCTTTTCAAATTTGAGCCACTACGTATCTTTTATTTAATCTGCTAACCTTATGGCATAATTACTATGCTATAAACCCTTTCTCATTGATTGTCAAAGTTCCTAGAAAAATTGTCTATACTCCATTATTCTTGTTTCTGCTAGTTCATTAAAGACTCATAATATGATCACTATATTTTCTCAAGATTTGTTATACCAAATCAATCACACTGCAGTCAGTAGAGATAGTGATTTTAGAAACCATAACTATATACAATCACATAGACATGAGAAAAGAATCAGAGGATTTTTGATTCTAGATATGTCATTTAAATATTGCTCTTAAAAACACCATATTGTTATTAAAAAATATCATATTTGTATATAAGACTTCTCATTGTGTGCAAAGGAAGACATTCACTTGACCTCCCTCCACTTTGCCTTTTCTGTTCCCCTTGCCAAGAATTCCTGGGTCAATACTCTATTTCTGCCTATTGAAATACTAACCAAACTTTAAGCACCAAGCTTAATTCCATTATCTCCATAAATATTTTCCAGAGTCTTCCTTTAAAAATAAGTATCTTTTTTCTCTATTTTTTTTTTGTTTTTACTCAGTGATAGTCTTTACTTCATTATATCATTATATTGGAACTGTTTGCAAATGTCATCTCTTCTTCCATGATGTCAGCTCCTTGTATTATAGGGACTGTTATAAGTTTGTTTTGAATAGACAACCAGTGGATTCTGAGATCCAACAGCAACACAATCATGCCCAGACAGCCAATTAACATTTAGCTTTGGTCGTAATATAAAATGTATGAAATTTTAGCTGCATGAGTAGAAAGTCATCAACAGTAGATAAACAACTTGAAGTACACATTTGCTTATACCATAATTAATATTTCCCCTTATTCCCACATTATAATAAAAAATTACCCAAGTACTTATGAAGTTTTTCTTACCAAATGATCTACTGAAAACCTCTACTAATGATTAATAATAGTAGCAATAAAAGGCATATATTTTTGCTACCAACATTAATAATAATTCTTTGATGTATTCCATTCAGAAAGACTGTGGTTTGGGAGCTATATGATATATACTATACATACATACACATTCAAATGCATGTGTGTAGTATGTTTACATGTGATTGACGGTTGAGTCTTCATAAGGTTTCCTTTGCATACAAAAAAGGGCTTGTGTATTTTGAACCACCTGCCATGCCAGAGGTAGCACCCAAATTTTCTTATGAGCATGTCTAGATGTGATATGGAAAGGGAGAGTAGGTGCAAAGGGTTAGGAGGCTTAAAAGATGTCATCAGTCAAACATAAGAAAATGGAATCAGTCATTTCATTACAATGTAAATGTGTTTTCTTAGCTTCTGCTTCTACTAAAAAAAATGTATTTTCTGAGAAAATCAATCATTGTATCTGATCTTCATATTTATTTGTATAGATTATTTCAAATTATGAATACATTTATTTGCATAGTCATTTATGATCTTTAAATTTTCTTTGTTCTATAAGCATTTTGCATTTAGAATCCTCTGTTTTGTGCACTAGAGGCCTCCTTATGTACATTAGGTTTTGTTGTATAGATATAGATATTTTTTTCAAAGACTTTACTTTGTATTACTTACACTATTCTTTTTTTTTTTTAAGATTTTATTTCTTTATTTGACCCAGAGAGATCACAAGTAGGCAGAGAGGCAGGTAGAGAGAGAGAGAGGGAAGCAGGCTCCCTGCTGAGCAGAGAACCTGATGCGGTGCTCCATCACAGGACCCTGGGATCATGACCTGAGCCTAAGGCAAAGGCTTTAACCCATTGAGCCACCCGGGCACCCCTACTTACGCTATTCTTTTCTCATATATTTTTTTACTTCTAGTATTCATTCTGCTTGTTTTATCTTTTAGCATATTAAATTGTGTATTAATGTATTATTCTCTTATTGTCTTTATTAATATTAATATTTGAAAGTATGGATTTTCTTCTAAGTACAGCTAAATCAAACTAAGTGATATATTTTACACATCCGTTCCCAATATAATTTTTGGCATGGTAATGATATTCTCCTCTTTTACTGATTCCAAAATAATATGGCTGGCTTAAGAAGAATCACTCATTATTTTAAGTATCACTAAATTAAGCAAAAAGAAATTCTGAGAAAGAAGAAAAAAGCAGGAAGCATCATATTTCCTCATTTCAAGTTATACATCAAAACAGTATGGTACTGGCATAAAAATAGACAAAGAGACCAATGGAACAGAATCAAGAGCCCAGAAATAAACCCAGGTATATCTGGGCCACTAATATTTGACAAGGGAGAAAGAAAACGCAATAGAGGTAAAGATAGTCTCTTCAATAAATGGTGCTGGGATAATTGAATATTCATATGTAAAAGAAAGAAACTGAACCAATAACTTACACCATGTACAAAATTAACTCAAAATGGATTAAACACTTAAATGTAAGATTTAAAGCCTAGAAACTCCGAGGATATCCAAAGCCCCTCAGCATGTATCTTGGTAATAGTTTTTTCGATATGAAAACTAAGCACAAGCCACAAAATAAAAAACAAGTGGGACTATATGAAACGTGAAAGTTTCTGCATAAAGAAACCTATGAACGAGGTGAAATGACAAACCATGGAATGGGAAAAAATATTTGGAAACCATATATCTGATAAGTGGTTAATATCCAAAAATATAAAGAACTTACACAACTCAATGGCAATAATAATAATAATAATAATAATAACCCAACTTAAAAATGGGCTAAGGACCTGAATAGACATTTCGCCAAGGAAGATACATTGACAAAACAACAGACACATGAAAAGATGCTCAACATCACTAAGTCATTAGTGAAATGCAATTAAAAACCACAGTGAAATATAACTTCATGCTTGTTATAATGGCCATCATCAAAAACACAAGATTTAACAAATGCTGGCATGCATGTGGAGAAAAGGGAACCCTTGTTTACTGCTAGTGGGATTGGAAATTGGTATAACCACTATGGAAAATAGTAGGGAAGATCTTTAAAAATTGAAAAGTAGATTAACCATATGATCCAGCAATTCCACTTCTGGAAATACACCCAAAGGTAACAAGAACACTAACTTGAAATCCTTGCCCTCATGTTCATAGCAGCATTACTTATAATAGCTAAGACATGAAAACAACCTACATGTCCATTGATAGATAAAGAAGTTGTGGTGTATATATGCAATAGGGTATTATTCAGACATAAAAAACAAGAAAACCATACATACTGTTTATGATAATGTGAATGGACCTTGAAGGTATTGCGCTGAATGAAGTAACTCAGAGGAAGAAAAATACTATATGATCTCACTTATATGTGGAATCTAAAAATCAACAATAACTAAAAACAAACTTTTAGAAAAAGAGATCAGACTTGTCGTTACCAGAGGCAGTGACTGGGTGGAGGAGCCATTGGGGGAAAGGAGTCAAAAGGTTCAAACTTTTAATTACAGGACAAATAAGTACTAGAGGTGTAATATACAACAATGCAGGTTTTTTGGAAGTCAAAGAGAGATAATACAGTTCCTTTTTAAAGATGTAGTCAGTGAAGACTGACTATTTTATTATAAGGTAACTCAAATAGATAAGCTCTCCTTGATGAAAATAAGCTTCATGAAGACAGGAGTTTTAGATCTGTTTTGTTCATTGAAATATTTTCACTAGTTAGCAGACAAGGTCTCCCCAAATGTATGTTGTATGAATGATGATGATGATGATGATGATGATGGTCTTTTGACTAATACCAAACTGGCAGTTTAAATGTTGTAGATTTTATTTTGTATCTTGCTTTATGGTTAATACAGCCTCCCTTTTTCTTTTTTGAAATTTTTTTTTCACATTTCTTACTATTCAAAGTTAAATGTAGAATCATTCTTTTTTGGTATTATTTTATAATCTGCACATAACCTCTTTTATGTTAAAGACTTTTTAAATTTTCTTCAGAGCTTTTTTTGCCTTGTTATGTATCTAATTTTGTCACCTTATTTCATGGACAAATTAAAATATTAGTATCAGCAAAAGTATAAGGAGTCAAGGATTGGAATACTATTATTTCTAAACTGGTAGGATCTCAGATTTATTTAGACTACTTAATGCACAACTATTGAGACTTCTTTTCTCTGGGTATGATTTTGAATATGATATTGTGAACAAAATGTAATTATTACTTAGAATTTGCTAACCAGTCCACTGCTAATTTGGTGTAAAGTAAAGAAGTGTTTTGATGCATAATTCAGAAAACTAAAAGTCTTTTATTAATACAAGTCACATGTTACAGTGAATATAAGGAAAATGAACTATCCTATGTAGTTATTGATATAATTTTTATATTTTATCAGTATTTTGAAAATAGAGGTAGAATAATAATCTAAAGTTATTATAAAAAGAAAGTAGATGATATAATGGAAAGGAATAACCTCTAGTTTTTAATAGAAATATTTAGGAAAAATTCACTTATGTGTAATTTTTGTTTATCAATTAGCACAATTCTCTTCTCTATGCCAACCTAGACCAAGACAATTGCCTTTTCAAAATTTCTAACTTTCAGATATTTACATATAATTGTTTTTTCCCCAGGAGCTCCTTCTATTTAATCAATGCTTCCTCATTGCCTTAAACTATTCCTCTATGTCATCCTTAATTTTTAATTTACAGTGAAGCATATGTATGTGTATAAATTAAAATGTACACATCTGTATGTATTCATGTGCAATCTAGAAAATAGGAAAACTTTGGGGAAAAAATATTTTTTAAGAAAGGAAAGAGATGCCATTTGTAGCATCTTTAGAACAGGCCATGGGATTTTGCTTCCTTTTCATAATGAACACGAATAAAAACTGAATTTGAGGATTTTTGAAACCTTCTGATGGAATTAAATGAATTATATGAAATTGTAACTCATAGCCTATTTTTCACAAAAAATGGTAGAGAAAGTACTCTAAAATGCTTAGTAGTGATTTGTGTTGGATTAATGGGCCTTTAAAGGTCTCAGTGTGATGCCTTCAACTACTTTAATTTGTTGTCATGTAATTATTTTTGCTTTGGTTTTAATTTTATGTAGATTATTTTTTATTTAATGTAGTTGAGTTTCCAATATGTATTGTTTCTAGCTTCCATGGCATGTTTAGTAAAGGAACAACAATTTCAGATGATCATTCACCTACACTTTCTACTAGGGCATCAATGTTATCATTATATTTTTATATTTTATCTTTGCTCTGGCTTAGAAATAGATATTGTGGATTAGGGATCAAGTTTTTCTTTGTTTATATGGCTATTTTTGTTTCCAACTACATTTGTTAAAGAAAACCTTTCCTTTTCAATGAATCATCTTCACCGTGAATAAAATTGCCATAGGTAGCAGGACCATGTTTATCAGTATTCTGTTCCATTTTAAAACCACCTATATTGATTCCACACCATAGTTTGTTGATTGGTTTTTAACTGAATTTGATAATTTAGTTAAGAAAACCTGTTTTTTTAAGTCATTTTAATCTTCTGTTCAGAAGCCAAATTACAGCCCGTGCTATCCTGGTTCCACCCACATACTGTCAAATATTTTTGCCAAGGGCATCCTTTCAGTCCTTTAAGTATGTCCCTCTTTGATTAAAGAGCATCCTTCAGTTTACCAATGTCTATTGTGTTTGTACGTTTCGAGCAAGTGACCAGGAATTTATGTCACAAGTGATAGGTTATAGCTAAAGCCTGACAGTTTGAGGGAGTCCTGACACTCCAGATCCCTTACTGCTGATTAGGACAATTCCAAGGTGTGACCTGAACTATTTCCAGAGTATTCATCCACAGTTGAACCATGGGTACTCTCTTGAGACTTCAGTTGATTCTATTTCCTTACCTGGCTCTTTACCATTCTGGTCCTTTTTTTGCTTTTCACCTCTGCTAAATTGCCAGGAATGGCCAGCAATCCCTGTACAGAGGGATGAAAGATTACTCCACACCCTGCTATGAAAGAGAGGAGAAGGCAAAGGGGTCAGTGCTCTGAGGTGAAGACCTTTTGTTTTTCTTTGCTCCTGCTTTTGTTAATCCTTCAGGATAATCACAGATCCTTATCACTGTTTCTCAAGCAGGTGATGTGTGACAAGGGTCTTACTGGAACTAGAGGAATCTGTTTACAGGAATCTGTGTGTTCTACAATTCTGCTAAACAGCCTCAGGGACAATGCATACATCTCTTAGATCACAGGGCAGCTGTTTGGGCTAAGAAAGCTTCAGGGAAGGCAACTCCCCACAGCATTCCTAAGGCAGAGTGGTCAGGCAGACCTCTGAATTCCAAAGGCTTATGCCCTTCTCTGAAACCTTTCTTCGCCCCCAAAGGCCTCTGGAGTTATATTTTAGCAAGTCAGGTATTATAGCTGATTTCATGCTCTATATTAACCAACACTAAATTTTCCTAGGAACTAATAAATTACTTCTGCACAAATCACCCTTCTTGGGTTGGCTTCCAGGTGGCTCACTTAAGATATGTTTAAGGAGGGGGTAGAGAGTAGGGGGCGGTAGTCGGGGTGGTGGGAGAAGGAGGAGGCGGCGGAGAATCACTTACAAATGGTGCCGAAGCAGGACCGAAGTCCAAATTCCAGGAGAGTGAGCGAGTGCTCTGCTTTCATGGGCCTCTTCTTTATGAAGCAAAGTGTCTAAAGGTTTCCATAAAGGACAAACAAGTGAAATACTTTATACATTACAGTGGTTGGAATAAAAATGGGGATGAATGAGTTCCAGAAAGCAGAGTACTCAAATAGTGGATACCTATCTGCAGAAACAGCGAGAACTCCAAAAAGCCAATCAGGAGCAGTATGCAGAGGGGAAGTGAGAGGGGCTGCCCCAGGGAAGAAGACGTCTGGTCTGCGACAGAAAAACGTTGAAGTGAAAACCAAAAAGAACAAACAGAAAACACCTGGAAATGGGGACGGTGGCAGCACCAGTGAGACCCCTCCGCCTCCAAGCAAGAAGAGGGCCCGCGTGGATCCCACCGTGGAGAAGGAGGAAACATTCATGAACAGAGTTGAAGTGAAAGTGAGGATTCCTGAAGAGCTAAAACCTTGACTTGTCCATGATTGGGACTTAATTACCCAACAAAAACAGCTCTTTTATCTTCCGACCAAGAAGAATGTGGATTCCATTCTAGAGGATTATGCAAATTACAAGAAATCTCGAGGAAGCACAGATAATAAGGAGTATGCTGTTACTGAGGTTGTGGCCAGAATAAAGGAATACTTCAACGTAATGTTGGGCACTCAGCTACTGTACAAGTTTGAGAGACCACAGTACGCCGAGATCCTTGCGGACCACCCGTGTGCACCCATGTCCCCGGTGTCCCGGGCACCGCATCTACTGAGGTTATTTGTACGAATTGGAGCAATGTTGGCTTATACTCCTCTGGATGAGAAGAGCCTTGCATTGTTGCTAAATTATCTTCATGATTTCCTAAAATACCTGGCGAAGAATTCGGCCACCTTGTTTGGTGCCAGCGATTATGAAGTGTCCCCGCCCGAGTACCACCCGAAGGCCGTGTGAGGTGGGCGCCGGCCCTCCCTTCGTTTGGATCTCTGTAAACACAAACACAGTTTTGTTTAGTCCTTCTCTTGTACAAATGATGTACTTTGAAAATGTACAAGTCTGCATAACAGACTTGATGTTTCTTTTCTGTTTGTTCTTAAACAGAGAAAATAAAAGGGGTTATAGCTCCTTTAAAAAAAAAAAGACACGTTTAAGGAATCCAATTGTGGTGATACAAATATCAGATAAGAGTTTTATATTAACAGAAGTTATGATTACCATTATGTCATTTGTTATCAAGCACACTTATTATCAGACTTCTAGGGTTCTGGTTATATTCTTTGAGGCGGAATGTAACAGTAAAAATAGATGGAGATTCCACTTTCAGAGATTTTTCCATTCCAATTGAGAAAGAGAAAAATAAGTAAGTACATATATACTTGTGTGCGTGCATACATGCTTCAATAAATACATACATAAATAAATAAATGAAACAGAAAAATATCCTAGTGATTAAAGTTTCAGAAAGTTAAAATTATGTCATAGAATGGAGATGGAAGGATGCTTCTAATTTACTAAGCAGAAAGGACTCTTTAAATAAGGTGTTAGGTTACATTGAAGTTGAGATCTAAAATGACAGGATGACTTTAAGCATCTGAAGATCAGAAATAAGCATATGCCAGCCAGAAGGGACAGCTGGTAACAATGGCCCAAACACAGAAGGGAGATTTGCCAGAACAAAATCAAGAATGGCCAAAGCATTTAGAATAGGGTAAGTAAAGGAAGGAAGGAAGGAAGGAAGGAAGGAAGGAAGGAAGGAAGGAAGAAAAAAATGCAATTTAAAAAAAATAAGTAGAAGAAAATCTGACTCATTATTAACCAGGACCCTAATACTAGTCATATCAGGTTTTTTGTTTTTGTTTCTTGTTTTTTTTGTGAGGATGGTAGAAAGACAATGAATATTTGAACAGAGAAGTGATTTAATCTGATTTTAATGGAAAGATATTCTAAACATTCTGTGAATAAATGGTTCTAAATTTGTGTCTTGGGTTTGGTTCCCTGGAAACAAAAATAAAAGAAGCAGGATTGGGCAGAGGGAGAATTTAAACAATGATACAGTTGCAAGAAAGGCTTTAGACAGTCCCACATGGAACTTGGTAACAGGCCTTCCTGAGTTGTCCCAGAGTGAACCAAGGCTGTTGGGCCTTTGTGCTCTTAAATCAGACAATCATTAATTGCAACCTTCCCCCATAGGAAAGGCACCTACCTTTAGCTAAAGAACACATCTGTAAGCCATCAATAGTGTTCCCAAAAGCTGGGGAGAATTCATGCCGTAGTTAACAGGGAAATCCTAAGGGCACACCAGAGCATGTTCTATACATGAAAAGAATGGAGGTAGAAGACCAGTAGTAGCCTAGATAGATGATAAACTGGCCAGGGGCAGTTTAAGCATTAGTGGAGAAAACTGTTAAATTTGAGATATATTTTGACCCAAATTCTAACTAATTTGCTAATAGATTTTGGAGAGTAGTAAGGAAAAGAAAAGAGATAAGGCTGACTCCAGGTTTTTTTTTTTTCCTTTTCTTATTCCTGAACAATTGAATAAATGGCAATATGATGTAGTAATATGGGGGAAATGGCAGAAAACAAGAGAAAATCAAAAGTTGCTGCAGGACATGTTGTAGTTGAGATGCCCATTATAAATCCAATGTCAAATGTGCAGTGTATGGTGCAAATCTAGGACTTAGGGAAGCAGTTAGAGATGTAAATGTGCGAGTCACCACATACAAATAGTATTTAAAATCATGGGACTGGATAAAATGACCTAAGGCAATGCCTCTGCAGCTTTTCTTAATCCACAATAAAAAGCATTTGACTTCATAACCCATATTCATGTGTAAATACTGAAATAAAATTTTCACAAAATTGCTTGCATCGATTACACAGGATTGAATATTCGAAAGGACTCACAGGACTTCACAGGCTGAATACTTATCAAAGCTTGAATACAGTTAAAAAATATGGTACAACGAGAGAAAGAAAATACAGGCAATTATTGGTGGCCTGACAGATTTCTAGGCACAGCTCCCCAGAGTTCTTTAAAAGCTGCACAAGATCCACTTCATTTTTAGTTTATGAACCACCAAGACATACACATGGTATCTTTGTTTCAAGGGAGTCCAGGAAAGTTTCCATTCCCAGGCATTTCTTATACCTTACTGATCACATTCCCAAAACAGATTATATAAGCAGTTAAGCCAAGTGTAAACTATTAACATAAATTGGTAAATAATGTAAAATAAGCTTGTCTGGGGACTTTCAGGGAATTTTTTCATCCAGAATACAATATTAGTTATAAAACTCATCCAGATCTCAACCATAAGTCAATACTAGATTCCAGACATGCTCACAATTAAGCATAGAGCTGTCCCAATCCAGCTGTACAACAACTTTTTTCTCATGTTCTTACTATGTGATATTCACTGACATTTCCAGTGCAATCCTCAATTTATTTCATTCAAAGCAAGATCTGGTCATGATTCATTAAACTAATTTCATGACTCTTTGTTTTTAAATCTCAATAAAAAAAACAAAAACAAAAACAAAAACCAGAACAAAAAAAACTAGTAACCTAGAGAGACTGTAGAGGGAGAAGGGAAGAGGACCTAGACCAGGAACTGTGGAAATATCAACACTTAAATATGTTGGAAGGAGAAAGAAAATAGGGGAAAAAGGAAAATTGTTGAGAGAAAACTAAGATAGGAAGAAACACAAGAAACGATATCTTTAAAAGTGATTTATCCTTAAAAGGAGCAAGGAACAAGGCAATAATTGGATTGGGTTGAGGATCAGAACATGTTTTTGATAGACTAAAATAGCATGCTCATATGACAAGTGTTAATGATCCAAAAGAATGGAAAAGTTTGATGATTTAAGAGGTAGGGGAGTATTGCAGGAAGGAACTAGAGAAAGTGAGAGGGAGTGTTGCTCAGAGAACATGGGATCTTTTACCCCCTGTGGAACAAAGATAGTTTATCCATTTTAACAGGAAACAGGAGACTATACGGCAACAGATGTAAAACAGTTTAATGGATGGTGTGAAAGTGAGAGATTCTCTGATGACTGCTAATTTCACAGGGGGATTAATTCTATGAGAGACGTAAGGGCAAGAGCATTAAATCTGAAGAGAAAAGTAAGATGCAAAATGTTTATCTGAGAGAGTGGAATAATAAATTGCTAGAAAAATATAATAGGTTTTCTGAGTATTGCTGAGGGTCCACTTCAGATTTCTTAAAGTTGAACCAGTTGATTGTGTGTTTTCGATAGCCTCTTTCAACTGTTTGGCTATAGACAAAGAGTTAGTCAAGGGCTGGTTGTAACTTGAGTTGAAAGTGTGCTGGCGGGCACCTGGGTGGCTCAGTGGGTTGGGTGACTACCTTCCACTAAGGTCATGATCTCAAGATCCTGAGATCAAGTCCCACATCAGGCTCCCTGCTCAGCGGGGAGTCTGCTTCTTCCTCTGCCCCTCTGCCTGATTGTACTTGCACGTGTTCTCTCCCTCTCTCTCTCTCAAATAAATAAATAAAATTAAAAAGAAAAGAAAAGAAAAGAAGAAAAAAAAAGAAAATCTGCTGGCAGAGTTGAGGATGTAGATATAAAAACAAATACAACTTCCCAATCTAAATTGACTTAAATAGGTAAAAAAAAGGATGTGAGGGCAGTGTGGAAAGGAAAAAAATGATGGGGTACAAATGTGATTGAATAACATACAGAGTGAGGACTTTAGAACAAGTGAACTCTGCAAACAAGAGCAGGCACAGAGTAGAACTCCCCCAACAGAGATCTAGGGAGAATGTACAATTATTGACAATGACAACAACAATAGTATTACTGTGGGTATCGTTGAGAGAGACGAGGTGAATAAAGAGATAGTTGGAATTGAGGATATTAAACACAAAAGCTCAGAGTGCTAGAAAGGTAATCTACATGGATTTTGACATCTCCAGAAATGAAGACTGAGATTAGAAGATGGAAGAGAAGGGGAAATACTTATGCATTTATAGCAGTGGCGTACCCTGATTTTTGTGGATTGAGTGTGAAATTTTGTCAGTCTCCAGTATATGAGCCTCCAGACTGCTGCCTGAAAATACCCTGGTTTTGTGCTGCTGGCAGCTGAGATACTCAATAGTTTTCTTCAGTCGTTCCACTTCCTGACCCCTCGTATACAAATTAGCACATTTTTCTAGTCCTCATTTAATGGAAGGAGTAGCATTTTATGAGTGCAGTTCTGTTCCCTTCATTCCTGATTTGACAAGTTTCCTACGTGGAATGATCAAAGCACTTCTTGGCGTTCAAAGCTCTTACAGAACCCTGCTGACGACAACTCAAAATCAAAACCCCTCAGAAGGACATACAAGTTACATGATTACCAATGTCCATTCTATTTTTCACTTGTAACTCGTATATCCCTTCTATTCCATTGGAATATTCCACATGTTCCATTTGGAAACCCAGTGTGGTGAAAATCTTTCTATATTGATCTAACTGCTGATTCACCAGCCTGGCTTACATCTCCTTCCTTTTAGACATATTTTTGCTTCCTAAAATAGTACTTCATTTTGTTACCTGACCAATTTCTACCATTTTGTAAGATCCAGTTCAAATGTCATCTCATCCGTTAAGCTCACCCCAACTTCTCTATTCTGATTTATTTAGATGTACCTGAAATCTATTAATATTCCTGCTTTTGAAATGACTTCCATCATGACATATTGATTTACATATTGGTATTTTTGTCTAGCTTGCGATTTTATCAATGAAAGATTTTTTTGTCATTTTGTTTGTTTTCATATCACTGTAATATAATTCCTGAAATATAGTAACTACTTACTAAAATGATTGCTGAGTAACTGCTTACTGAAATGAACGAGTTAAATGATCATTTAGCCGTATGGCAAATGTTTTCTATGGGCAGTATAATATCATGGTATACATAAAACTGAAAGACAAGTAAATTTGAGGCCTTTTAAAAACATATGTTTTGTTTTTATTATTCAACAAGTGGTATCAAATTCAATAAACAAATATTCCAGCTCTCAAATACAGTATTTGTGGGGACATTAGCAATTAAGAGGCCATTTTTTTACAAGGTGGAATCTTTGAAATTGCCATTTTCATGGCTATAAATGGTTGACTCTTAGCACTTTTATACATTGCAGACTAAATCTCTCTCAGTATAGAAAAAAATGTGCAAGTACAATAAATCTTTACCGACCTTACAGAACTATTTAAATTCTTTAGCAAACTTTAAGTGTGCACATCTGATTTATGTCAAATATCCTTTTGATGGGGGTGATATAAATATCCTATTGCCTTTTTTTTTTTTTATCAAATTTTGCATAGTAAGGATCTCACATTTCAACAATGCTGAAACAGCATAATATCAGTGTAATTGCATTGACATCATAACAGTTCCTTGGCAGCAATTGTGCTCCCAATAATGCAAATATAGTGCATAATTAAGGTAGAGGATACCACCATGATCAGCAGAATGCCTCCTCTGGAGCCTATACAATGTCCCTGTATTATTGCTATGAGAGCAATGATTGCATCCTGCGCCTTCTGAGGACTGCATATAATGGCCAATATGTGAGTATCATAAATGATGGAAACTGACACTTGCAGCAGCTGTGTATCTTGATTTCTTCAGATGTTTATTCATAAAATACATATTGCTCTTGTCAGTCTGCCCAGATACTATGAATACACAGCACAGAAGAATAGATTAGAAAAAAGTCAATTAAACAGTTTGCTGTGTTTGAAACTGTTTTAAAGTACAAGCCAATCTTAGTCTTAAGATCTATTTGTCAATTTGTAGTGCATAAAATGGCAAAATATTTTATTAATGTTCTAAATGCCTTTTTTAGTACTCTAATCTCACAAAACAATTCTACCTAATAGTCATTTATTGACAGTCTCCTTTCTGAGAGACATAATCTAAGTTAGTTAATTTTTTTGTTTCTCTTTTCTCCTCTATAAACTGAGGGATATGTGCTATGTTTTTGGATTTAGATGAGATAATGCAATGCAGTTTTTATTTAACTCCGTGCCTATTACAATGCAGATACTCAATGTATTTTAATTTTTATTATTGTTGCTATTATTTTTTGTCAATCCTGACCTCCTTTCATATAAGCACTTACCATCAAATGGTATCCGTTAATTTATATCAGTATTCTAAAATGGAATGTCTGTAATAACCAAGACCTTTGTCTGCATTGTTCATCACTGAATTTCCAATATCGAAAAGAGTTCTGGCTTGCAAATAATATTTATTTGATATCTGTTACATGGATTGATAAATTCTATGTAGCATGTATGATATTAAAATCTCAAATGAGTGATTCCGGGTTTCTGATTATATTCAGCTCCTCATCTCTTATACACATGACTCATAGGTACAAAGCACTGTATGAAATGACTGATTATATATTTGTAAGAAGAGACAAAGACAAAAATAGGATCAATTTGTTAATTTTTCTAGTCACCTGTTTACTAGTTACTTTGTCTTCATGACTTAAACTTCATAGATCTCCTTAATCATAAAAATAAAGGAATTGAGAGAAAACCTAGAAGACTTTCTGTATCTGCAAAATAGATTATAAATAATACAACTATGTTGCCAGATGCAAGATTTCTAATAAATACATTTGTTTACATTTATATTTTTGTTGAGGAGCCTGGGTGGCTTAGTCAGCTCTTGGTTTTGAGGCCATAGTCTCGGGGTCATGAGGTCAAGCCCCAGGTTGGGCTCCACATGCAATGAGGTGTCTGCTTGAAATTCTCTCTCTCTGTCCCTCTCCCTCACCGTCAGCCTCTCCCCAAACTCGTGTTCATGCTTTCTCTCAATTAGATAAATAAATAAAATCTTAAAAAATAATTATATTATTATTAATAGTAGTATTTTGTACAATTTGTATAAACAGTGACAAATTAAAGGGGATTGTTTAAAGTTGTGTGTTTGAATTGTGATTGTCCTGAGTGACCTATTGGCTCTTTTCCAAACTTGAAATTCAAAGTCCTTTCCTATTCTGATATTTTAAAGTTTCCTGAAATATTAGTCACAATAAATTTTTTTATCTTTTATCTAAATCCTAGTCATTGGATGCAAAGATATTAAGAACTTTCTGTTATCATTTATTTTTGTGGTAGAGTATTTAAAGCCAGTGCTATCTGGCTCAATATTCCTTATATTATTCATAGTTGATCAAACAACATTTCTTATCCTGTCAAAAATACATTCTCTACCATCAAAAATACATTCCTTTTAATTAGGATTTTCTTTTCTCAGGACATCTTTTAAAAAAAAACTTTTTTCTTTTTTTTCTTAAAGCTAGAAAATGATAATGTAAGAATCCAATATCAGTAGTTACATAATAGTGATATAATATCTTTGGGATTTGTTCATCAAAATCATTTCCAAGAAGTATCTAAATGAAAATAATAGACTAAGAGGATACATGCAGAAAAGATTGTTTTAAAGTATTTTTTGAAGCAAGGAAAAATTTCTTATAACTAATATTATCTCTAGCCTTTAAGGGAAAATCTTCGGGAAGGAGTGGATTACATTGTATGTCTATCCTATATTCTTTCCCTGTGGCTTTTACTTACTATTTACAATATCTTCACCAATTGTTCTGTGTCCCACTGAAAATCATTTAGTATTAAAAATTAAGAATTTTTCTGCATTAACTCTCCAATAACAATAATAATAATAATAATGCAATTCACAATCATTGAAGTAAATAATTATGAAGTATGATAATTATGAAATAGGTAATGGTTTAACCAGTTACTTCTGGTTCAAAGGGAAAAAAATCACATTTTACAGTGAACAAATCAATGATAACAGATATTCACTCAAAAATACTATTTCCTCCCCTTAATGGGAAGACTGAAAGTTTTATACCCACTAGTATAGAACTAACTAATCTCCTTTTTGCTTTTATGTTACAAGCTTCCTAAAATTCCAAATATCAGAACATATCATACTCAAAAGACATCTTTATGCCCCCCAAAAGGCTGACAATCATAAAGCTCTTTAAAAGTATCACAGAAGCAGAGGGCGCATTTTTTAGTTTCATTTTAATTTTTCTTTTCAAGGAAAGTAGTTACTGACTTGTTCAGTATCAGAAAGCAAAAATCTGAAACACTGCCATCTTCAAAAAAGATTCATCCCCTTATATTAACCTATCTGATCTATATTTCTGTGGAAACAGGGCCAGAAAGTCAGGCAACAGCTGAGTTAAGACAGATTTCAGATGTTGATTGCCTATGGAAAAATTCAGGTTTTAATGCACAAAAAAATATAAAATGTTTATAAACTTTTCTTGAAAGTCAGAGAGCTTTTATAGGATCTCAGTTTATAGACATCACAAAAGACTAAGAAGTAAGATTATATTTGAATTTACATCATTTGTGCATTTCTAAGTTTAAGTGGCTATCTTTAACAAAATATTTTGTAATTGTGGTTTTAATACATAATTGAATTCAAAATAGGTGTATATATTACATATAATATATATAATATATGTAATATATGTTTCATATATGTAAATATGTATAATTATATGTGTTTTTATATAGTTATACTTAAAATAATTTTATCTTATTTTATTTTCCCTTACACCAGGCAATAATTGAATCTATCGTTATGCATAACATTTAGATAAAGGATAGAGGTAATTTTAAAATTTCTACTATTGCTATCATATGGCATAATCTTACGTCAGCATATAATATATGACAAATACCACAAGCAGCCCCTGATCACATCAGCTGAGTAGCTTGAATAGCTAGTGATAGTGTACTCTTATTGGTAATATACAATTTTACAAAATCCTGAACACATACAAGGTCATTCTGTGACCTTGATGGAGTGAGACAGAAACAAGACCACTCCATAGCAATGACTGAGCACAAGCAAAAACTGAAGCACCATCCAAATCACACAAATGACCTAAGATCCACCCATCCTATTCATGGTGATACAACTGCTGTTCCTTTCCCACATAAAGTTTGGCTCCCCTTCTTTTCTTCTGCCTTTTAGATAAAAATTGGTAAGATACTCAACTAGAGAATTATCCTATTCCATACCCAATGAAGAGCAACACTGTAATTCTTTTAACCTTCTCCAAAATTAACAAGTCCCTTACTAATGACCTTTTACTGAGACATCTCATAATCCCATATTGTTGTCTGTCTGATTTGTTGCAATGAGCTAAGAAACCCAGCTTTAGTCTTCTCTAGATGTGTTGCAGGTGGTTTTTGACTGGAAGGAATTGATAAAGACAATCCTTTAAAGATGTGTGCAATTGTTGTATACCATAAATATCTAGTAGCACTGTGCATTTTTCTCAGAAAAATAATGTAGAGCAAAGAAATATATTGAACATCTGTTTTCTGTCAAGGTCTTCTTTGGCTATTTGCATATTTTATCTTCTCAACTATCCTGTGAAATTTGCAATTTAAGAAACCAGGTCTGGGTAAATAATAGAATCATTACGTGAATTGTATTTTCCTGATAAAGAGTTTCACACAAAGCAGCACAGATGTATAAGAGTTCCTATTTTTATGTCCCTTACATTGAATGTATACCTCAGAAAAGCATCTACCACAGAGAGAAACCTTTTTAACAGCATCATTTTGGAATTTCTGTGCTATACTACCTTTTTACTTTTTAGATAACCTCATCTAATCTAGGTCTCAGCTTTTATTTCAGATCATTATTGTTCTAAGCTAAAATTTCTGAATTTGGGAAGATACCTTTGAAAAATTTTGTACTGGTTAATGATGGCTTAAGAAAAGGAATTGTGAACCATTCTTTCCTTTTCTATGATCTGGAACACTTTATAAAACATGGTGAGTATGTCTTTTAAAATTTGAAGTAACTGTCAATGAATAAACACATGTATTTCTTGTCTTTTCTTTTTCCTCCAAGCAGTGTCAATGTAATTTCTTAATTTGCCTATCACTTCCAAACTGAACTTATATTTGAAATTCATACATATCAAGTAACAATACAGAGTAGGGTGTTTTCTGGCTTCTGTGAACTTCCATTAATTATCATTCTATTCTTTGCCAATTACATTTATTTCTTTATATTTCTAAAAATGTGGAATTTCAGTTATGACCCAATAATTTGTACATTTATTTTATTAATTTATACAGTCTATTAATTTAAAATGATTTTCAGGACACTAATAATGTTTAAATTTTAATTGAAGTTGATATTACTACCCTAATTTTTATATATTAAATATTTGTATTATATTTTTGTTGAGCTTTATTTTTAATATTACCTGCATAACAAAAAAGTTTAGGTAATCTATTTTCAGATTTTTAAACTGTATTTGTTTTTCAGATTTATCATGAACCCGCAGGTTTACTCTTCTAGATGGTTTATCATCAGCTCCACAAATCCATTAGTCCATTTCAATCTTCTTAATTGATTTCTCAATAGCCTTTAATATGGCATCTCTCTCACCCTGGAAACACTTTATTTCCAGCATATCTTGCTCTTGGCATTCCATTATTGTATCATTTATTACATTTGTCTCATTTACTGGCATTACTTTTTCTTCTTAAACTATAAGTATTTGAATATCTTAGGAGTCACACTATATTCTTTTTTACTTATGTATATTTATTCCTTCAATGACTCATCCAGGATTATGACTTTAAAAGTCAGTGTACTCATTTACTTTGAAATTTATGTCTCTAACTTGGATTTTCTCCTGAGTGACTCTTTTTTTACCCCAAAGTATCTTTCTCTTTCTTTTCTACTTGGATGTTTAGTAGGTATCTCAAACTGAACAAGTTTTGTTTTTCTTTTTAAGGTTTTTGAAAAAACTTCTATGTTCTTATTAATGATAAGTAAATTTCATTATAAATGAAATTACAAATACACTGTATACTCTGGATATTTGCAAAACATGGTAACAGTTACTATATGTGTTTAACTTTTTTTTATACGTGTTTAACTTTGTTTAACCTTTTCTTTTAAAAAAAACTGATCAAGTGTAAAAAGTAGATTTCTTGGAACATATCAGAATATTGATGAGAATGATTTAGTAAAGTGAGTGAATTTTAATATTCCAGAAAAAACAAAAAGTAAAGATTCTGAGAGGGATCCAGAATACAAGTCAGAGAACTGATTTTTGAAAAGATGAAAAAAAATGCATTTTCGTTAAATAGAAGAGAAAAATAAAGTAAGGATGGATACAGATATTAGTTATGCTGCTTACTATGGTGTTCGAAATTGGAGGAAATTATTTGTTGGCTAACGGTTTAATCTTTGTAAAGTATGAAGTAAGGTCATCAGCAGAGGGTGCAGAAGTCAAGAAGAGTGCCCAAAGTACGAGAATGAGGGGAGAATAAAGCAGTAATTATTTCAGAAATTGAGCCTTATTATAAGTGTTAGAAAACAGAGGACTAATGAACACTCAGTTTGATGTTTGCTGTTACGTTTTTATAATAAATAAAATGTGTGTAATTCACTCACACAGACCAAAAAAAGAAGTTATTGTCCAAATACTAAACATTTGGATAGTAAGAATGATCTGAAAGTTTGTAGACATTAAAGTACTAGAGACTAATTAATAAGTATGAGCAACGTTCACTCACAGTTATTACATGAAAATCTAAATATAGTTAATGAAATATTTTAGTTACAGTACTGTAAGTATAAACGTATTTCCCTCTTCCTCTCCCTTTCCTTCTCTCTCCTCTGTCCCTTCTTAACTATGTATTCACCTCGGTATATTGTAATGAGGTGGATTTTTGCATAAGTTATCTGTAGAAGTGTTAATTGATATAATTCCAAAATGCTTTCAATTACTTCTTAGAACCTAATCAAAGTATATAACCAAATTCAAGTGTTTTTTTAAAAGACATTCATTTCAAAATCACTTATGATAGAAAACCATTGTAAATTCTATAGTACAACATAAAGAAATGTTGTACAAATAAAGAATATTTGTATAATATTGGCAAATATCATAATTAAATGCATACATGAGAAAATTCATTGAATTATTTGAGGAATTGGAGGTGATTACACTATCTCAGTCAAAAATAAAATCCAGAGGAAAAATTTCAAGCTACTAAAAAAACCAGGAGAGAAACATATTATCATACCAAAAACTTTAAAAGGAAGTGGCCAGTAAAATATTTAAGAAATTTCTAGTTTGTGGGGGCGCCTGGGTGGCTCAGTGGGTTAAAGCCTCTGCCTTTGGTTCAGGTCATGATCTCAGGGTCCTGGGATGGAGCCCCACATCGGGCTCTCTGCTCAGCAGGGAGCCTGCTTCCCCCTCTCTCTCTGCCTGCCTCTCTGCCTGCCTCTCTGCCTCCTTGTGATCTCTCTCTCTCTCTGTCAAATAAATAAATAAAAATATTTAAAAAAAAAAAAAAGAAGTTTCTAGTTTATGGACACTTTGGTGACTCGGTTAAACTTCTGCCTTTGGCTCAGGTCATGATCCCAGGGTCCTGGAATCGAGTCCAGCATTGGGTTCCTTGCTCCATGGGGAGCCTGCTTCCCCCTCTACCTGCTGCTCCCCTTGCTTGTGCTCTCTCTAACAAATAAATAATTTTTAAAAAAAAAATTAAAAATAAATAAATAAAATCAAAAGTTTCTAGTTTAGTTGGGGGGCTTACCACACGTCTTCCAATTCCCAGAAGCACTAATTGTATAGCAACAAAATCTTACATTTTGTCACTAATAGACCCATTTAAGGGACAAGAGAACTAAAAAGGAACAGCCTCATGGTTTCTTTGAAACATCATCTAGTCTTGTAAAAGTTTCAAATACTACAAAGTGAATAGTACAACTTCCCTTACCATTCTCATCCAAAAGCATTACCAGTTCATTGCCATCATCAGTGTATCTTTCTTAATATTGCTCTATGCATTCATCAAGAGCATTTTTCTATGCATTCTTTGAACATGGCTTTCAGTATATTTCAATTCTGAGTCTTTACATTGGATAATGTTCTAAAGATGTGTGCATTTTTTTTTTTTTAGATTTTATTTATTTGACAGAGAGAAACACAGTGAGAGGGGGGACACAAGCAGAGGGAATGGTAGCGGGAGAAGCAGGCTTCCTGCCCAGCAAGGAGCCCGATGTGGGGCTCGATCCCAGGACTCTGGGATCATGACCTGAGCCGAAGCCAGATGTGTGCATTTTTACTCTACTCTACATCTTTTAACTTCCCAACAATAATTTGAAACATCTAATTATACAATCCCAATCTTAAAGTCATGGTACTAGATAGTACCCACAGATTATCAAACTAACTTTCCATAAATTAAGGTATAGAATATAGTTCTGTCTCCCAACTTTAAAAACTTTGAGTTGCTTCCCATTGCCCTTGAAATTAAATTCAAAAATTTTCCTGTGGCCTATGTTACCTTGCATGAGCTGTTCTGGTTATTTTCCCAGGCTTTCTGCTGTTCTTCGTTCTCATTCAGAACAACCCAACAGAAGTGTCATGCTTGACTTTACCCAACTTACCAAACTTCTTTTTTCCACAAAATAAATGTCATTCCTTCTGCCTATAAACATCTATCTAACATATATTCATTCCTTCATATCTCAGAAATAATAACCATGCCTTACAGAAATTCTCCCTACCTTTATATCCTGTCTCTCCATTTCTATCATAGAATTATGGTGTTCTTTTTGTCCACTTTGTGTCATGCATCATACTGAAATTACAATTGCATAATACACGTGTCCTCAGTACATTATAAGCTCCAAAAAGCCAAGACACTGATTCAACTATATAAGGCTCTATCCCATGGTATTGCAAAGATCTTGCCACATGGTGTAAACCTAAGAAATAACTGAGTAAGTGTATGAATAAACTCCATTCTGTGGCTACATTTTTTAAGTGGAAATCCCTGTATAGTGAGCAATGAGATAAGAATATCAAACAAGGGGTATCTGGTGGCTCGGTAGGTTAAGTCTCTGACTCTTAATTTCAGCTCAGGACATGATCTAAGTGTCCTGAGAATGAACCCAATGGTGTGTTCAGCTGGGAGTCTGCTTGAGATTCTCTCCCTCCCCCTGCTCTGTCTCACTTTCTCTAAAACAAATAAAGAAATCTTTAAAAACAATCAAACAAGCAAATGAAGAACTAGCTTAGTGATTGAACCAGAAATGCCATTAGAATAAAAATTTTGAGCGAAAAGGAGGGGTAGCATTTTAAGATGTGTCAATACTACTTTCTTTTTTAAGACTGTCATATAACATCTAAATTCTTTTACTGTCTTTGTAGAATGGGGAATATTACTGCTCCTGTGGTATGACCAGTTGAAAACCTATGATTCTCAATGTCATTGTTAAATTTACCAATGTAGCTTTGATGTATGTATCAATATTGAACTAGGAATTGGACGAAAGAAACCTTTATTTTATAATTTTATGAGCGTGGGCAGCAGTTAGAAAACCTGAATAATAGTTCAATTATGTATAAACTTTATGACTCTATATACAAAGAAAAATACTTTCTTAAATATAACTTCTATGCATTATTATCCCTAATAATTTTTTGTGAAATTCAAGGTTGTGCAATGATAGTTATCTCCCAAAATATTAATCTTTATGGTATTAGCCACATGGGAACAATGATTGGTTTTGTGAAAACAAACTATATATATTTATGCATTGAAGTATGTTTGTAGGTATATTTCAGTGGAAATATGGCCTTCGCCATTAATACAAAATGAATTTTACTGGTCATCAAAATAGTTATAAATGCTCTAGGAGCATACTCTTTTTGAAGCTTGCAGTTTTAGAAGTCTTCTCATGCTTCCCTAAATACTTTTCCCATCTTTCTGAAAACAAATTCAATGATTTTCAAAAGAATCCAGGAAACTTTCTTGTAGTTAGCTTAAATTAATAAATCATAATATCATTCCATGTTAATTGTAGAGAAGTTCTAACACAGTGTCCTTACCATCCACTCGTCTTATTATCACCTTTGTTGCAAGAAGTTAAAATTGCTTGGATCTGATCCTAATAGATTAAGCTAACACTCTCAGCTTTAACTTTTCCTGTCACACATCTTCACCTTCTACAATGGCAAAGCTTGTGATTTGAATAACAGATCCATTAGATATTTTAATCATTTTGTAGAATTGAATTGGGTAAAAAGTGAGCCATATCTGTGGCTTTTCTAACACTCACATAAACAAACACACATAAGCAAAGGCACAAATATATACTCTTCTGTACACCATACCCCTTTCATTAGACAATTTTGATTCTAATTGGTTGTGTATGGACCTTATTATCTAATTACAATCTAATTTTAAAAAATAAAAACCATTGCATAGGATATCTCCAGTCTTAATCATGGACATTAATATACTGTTCTTTGAGATTCAATCTGACAGCCTCTTCAAACTCAGAAATTGGCTTGCTAGAAACCTTCAAGGTCATGATCCTTCAAAACACTGTTTGTCAAATTGCCCTGACACACCTCCTACAGGAAAAACTACTCTTTGATTATTAATGTGCAATGGAAAAGTGACATAGCCTTGCATACTGATCTTATAGATCAAGAAAAATTACAGAATGAGCTACAAAAATATCTTGAGATAAACCTCATGTACATAATGAATGCAAAAAAAAAGAGCATGATTTGATATGTGAATCTTTATTTCTGAATAAAGAATTCTGAGTTTCTTTTTTTTTTTTTTTTTAAAGATTTTATTTATTTATTTGACAGAGAGAAAGACCACAAGTAGGCAGAGAGGCAGGCAGAGAGAGAGGGAAGCAGGCTCCCTGCCGAGCAGAGAGCCCGATGCGGGGCTCGATCCCAGGACCCTGAGATCATGACCTGAGCTGAAGGCAGAGGCTTTAACCCACTGAGCCACCCAGGCGCCCCGAATTCTGAGTTTCTAAAAGGCATTGCAAATATGCTGGAGGATTATACATGATTTTCATATCTTCAATATAAAACATATGGAATTATCTGTAAACATATTCTTGGCTTCACAATGGAAAATAGTGTCAATACTATTGATTATACAACCAATTAAATTGTATAGACTGCAGGCCAGTTCATTTTTTTAAAGATTTTATTTATTTATTCACTTATTTAAGAGTGAGAGAGCATGAGAGAGCACGCATGAGCAGGGCGGAGGGACAGAGGGAGAAACAGACTCTCCACTGAGCAGAAAGCCCAATGTGGGATTCGATCCCAGGACCCTAGGATCATGACATGAGCTAAAGGCAGACACTTAACTGATTGAACACCCCAAGTGCCTGTAGGTCAGTTTATAAAGAAATAGTTCTACTCCTCTCTGCTACATTTTAACTCAAGTCACACAAGTACATCCATTTAGTATATACTATACATTAATAATTATTTTTAATATTTTGGATGATATGAAGCAAAAACCCATAGAAAATGTATTATATACAAATAGCGTGTGTGTGCACACACACATGTATAGAAATGCATAGAAATACAAAATGCATATCATTAAGAGTTATTTATTTCATAAAAATATTTTTATAAATTCCTCTTTGATAAATGTTTTCATGAAATTAAAATCTATGTAATGATACATATCACTCACAATATCTCATGTATGTATTAAAATCTAATAAAATCAGGGGCCCCTGGGTGGCTCAGTGGGTTAAAGCCTCTGCCTTCGGCTCGGGTCATGATCTCAGGGTCCTGGGATCGAGCCCCACATCGGGCTCTCTGCTCAGCAGGGAGCCTACATCCCCCCCCTCTCTGCCTGCCTCTCTGACTACTTGTGATCTCTCTCTCTCTGTCAAATAAATAAATCTTTAAAAAAAATCTAATAAAATCAATTAGTTTGCAAGAGCAGAAGAACAGCAAGTCATGAGCAGATCATAATTATATATTGTTATGTATTTATGTAGAGATAATTATGTATCTCTAAAGATAAAGAGACAATTCCAAAAAGTCTATTTCCAAAAGAAATAGAAATTATCTGTCATCTGATTTCTCATCAGTAAAACTGTACACCAGAGGACACTGAAAAATAGTTTCCAAGTTGTAAATTAAAGAGATTATTTTGATTCACCAATTTTATACCTTTAAAAGCTGTCTTTCAAGAAGCTAGGTAAAATAAGATACTTTTTCTGATAAGTGAGAAATCAAACAAGGTTTCTCTTCCATGCATCATTTCTTAGGAAATCATCTCGAGCAAATGACAAAAAGGAAGACACAGTGAATATAAAATATTTTATAAGGTAAATGTTATAACTCAGAATTTCCATGACAGTAAATTCATCAATCATTCATAATATTTATATATCAAGCCCATAAACCAATCAGTTGAAACACCAGTAGAAAGAGAGTAGGCTCCAGAGGAGTATCTGTAAAGAAGTGTATCATATTTGAAGAAATAAGTGAGGTTTGAAAAGAGATGGGAGATGGATGACAGTGACTAAACTAAGTAGATAAATATTTTTAAGAATATATGTATTATATTATATATGTATACAGAATACATACAGCTTACCCGTTATTTTGTGGGTTTTTTTGTTTTTGTTTCTTTTTTTTTTTTTTTTTTTGGTGCATCTGTGATTCTATAACATTACTCTCCAATTTTTGTATTTTGTGTTTTCATGAATAACGAATTCCTTTCTGAGCCATTTCTTTTCCAAATTATCATAGTTGGACTGTAGAAGAAACATTAAGAAATGTGATTCTTTGTGTTTGCTGTGTAACATCACTAGATACTTTGTATATAAATGAATCAATAAGTACTCAATAGGTATTTGTTGTATGAATGATTAATCAGACCATTCATTAGGAACTAAAATAATGTCCTTTCATTGGAATGATTAGCCAACTGCACACCTAAGGGTAAAAAGTCAGTATATATATATAGACTGACTTGATGCAGGGTGTAGAATGTGGAGAGAAATAGAGGACAAAGGTAATTGTTTTACAACAAAAAATTAATCAAACTCAGTATCAGTAATAATGTAGGGAAGTCCAGAGTGAGTAGAGCTAATTTGGATATTTAAAGATAGAAGATGTTGAGTTCATTGTAAGATATGTTTTTTTAGAGAGGGCAGCAGTATATCCAGGTAAATATATCAATAAAATCATCTGTTAACATAATTGTTTTTTCTAGCCTCTAGAAATATTGGAATTTCTCATAGATTTTCACCTTTGGATGCGTTTCCATAGCACATAGGATTGAAGTATTTCTGCCTAGGCACTTAACATAATATACTGATTTTGATCTACTAAATTCTTAATTTCTTAAGAGCAACATACCATTTTGATTATTTTACTTATAAGAATCTCATATGTTGCCTGACACACAGACTTTCTACAAATGTATGTTAAACTGAACAGACAAGTCCAGAAATAAATAAGTTTTTAGCTTGGATACTGTCTTTGAATTAGAGTTCAAATCAAGTGATAGGTGTCTAAAAGTCCTCAGTTTTAGGCAAAACTGGTATTAACAGAATGTAAGGAAGTATTCATTATGGGGAATATTTAGTAATAAATAAATCAGGCTATGTAAAATAAATGCATCTAAAGCATAGCAGGCACCGAAATATTCTACTGAATAGTCATTTTAAAGTTCATTGGACACTTTCTTACAAAATAACACTAGAAAATATTTCTAAATTAATTTATTATTTATTAATTGCCTTAACAAAGTATCTTGTTTTAGAAATTATTGACAGAAAAAATAATCTTAAGTTGATATATTTTGAATATATTTTTTTGAAAAATATGATAGTGAGATAAAACTATTTCATCTTTCATAGAATTCCCTTCTAGAATGGATATGAAGGTCATTTTGCAACAATATTTGAGGATTCCTTCTTTTTCCAAGGATCTTCTTTAATTTCTTGATATCCAAAATAAATTCTACTGGAGTTTTTATGACTACATCATTTTTGTTCATTTTCTCATACTTTGATATGTACGGTACTGTCAGAACCTCATTCATCTGACTTTCTGTGGATTGGGAAAGTTCTTCCAAGTCACTTTTGCAAACTTCATTATTTTAAAAATTATTATAAGATTTTTTTTTAATTTTATTTATTTGACAGAGAGAAACACAGCGAGAGAGGGAACACAAGCAGAGGGAATGGTAGTGGGAGAAGCAGGCTTCCTGCCAAGCAGAGAGCCTGATGTGGGGCTCGATCCCAGGACCCTAGGATCATGACCTGGGCGGAAGGCAGATGCTTAACGACTGAGCCACCCAGGCGCCCCTATAAGATTTTTATTTTTAAATTTTTAAATTTAAATTTATTTTTAAATTTTATTTTTTTATTTATTTTATTTATTTAAATAAATTTTTTATTTAAATTTATTTTTAAATTTTATTTTTAAATTTTTAACTTTTTAAATGTATTTTCTTTATACCAAGATCTCCCAAATGCTGGACTTTCAGAAATAGTGAGTGTCAAAACCAGACTGGAATTGACATGTGAAAGAGGTAAATCAATTCTGGCTATAATGGAGAGAGATATTCAAGTAGGACTAATTTTATGAGGAGGCAGCTCTTTAATGATTATTATACTGTTAGTGTGATTATCTCTTCCATGAATAATTTGATTAATAAATATGCAGATCTAAATGAAGAAATTTCTGCATACATACCAATGTATCCCTTCTCCCTTTCTAACTGCTGTATTACCCAGAATCTATAAAACATAATCTGTTTTGTGTCACAATGCCAGTGCCTATAAGACACATTTAGTATATATAAATATAGAAAATCAAGTTTCTACTGTCAAAGAGCCTGTAGACATCTCATTCCACTCTGGACTATCTCTGTGCATTCTTTTCCATAGTCCCCAGAATATAGCAAAATTGTTTCTAGTATCTATGGAAAGCTAATTTTCTATATTGCTTATAAAATCCCCCATAAACCCTCTACTTTTTTCATAAACTTTTATTCAGCTACTTAAATGGTAACTTTTAATTGCTGATATAGTGTTTATACAATACATGTTTATTTTATATTATATCCAGCAAGAGAAATAAGCACAGTGATATGCAGATAAAAATAAGAAAAGTGTGAGTTAAATACATTTATTTTGTAACATGGGGAATAACGAGTACATTCAAATTATTGTATGATACATAGTATTTTTAGTTCTAGCTAAAAATTTTTTTAAGGACTGTACCTATTTGACAGAGAGAGATCTACAAGTAGGCAGAAAGGTAGGCAGAGAGAGAGGGGAAAGCAAGTGCCCCGCCAAGCAGAGAGCCCCATGTGGGCCTCAATCCCACAACCCCGAGATCATGACCTGAGTTAGGGGCAGAGGCTTTAACCCACTGAGCCACCCAGGTGCCCCTAGTTCTAGCTAAATTTTAAAAATGGTTATAAGCATCTAGAGGGTAGCAATTCTGCTATGCTCTGTATGGCATTATGTAGTCCTTGTGTGCTTTTTATTACAATATAATATAATTTGGAATTGTTTGTAGTAAATACAAAAGTGCAGTGTAACATTTGTTATAAGCCACTGCTTAAAGTAGAGGCTTATTGATCAAAGGGTTTGAAATGAAGGTTTAATATCCTAGACTATATTTAAAAGAAGAGAGAAAATATAGAAAGTCAATTCAAAGTCCTAAAGTGAATATCTTATGAAAGAGAACAGAAGCTTACAAATTGAATCGTCAACTAAAATATATATGATTGCTTTTGTTTCATTGTTTCATTGTTCAGCTATGTTTGGTGGGTATGTTTCATTGTTCAGCTGTAATCAATATGACAATCCAAGTCAGATACTCTAATAGCAATAACTTTTAAAAGTCTTTGAACATTTATTGCTCATCTCTCTTGCATTTCATTTGATTCAGGGTGCTTCAAATTTGAAACAATCTAAGTAGAATGCAGTCATTGTTCTTGAAATGGTTAGTGTAGGCAATTGAAAGAAACGTTCAGCTTTCTATTTGATGTTACTGCTGGTATTTTATGCCTTGTAATAAGGCCAGAGGTAACTACATTTAGTAAAGGAAACTCTATTGACAATATATATATTTTACTCTAATATATTCTCTTTATTTTGTTTTCTGTTTGTAAAATACACTTTTGTAAGAAAATACACACCACACACACACACACACACACACACACACACTTTACTTTACAATTCTGTAGATAAAAAACACAGTTCCTAATCTCCCAGAATAATAAAGAACAAGTAGATATTAGGTAAATGCCATTGGAATTAAAACAAAGTTTTCTTTGGTTGGCTGGTTTGATTTTTATCAAAATTACAAAGAATATTCTATACACGCCAACTTTCAGATCTGTTTCTTGAGATTTATTATGCTACTTTTCATTTCTAATATCCTTGTAATGGAAACTGTATTGTGAATTGTAGCAACTTGGGAATGCTGTACCTATCTTAAAATGTCCATAAAAGGCAAGTAGTGACCTAAAGATGACTGTCAAAACCAGACTGGAAAATGCCAACGTTTGAAAGGATTTTGTTTTAAAAGTCCTAGAGTCTTATCATGAGTATCCCTAATGAATATTAAGAAATCAGTTTAGCCAAGGGCAAGATCTGTTTTTCCTTTTGCCTCATATTTGTTTTATCTTCTTTATTTCATATCATCTTTACTTTTTGCAGAGTAAGCAGGGAAATTAGATGTGAAGAACTGAAGAACTTAGGGGATCAGATGGGAACTGGAGACTGTAGGGAGAACAAAACCAAGGGTACTGAAATATGCAGTTGATTAGCCCCAAATGCCTCTAATATAAATACTGGAGACATATTTTCAACATGAGAGCTGTTATGGATACTTAGTCAAAATAGGAAAGCATGCAACAGTTTCTATTTCTCTTTCATACATCTTCTATATCCCCAGTCCAACTCCTGCCCCCCTCCCAATAATCCAGAACCATCTACAGACTGATGGTGGAACATTTTATAGAGAGAACCTTGCTTCATCCTATGTTTGTTCATTGTTTTCAAAACAAAATTTTAGGGGCGCCTGGTTGGCTCAGTTGGTACAGCACGCTACTCTCGATCTTGGGTTCGTGAGTTCAAGCCCCTTATAGGGTGCAGAGATGACTTCAAAAACAAAATTTTAATGGGAGGATTAAATTTGTTTTAGATATTATAGATATCCTCCAAAGTATAATACATTGTGGGAATAGTTGGAGATTACAAATTTAGTAAAATTAGGAGAAAAATGTGAAGAAAAGAAGATCATGTAGGAGATGATAAAAGGAGATAAAATAATGTTTCTTTTTTTTTATGTTATGTTTGTCACCATACAGTACATCATTAGTTTCTGATGTAGTGTTCCATGATTCATTGTTTGTGTATAACACCCAGTGCTCCATGCAATCTGTGCCCTCCTTAATACCCATCACCTGGCTCACCCATCCTCCTACCCCCCTCCTTTCTAAAACCCTCAATTTGTTTCCTGGAGTCCATAATCTCATGATGTTTCAAATGAGTGAAGTATTAAATGGATATGTGTTTATAAGCCAGAAGGATTAATAAGTTAGACAGACATGAAGACTCAAGGGTCTAATTCAAGGCATTTACTTTGAAATAAGTAGACTAGAAAATTATCGCTTTTAATGAATTATAGTACAATAGCAAAAAAACAATATACATATTTAGTACACGGTCAAGTGTTAGGCATTGTCAGAGATTGGGTTTCTCAGAAAGCAATGCTGAGACAAATGAATATGAAGGAAGTTTCCTGGGGGAGAGTCTCTGAATAATCACACATTTAGGAAATTGAAGAAGCAAATGGAAAAGTTGGTGTATTAGTTAGGGTTCTCCAAAGCTGGAGACATAGGAGAGCCAATGGTTCATTTCCAATTCAAGTCAAGGATTTTTCAGTAATCTGCTTTGAGTTTTTATAAGATAATGTAAGCAATTGTATATAAAATAAACTGTGATTGTGGGGTCAAATGAAAGGAGTCAGAAGAGTTGTTTGGCTGGTTGGCTAGATGATTCTCTCTTTTTTTTTTCTTGGCATGTGGTGGTCAAGTCATATTTTTTTTTTTTGAATTTTAATTTTATTTATTTTTTTCAGTGTTACAAGATTTATTGTTTTGCACCATACCCAGTGCTCCATGCAGTATGTGCCCTCCTCAATACCCACCACCAGGCTCACCCAGCCCCCACCCCCTCCCCTCCAAAACCCTCAGTTTGTTGCTCATAGTCCACAGTCTCTCATGGTTCATCTCC
>CM053606.1:143133790-143144843 GCA_028646535.1 Procyon lotor
AGAAAGAAAGAAAGAAAGAAAGAAAAAGAAAGAAGTTAGTTAGTTTCTGGAAAGTTGACTTTCAGTGGAATGTTTGATATCCAAAAAATATGTGTTCATTAGAAAAGAGAGAAATGGACATGGTGAGTATTGACAAATTTCTGGAAAAAAATAAGGTTATAGCTCAGGGTGGAATTTTGAAGACCAAATGCCAGCTTATATAGAACTTTGGAAATAAGATATATTTGTAAGCAGTCAAATGTTACACATTATTAGATTGTGATGTATCAAATAATGGAGAACGATGGACACAAATCTGTAGAAGCACACATTTGGAAACCTCATTAATGAAACAACTAATATTGCTACTCAACAGTCCTGGCAGATTTGTACAGAGGGTTTAGCATTTCACCTGATATTGTGAAGAATAAAACTTGAATTTTCAGAAACATTTCCTAATTTTTTTCTCAAATTTGCCTTATGAATAAGTTGTAGAATGACAACTTTAATTCTCTTGATAAGCTGAAGATTTCTAAAAGATCTTTCCATTAAATCCATGCGCTTGCAGGAATGCTGAGATCAATATTACTTACCTTGCAATCTCCAAAATTAGTCCTTCAGAAAGTACATTGGGACTGTTTTACCTTTTTGGCAAAATAATTAGTTTAATCATCAGCTTTAATTTATAGTTCAATAAAGAAGCCCTTTTAAAGGACTATACATCTTAACTATCAAAACCAGATCATTGGAAATAGACAAAACAAATGGCCAGAGCAAATAGAAATGAACACGTCAACACCAAAAGTCTTTGCTTACTTATATATAAAATGAACTTATCAGCCCTTATCCAAGTGGCTATGACTAATCAAATGATAAGAAAGGATTTATATATGCCCAACTTTTTAGTCTTCCATTAAATTCTTGTGTGTGACTCAAAGATTTTTATCTGCTTATAAATTATTTTTAATCTATAATTTTCATTAAGGTTCTTTTTGTTTCATATTTAGGCTACATAGCTACTAATTATTAATTGTTCACATAATGTGTTTATATTTCAAATCTTCATATTAAGAAGAGCCAATAAAAATCAATATTTGTCATCATAAAAGCATAGTCATTTCAGTTTGCTTCAATATTGTTTAGTTTGTTTCCTTGTTTCTTGTTATTCTTGGTTCTTTTATACTTGGTCATTTAAAAAACATCTTTTCCAGATAATGAGCAGTAACAGTCCATTTGTAAGTATACTGAATCTCCAATTGTAAAATATATCATAAAAATAACATAAAATATGTATGCTTTAAAATCATAATAAAACAAAATCATACAAAATATCTACCATCCAGATCAAGACATAGAATATTAATACTATGTCCAAAGCCTTCCACGTGCCTCTCATAATAGCACCCTTCCCTCCTTTCTCAGAGACAACAGCAGCCACTAATTTTTATTAATTATATCTTTCACTTTCTACATAGTTTTAAAATTATATATGTCTGTTGTATCTGTAAGTTTTCTAACTGGAAAGGAAAACCACATGAATATTGTGAAATATGAATTGTGTTATGTAAATTAGTCCTTACACAGTTGAGGAAGAAGATATTAAAAAAGGATAGAAAAAATAACTAACCATGCCTGGTATTATTAACATGTCAGAGCTAAGGCAGGAAGCAAGGCATGTCCAGTTACTAGACTAGAAGTACAAAGAGGCTTGGTGGAATACTCAAGAGAAAGTTATTGGCTCTTGGAGGCTATTACCTCAAAGGTAATACACATGTAAGTTTTTTCCATATCTTCTTTAGTCTGATAACTCACTTCTTTTTCATTGCTGAGTAATATTCCATCACCTTTATGTAGCACAATTCATTTATCCATTCATCAACTGAAGGACATTTTTGTTGCTTCCAATTTTTGGCAATTTTAAAGAAAGCTGCTATAAATATCTGTGTGCAGATTGTTATGGGACTTAAATTTTCAACTCCTTTCCATAAATACCAAGGAGTATGCTTGCTGGATCATATGGTAATAGTATGTTGAGGTTTGTAAGAAACCACTAAACCTTCTCTGAAAGTGCCTTTAACATTTTGCATCCCAACAAGCAATGTTTGAGAGCTTCTGTAGCTCCATCAGCACCAGCACTTAGGGTTATCAGTGTTCAAGATTTGGGCCACTTTAATAGGTACTTAGTAGTATATAATTTTTGTTTTAATTTTCATCTCTCTGATGAGATATGTGAAGCATCTTTTCATAAGTGTATATGTTACTTGTGTATTTTCTTTAGTTAAGTGTCAAAGGCTTTGGCCCATTTTTTTTAGTAGGTTGTTTGTTTTCTAATTGTTGAGTTTTGAGCATTCTTTGCATACTTTGAATAATAGTCTTTCATTGATCTTTTGCAAATATTTTCTCCCAATCTTCATTCTCTTGATATTGCTTCTCATTTTTTTATATTGTCTATCATAAAGCAGAAGTTTTTAATTTTAATGAACTCTGGCTTATCAATTATTCCTTTCATATATAAAATCTTTGGTGTCGTACCTAAAAGGGCATCATCATACCCAATAGGTTTTCTTCTGTGATCTTCCAGAAGCTAAGTTTCGCATTTTACATTTCCATCTATGATCCAATTAAAATTATTTTTGTGAATAGTGTAAAGTCTGTGTTGAGATTCATTTTTTGGCATGTGGATGTCCAGTTTTTTCTAGCACCATTTGTTAAAGACACTTTGTTCCATTCTATTGCCTTTGCTTCTTTGTCAAACATGAGTTGACTATCTATACTGGGATTATTTCTGGGCTCTCAGCTCTGTTCCATTGATCTTTGTATATTCTTTCACCAATGTCACACTGTCTTGATTACTGTAGTTTTTGTTTGTTTTTTTATTACTGTAGTTTTATAATAACTCTAAAAGTTGGGTAGCATCAGTTCTTCCATTCTGTTCTTCCTCTTCATTATTGCCTTGGTTATTCTGGGTCTTTTGCCTCTCCATGCAAACTAGAAACAATATGCTGATAGTCATAAAATAACTTCCTAGGATTTTTATTAGGATTGTATTAAATCTATAGATCAAGTTGGGAAGAACCAACATCTGGACAATTTTAGTCTGTCAATTAACTTGGAACATTTCTCCATCCATTAAGTATTTCGGTATTGTTAATCAGAGTTCTATAGTTTTCTTTATATAAACGTTGTATATAAAACTTGTTAGATTTATACCTAAGTCTTTCATTCGTGGGATGCTAATGTAGCTGATGTTATGTTTTTAATTTCAAGTTCCACTTGTTCATTGTTAGTATATAGAAAAATCGTTTTTGTACATTAATTTTATATCCTGAAACCTTGCCATAATTGCTTATTCCTGGAGTTTCTTTGTCAATTCTTTTTGATTTCCTCAGAGACAATCATGTCACCTTCAAGCTAACAAACAAAATCTTTATTTCTTCCTCCGTAATCAGTATACCTTTTATTTCCTTACCTTGTCTTATAGCATTACTAAGGAATTTCAGTCTAATATTGAAAAGGAGTCATGAAAGAGAATATCCTTGCCTTGCACCTTATCTTATTGGGGAAGTTTTTAATTTCTTACCATTAAATAAGGTTTTTTTGTAGATAGGCTTTATCAAGTTAAGGAAGTCTCATTTACTGAGAGATTTTATTATAAATGGGTGTTAGATTCTGTCAAATATTTTTTTCTGCATCTATTGATTTGATCCTGTAATTTTTCTTTTTTAGTCTGTTGATGTAATAGATTATATTTATCAATTTTTGAAGGTTGAACCAACCTTCCACATCTGGAATAAACACTATTTAGTCATAGTGTATAATAATTATTTTTATACTTATATGTATTTGATTTGCTAGCATTCTGTTGAGGATTTTAAATGTATATTATGACAGGTATTGGTGTCTAGTTTTCTTTTCCTGCGAAGTTTTTTTGTATGGTTTTGATATTAGGGTAATACCACCCTCATAGAATGAGTTTTAAAGTATGTCCTCTGCTTCTATCCTCTGATAAGGATTGTAGAGAATTGGTATGACTGGATTCCCCTCGAATTTTTAACTCTGGGGAATTATCTGCACTGAGAACTATAATTTTTCAATTATAGTTCAGCTTCTCCTACCTAGCCCTGGTTCCTGTGATAGTTTCACCTTCTGAGTCTCTGCTTCAATTACCTACAACTCCTTATATTTGTTTGTCTGCCTCCACAGTCTTGGGGCATGCAACTTGCCCTGTGTCCTTTCTCCCCAATCCCCCACTTTTTAAAAAGATTTTATTTATTCATTTATTTGAGAGCGAGTTCAGGGGGAGGAGCAGAAGGGGAGGGAGAAGGAGAGGAAAGAATCTCAAACAGACTGCTGAGCTCAGAGCCTCAATCCCAGGACCCTGAGATCAAGACATAAGCCCAAACCCAGAGTCAGGTGCCCAATGGACTGGGCCACCCAGGCATACCTGTCATTTCCTCTCATGCATCCAAGAAGAGTTCTTGATTTTTCAGTCTGTTCAGCTTTTTACTTTTTTTCAGAATGGAGTAGTGTCCTCCAAATTCTTCACATGCAGCACTGGAAACCAGAAGTCCAGTAAATTTTAATCTTCAAATACCAAAATTGTTGAAATGAAGGCAAGAGATTTGCCAAGACTGCTGCCAAAGAAAGTGTAATATAATAACCAAAGATAAAGGAAACAAAATGAATAATAAGGGATTTCTCTTACATAACATAGGTTATCCTAAGTATTTGTTGAATATGTAAGTAAAAATTATTAACCAAAGTATGGACATCACTGGTTTTAAGCCAAATTGATGTATTTACAAATATAGTCAACTTTTCCAATCTTCTGATATTGTCCAAGAAAACATTTCCTTAATCTAATTTTTCTAGTCTTTCCTTTAAGATAACATGTTTTTTAGATGCCAGGTATCTTATCAGAAGTGATAGTCATAGATATACTGCTTCAGTAAGAGTCCCTTCAATAAACTCAAGCCATTAATGAATCAGCAGTAAATTTTACAAACTTGTAATTACAGTACACAGAGCTACCATAGAAATGCATGAAAATTTAAGAGAAGTATATGGTAGATTTGTTAAAACTGTCACACAGATCAGAGTGGTCACTGAATTCTGAACAATTTTCCATCCTCTGAAGGCATTATTTATAATTAACATATTTTTTGATCTAGTCTTTAGTTTTCAATTAACATCACTAATTCTTTTAATTGGATGTGAGATTAACTTTAGCAAGTTCTAGGACACTTCAGTTACTTTGATCATAAACACGATTGGGGCTGGCTTTGTAGATTAGCATATCATGTACATCCAGCACAAGTATAATTGTTTTACAAGACCAACGTGCTTGTTTAGAATTGTTTAAAATAAATTACAAAAGGAATTTATAAGCATTTTTCAAGCCACATAACAATGACTTATAAATAAGAATTATTTTTTATTATCCATTACATTGGAAATATTACCAAATAAGTTAACACTTCTAGAAGACTCGTTTAGAGATTTCTTGATTAAAAGTCTTTTAAATAATTTGAATTAGAAAATTAAGGTCATTGCCCAATATAATCAAATAAAGCTCTAAATATGTTTTGCATTTTATAGATACATTCCCAAATATGTAAGAATAATAGATATTTTCCAACATCAAATCTAAGAAATAAAATCACTTCCATAGCACTAGCCTTTCATTTCATTTCACAAATTAGTATCAAGCCAAGTATCTCCAACTTACTAACTATAATAAAAATGCTCCATTATTTTACTGAATTGCCTTCATCAATTGTAAATTTCTGGAAATTGATTACACTTAATATTATATCTCAATATTTGTATTTTTGGTAGTATCCATTTTTTAACAAAATTTTGCCACTTCATTTTCATTTTTTGGTCTTATTATGAGATATGATGCTTTTTATTTTTTTAAGATTTATGTATTTATTTTAGAGAGAGAGCATATGCATGTGGAGGGGTGGAAAGGGAGAAAGAATCTCAAGAAGACTCCCCACTGAGCACAGAGCACCATGTGGAGCTCATTTCACAAGATCATGAAATCATGAGCCTAAATCAGGAGTTAAATGTTTAATCAGCTGAGCCACAAAGACACCCCTGATGCTAATGATAAAGTTTACCATATCATTATATTTATTTTTTAAAGATTTTATTTATTTATTTGAGAGAGGAGAGAGTGTGAACAGGCAGAGAGGGAGAGGGAGAGGGGCAAGTGGACTCTCTTCTGAGAACGGAGCCCAATGTAGGGCTCAATCCCAGGACCCTAACATCATGACCTGAGCCCAAGTCAGATGCTTCACTGACTGAGCCGCCCAAGTGCCCCATCATATCATTACATTTAGGTAAAACTGTATGTCAGTTAAGGAAATACTGTTTTAGTTTGCAGTCCAGTTAAGGTGAAGATATGACCAAAGAAGAGGAGAGAAAGGTATGTAGAAAGCATATTTTGTATATCTAGGTGGCCTATTTGGTTAAGCATCTGCCTTAGGCTTAGGTCATGATTTCAGGGTCCTGGGATAGAGTCCAGCTTCTCCCTCTGCCTGTTTCTCCCTCCCCCTGCTCTCTCTGGCAAATAAATAAATAAATAAATAAATAAATAAATAAATAAATAAAATCTTTAAAGAGAGAGAGAGAAAGAAAGAAAAGAAAAGAAAGCTGCATTTCCAGTGCAAGAATGATTAAAGTTTGAGAAATCTGACACAGAATGTTCAGGACACAATAACTTTTTAAACAATCATTTTATCTATTTTCAATATTTATTTTTCTTCTTTGTCAAACTTGTATAGGTGATTCTTCTTGTTCAGCTCCACAGCCCGATATCTCCCTATTTTATCTTACTGTCTGGTGTTTCATAGTGATTTAAATTAATTCTTAATTATGCATTTTAAATTGCTTTTCTTCCCCATTTCTTAAAGTATTGTAAGATTTTTCATTAAATGACAATTCATATAATAGGATATTTTAAGACTCTCTTTTATAAGAAGAGGCTTTAGAACATTATTCTTATCACCATGTGTTTTGGTAAGAGCCCTAGTATGAAAATGGAATTGTTACCTGTAATTTAAATGTACAGAATGAATTGATTACACACTTACATTTTGTCAGAATATTTTTACAAAATAACTACCTTTTATGAAAATCGAACATTTCCTTGATCCTGCCTTTCTGAATTCCTAAAACATACAATTGAAAGCCCTTTTTGCAAATTCAGAATATTATTAAAAAAGGGGATGATAACCAGGTGTGCTGTTTAAGTACAAATGAATTGTCTGGATCTCTAAGACATAAAAATTCTAGAATAATTGTTTTTGTTAGCCCACTCCCTATTAAGTATTAGTGTTGACAGAAGTTCCTTCCCTATAAATCATTCTGTCATCCCAATCCTGATCAATCAAGGTGGTGAATTATCATCCTGCTTATTATAAAAAAAACCCTAAATAAATGGATAAATAAATTATATTAAAATAAGCAAGAAAAATATAATAAAACTTGCCAAAAGACAAAAATTTCACAATCATCATAACCATTCTAGTCACAGGACTACCTCACAGCAGTCACCTAGAACAATTTTTTTTCTCTTTTATTTTTTGTTTCTTAAATTCCACATAAGAATGACATCCTATGGTATTGTCTTTCTCTGACTGATTTCAGTTAGGATAGCACTCTCTAGCTCCATCCATGTGGCTGCAGGTGGCAAGATTTCATTCTTTTTTATGCTGAGTAGTAGTCCATCGTGTGTGTGTGTGTGTGTGTGTGTGTGTGTGTGTGTAACTTAAAGTGATATATGCACCTAGAACATTTAGAAAGTGCCTACTTCACTATTAAAGAAAATGGACAACCAAACATCATCAAAAATGCTATGGCAACCAGTAGCATTGAAGGGAAGTCAAAATTTAAACTAAGACCATGTTAAAAAAAAAGACCACAAAAAATAGTAAAAAAAAAAAAAAAAAAAAGATAATTCCTAGAGTAAAACCTGTTAAACAGAAATGAATACACCTATTAAAATTCTTAGAAAAATTCAGGGGTTCCTGGGTGACTCAGTCAGTTAAGGGTCTGCCTTCAACTCGGGCTGTGATTCCAGGGTCCTGGAACCAAGTCCTACATTGGGCTCCTTGCTCAGTAGGGACGCTGCTTCTCCCTCTGCCTGCTACTCCGCCTGCTTGTACTCTCTCTCTCTCTCTCTCTGACAAATAAATAAATAACTTAAAATAAAGAAATTAAGAGGTTAAATTCTTTAAAAAATTGTAAGATAAGTTTTTCAACTAAAAGAACAGAGTGGCAAAAAATATCAAAGCAAAAACATACGTTGCTGAATATAACGAGAGATAGATGACAGATGATCCATGGATAGCCAGATTATGGCTAAATTAATAGATAAGTATTACCCAAAACATATAGTCTGAAAATAGTGTGGAGACTTTCCCAGTCTTTATCTTTGCAAAAAAAAAAAAAAAAAGACAAAGATATAAGGAAAAGCCATGAGATATTAACTATCAAATCACGATTGTCAAATGTCTGGTAAGTAGCAGTTATAGAAAATGACTGAAAAAATGGAAAAGAGAAAATTACCTAAGATATATATAAAGAAATGTAGAACAGAAGGTAATCTATAGCAATGGTTGTATATAATATTTATACACCATTTTTAAAGTTTATGATTTTTAAGGAGAAAAAGTAAAGAAGTGAAAAGAGATGAATATATTCATATATTTATTATAATACCAATAAAAATTCAAAAAAGGTCAATTTGGAATCAATAGTTCAGAATTTCTATGGAAAATATATGTAGGATTATTGAATATTTAAAATATTAAAATATTTTAAACTCTGATAATTTAATCTGGAAAAGGATATGGTGGCAGCTCAGTGGAAAAGGATAAATCTAAACCCATGACTTTGTGTGTGTGTGTTTTACATATGTGCAGCATCATATGTATGATAGGCAATAATGTATGTAAGTTTTACCAAGATGCCTGTGATATTTATAATCATTGAGGGATGAAAAGATTTTGTGATATATTGTCTAAGGAAAATGAAATCATACTTCTACTTTATGTTGTCAAACAGGTTAAAATATAGGAAAATTGTTCAATAGTAAGGCAGAAAAATCAGAATAATGCGGAAAACATTGACTTATGTTTATCTATTTATGGAGTATAAATTAACCCTCTATTCAAAAGAAAATGTGAAAGTATAAATTAAATGACTGATAGATTTTATTTTGATCTAAAATTTATTCCTATAATGCAAGTAACAAAATTTTTATATAAGAAAGTATAACCAATATAATTTAATACCTGCATTTAACATTATTTTAATATCATAGGACCAGTCTTATATATAAACAAACACACACACACACACACTTTTAAGGGGGAAAGAAAACTTAAAATTCAAAAGAAAGTGTGCAAATAATACAAAGATAAAAATGCAGAAAAATGGATCCAAATGATCCACAAACATAAAGAAGAAAAGCTGCCTTACTCATGAAAAATCATGAATGTAAACAAAATAATATTTTAATAGGTATCATGTTCTTGCAAATGTGTTTTGTGGACCTGAGAACATTAAATATAATTTATTACCCTGTTTTAAATGTAATTGCATGGAGGAACACTGAAAATTTAATACTTTAATTATCTTTTGGAACTTTCCGTGTGACTCACTGAGGAAACAGTTCAGTAAATGTTTTTCTGGATCCAATGTATTTTTTATATTTTCAAATCACAAAAAATAAAATAGAAGGAAAACCTTCTTTCTTACCTTTCAACCATGAAGCATCACTTCTCTCTTTTCTGGGTCTCACCAGCCCTGTGATGTTTAGGATGAATGAAGAAAGGGAATCCACTGTCATGATATCCTTCTACACTCACTATCTAATTACCTAACTCCATATTCACTATTCAACAGATTGCAATTAAAGGTCTTTCTCAAACCACTAAAATTGCTTTTTACTCAGATAACAATGACTTTATATCGAAAAATCTAATAAACATTTTTATTTCTCAGCTTACCAGCTCTTTTTGTAATTGTTTATTCTTATCACTTCTTGTTAAATTTCTTTGGCTCTTGCAGCAATCCTGTTTTCTTAATTTTAAGTTTTCTGTACCTTCATAAGCCCCTCCTTCCTTTATGATGTCCTTTTCTTCATGAAGAGCTGTATTTATAATCTATTATTCATAATCAAGTATCATAATATTAAATCCATGAAAATCTAAGGACGTCAATTTTACTCTTGCATCCAAGCAAACATTCACCAATTCCCGCTAAATTTATTTCCTGAATATGTATTAAATCTATCCTTTTCTTTCCATCTCTGCCACTAGTGCTTTTGTTCAGATCCTCATCAAACAAGGATTATTCTATCCAAGATTATTCTAGCACTTTCTTAAATGATAATCCATGTTCCAGTCTTGTCTTCCTTAACACATTCTCCAAATTACCACTGAACTTTCTAATACTAATATGCAGATATAATCTAATATAATTATACTAATATAATCAATGCCTACAGAAGAAAAGTCATATTCCCTAATGTCAAATAGATGCCATCTATAGTCTGGTCTCTTAACCCTTCTGTCACCATAAATATGCATGACTTTCCTGCCTTAAATCTTATTTTCAAGCCAACCATTACATTTTTTCCCCAAATACTTTTATTTTATTTTTTCAGTGTTACAAGATTAATTGTTCATGCACCACACCCAGTGCTCCATGCAGTACGTGCCCTCCTCAATACCCACCACCAGGCTTGCCCAACACCCAACCCCTCCCCTCCCAAATCCTCAGTGTGTTGCTCAGAGTCCACAGTCTACCATGGTTCATCACCCCCTTCCCCCGATTCACCCTTCCTTTCCTTTTCACAATGCCCTCCATGTTTTTCTTATGCTCCACACATAAGTGAGACCATAAGATAATTGACTCTCTCTGCTTAACTTATTTCACTCAACATAATCTCTTTCAGTCCCATCTATGTTGATATAAAAGTTGAGTATTCATCCTTTCTGATGGAGGCATAATATTCCATTGTATATATGGACCATATCTTCTTTATCCATTCATCTTT
>CM053606.1:143151637-143166797 GCA_028646535.1 Procyon lotor
TAAATTAGAATGTTTAGTGTTGGGACCCAAACATTAGTTTTTTTTGTTTTTGTTTTTCTTTTAAAGCTCTCCAGGTGATTCCAATGCATATCCTAGTTTGATAAATACTTAGTATTTTATTTGTGGATAAAAGACTATACAGATCAGAGAAAATGATTAGTTGACAGGTGGTGATAGATTAAGTGTTCACATTATTTTTATGTTTTTTTTTTCCTTCTAAGTGTCAGTATATTCTCAATCTACTGTAAGTTTTAAATTCATCTTGCTTTAGACTTCTTTAAAGTTACTAGAATGTGCTACCTAAGGAATAGTTATTCTTGCTGTATTAGCAAAAGGAATATAAGTGTAATGACATTAAAAATTAACTCACATTTAAAAAAAATTAACTCAAATTTATTGTACAAAGGATTTCTCATTTCTGAAGACAATCTATCAAGTAATCAAGTGATTTCAAGTAATTTACCTCAGGTTATACTGCTAGACTTGGTTTAGACAGGCAAGATATTTCAGTTGAGATGAGATCGTTAAGATCTAGAACTATAATGAAGTATTAATCTGTGAATAGAGTGTGCAACTTCTAGCACAGAGCACACACGAAGTGCCCTGAAATATCTATAGCCAAACAATAGTCTAAAACTCTTCACCATTTTCCCTGTGTTTGTCTTTTTTCTTAATTTGGAGAAAAAGGATGAACTTAAGCTGTCAGTCCTATAGCATGATAATATGAAGCAGATTATTTTCTACCTCGGTTAATTTGCATCAGTCATTATAAATTAGATGATGAGATGAATGCATATTTGAGATGAATGCATAATATATTCTTTAAAACTTTATACATAGTTTTGTCATTACATTCTTGCCATTTGGTATTATTTCATTTAAGAACTAAAGAAAGCTCATTTCTCAGCTCATTATACTCAGTCTCAGTATAAATAAAGAAATACAATGAATGATTGGAGGCCAATACTGGCAATTATTTGGAGTTTAAAAGAGAGAAGAAAAGCGGTGCCTGGGTGGCTCAGTCAGTTAAGAGTCTGGCTCTTGATTTTGAGTCAGGTCATGATCTCACAGTTGTGAGATTAAGCCCCATGGAGGGCTTGCACTGGGTGTGGAGCCTGCATAAGATTTTCTATCTCCCTCTCTCCCACCCTGTCCCTTCCCCCACTCTCTCTCTCTCAATACCTCTCTAAATTAAAAAAAAAAAAGGGAGGGGGAGAAGAAAAAAAAAAAGAGGGAAGAAAAGAAGGTCACTTTTTTCCACAAGCAGGCCAGGTCACATCTGCAGAGCTAATCTAAGGCAAATTTTTTTTTTCTTAATTCAATGAGTTCAAGGATAGCTTATCAGAAAAGAGCCAAGAAACCAAAGGAGTTAGTATGTTTCACTAGGACTAGAAAATTATTTGAGCATTGTTGGAAACCTTTATTTTGAAGAAAGTCTGCTCTCAAAGTTCTGAATGCCTTACTTATTGTCTTATAAATATGATCAATTATTTCCTTAGGGCCCAACAAAAACAGTGAAATCTCTTTGACTTTTGGCTAATCATTTATAGTCATTATTTTTTAAATGTTTTCATTTGTCTTGTAAATAAGCAATACATACAAAGTGTTTTTTTTTTTTTAATTCAGTATAGTTAGCATACAATGTTATATTAGTTTCAGGTATAAAATATACTGATTTGGGGCGCCTGGGTAGCTCAGTTGTTAGGCGTCTGCCTTCTGCTCAGGTCATGATTCTGGAGTCCTGGGATCGAGCCCCACATCGGGCTCCCTGCTAGGCGGGAAGGCTGCTTCTCCTGCTACCATTCCCTCTGCTTGTGTTCCCTCTCTCGCTGTGTTTCTCTCTGTCAAATAAATAGAATCTTTAAAAAAAATAAAAAATAAAAATAAGATAAAATATACTGATTCAAAAATTCTATACATTACTCTGTGTTCATCAAATTAAGTGAACTATTAATCCTCTTCACCTATTTTACCCATCCCCCTACCTACCTTCCCTCTGGTAACCATTTGTTGATTCTTTACAGTTAGAGTCTAGTTTTGTTGTTTTGTATCTTGTTGTTCATTTGTCTTGTTTCTTAAATTCCACATATGTGTGAAATCATATGGTAGTTGTCTTTCTGTGAATGACTTATTTCATTTAGCGTTATACTCTCTATATCTACCCCTGTTGTAAAAAGCATGATTTCATTATTTTTTATGGCTGAATAATATTCCATTGTATACTATTTTTCTATATCCATTCATGTGTTGGTAGACACTTGGGCTGCTTCCATAGTTGTCTATTTTCAATAATGCTGTAATAAACGTAAAGGTGCGGATATCTTTTTGAATTAATGTTTTCATATCCTTTGGGTAAATACCTAGTAGTGGAATTACCAAATTATATGGGAATTCTATTTTTAATTTTTTGAGGAAACTCCACAGTGTCTTCCACAGTGGCTGGATCAGTTTGCATTCCTACCAACAGTGCACTAGGGTTACATTTTCTCTACATCCTCACCAATGCCTGTTGTGTCTTGTTTTGTTAATTTTAACCATTCTGACAAGAATGTGGTGATCTCATTGGCTTTCATTTGCATTTCCCTGATGATGAATGATTTGAGACACATCTTTTCATGCCTGTTGACCATCTATATGTCTTCTTTGGAGAGATATCTGTTCATGTCTTCTGCCCATTTTTAATTGAATTATGTTTTTGGTGTTCTTTATATATTTTGGATACTAACCCTTTATCAAATATATCATTGCAGATATCTTTTCCCATTCAGTAGATTGTCTTTTAGTTGTGTTAATTCTTTGATTACTGTGCAGAAGCTTTTATTTTGATGTAGTCCCACTTGTTTATTTTTGTTTTGGTTTCTCTTGCCTCAGGAGACATTATCTAGAGAAATGTTATTATGGCCATGTCAGATTCCTGCCTCTCTTCTCTTCTAGGATTTTCATAGTTTCAGGTCTCACATTTAGGTCCTTAATTCATTTTGAGTTTACTTTTGTGTAAAGTGTAAGAAAGTGGTCCAGTTTCATTCTTTTGCATATAGCTGTCCAGTTTTCCAACATGATTTGTAGAAGTGACTGTCTTTTTACCGTTACATGTTCTTGCCTTTTTTGTAGAAGATTAATTCACCATATAATCATAGGTTTATTTCTGGGCTATGTATTCTTTTCTATTGATTTGTGTGTCTATTTTGTGCCAATACCATACTGCTTTGATTATTACAACTTTGTAGTATATCTTGAAGTCTGGGATTGTGATACATCCAGTTTTGTTCATATTTTTCAATAATACTTAGGCTATTAAGGGTCTTTTGTGGTTCCATACAAATTTTAGGATTATTTGTAATAATACTGTGAAAAACGCTATTGACATTTTTATAGGGATTACAAGAAATCTGTAGATTGCTCTAGATAGTAAGGACATTTTAACAATATTTGTTCTTTCAATCCATGAGCATGGAGTATCTTTCCATTTTTTTGGTGCCATCCTCAATTTCTTTCATCAATGTTTTTAGAGTACAGGTTTTTTGCTTCCTTGGTCAATTTTATTCCAAGGTATTTTATTATTTTTGGTAAGTACATACAAAGTTTTTAAGTTTCTGTCTTCACACTTATTTTCCTAGATCTAAAAAGCGAAGAGATTTAAGAAGAAAACAGCATGCGTATAATTAAGCTAATTAGAAGAAACAGAAGATATCATATACCAAAGAAAACTATTTTTTTTTTTATTTTTAGGCATATCATTGTTATTAATGACAACTCATAGTTATATAGAGCTTGAAATTGTATCAAGTGTTTTACATAGCTTAATTTCAAATCTCATAAATAAACTATATTGGGAAAATATCCCCTGTTTTAGAGACGGCGTTGAATCTTGAGATGAAATTCACTTCCTTGAACTCTGCCCATCTCTAGAAAGGACTCAGCATATACAGAGAATTGTTGTCAGTCTGGGTGCCAGAACACAATTTCCTGAATGTGAAGGAAAATTGTAAATGGTTATACAATATCCTGTATATTCCCCAGACACTTGCACACTAACTTCATATAATGAGCATATCTATGAGCATCAGGTCTGCAGGTGGATAATTCAAATTCAAATTCTGGATTTCACTTGCTGAGGTACTTTTTATGTTCACTTACTTAGTCTGTCATTGCTCAGAGTTCTCACTTGCAAAATGGGAATAACTGTGCCTACCTCCTGGCACAGTCAGGAGGACAAATGAGATGATTTGTATAAAACACTAAAAAGACAGGCTGCCAGATGCAGTGTGTGCTCAGTAGCTGTATAGTTGTATTTGATTATTACTACTATGAAACATGCTTTTTTAATTAGTAGAGGTCCAAGATAAGAAACAATGTAGATTCAAAAAATATAATGAAAGAAAAATTGTGTAATTCAAGGGTTAGTGATATTAATATTAATTTCAATATTAACTATATAAAATTAGATCTTAAAAGTTATATATAGTTTGTACTATACTGTGTTGCATATAGTATAATAGTATGTACTACCCATATATATATATATAGTACACGTGTAGAATAATATATATAGTATAATCAATAGGTGAACAATTTTATGTATTGTCAGTGATCTGGACATTCAGTAAAAAAATGAAAAAGGTAAAACTTTTCCTGGACTGACTGGATAGTCTACAAAATACATGTTTGCTATATGTGTGTAATGAGTCTGTGCAACTATATATATATGTGTGTGTGTGTGTGTAATGAGTCTGTGCAACTATATATATGTGTGTGTGTGTGTATATATATATATATAAATAAAAGAATATACATAAATGAATCTAATAAAACTACTTATAGGGGCGCCGGGGTGGCTCAGTGGGTTAAAGCCTTTGCCTTCGGCTCAGGTCATGATCTCAGGGTCCTGGGATTGAGCCCCACGTCGGGCTCTCTGCTCAGCGGGGAGCCTGCTTCCCCCTCTCTCTCTGCCTGCCTCTCTGCCTACTTGTGATCTCTCTCTCTCTCTGTCAAATAAAAAAAAACTACTTATAATACACATTTTATATTTCAGATTTTATGTTTTCGATTTTATGAAATTTCCCATAAGATGCTAGTGGTATTTTTAAGAAGTGCATTTTTCTCAAAAACATGTAAAATAGCTTTCCTATAAGTATAATCTTGAGCTAAAGAGTTGTATATTTTAGGCTATCACCATAAACTTTAAAAGCAGAATATCACAGGAAAGGCAAAACAAGCAAGCCAGAAACTCACTTTTAAAGTGACAAACTGCAGAATACATTTTGGACAGCATAAGCAACCTTTAATGCTGTACTTTAATATCTTAGTAGTACTTGAGCTCATTTTTTTTAAATTCACCTTTTTATAGAGTGCAAAATAAGTGTAGACTTTGCATTTTCAAAACTACTTAAACCAATCTTTTCCCTCAATATTTTTAGTATGAATCATGGTCAAATAGCATACACAATTGCCTTTCTTTACTCATAGCTAAGGCAAAATTATGATATTCAAGGATTATCATCTTTTTATTCTAAATACTTCCTCATGTTTGTTATATTTGTTACACCTGTCATTTTTCCCTAGGCAATTAAACCTTTAAAAAAATGTGATTGGGAATCAAAGAAGGACTAGCTGAAATACTGGGCTTCATCTATTTTCCATGGACAATTGAATTTTCTCATCTATTTATACTGGCTTTTTAGGACATTAGACGCTAAGATGTATTTTTTTCTTGCTTGAACTGAATTTTCCTGTCAAGTAGATAGGACAAGGGACCAATTTAGGAGAAGGATTAATTGAAGAATTAGGCTAAACTGTTCAATTCTCAGCTCAGGCATACTGATAAACAAAAGATAATATAGAAGCCCATGGGACCCAAAAGATATAACCCATTGCTGTAAACTTTAGGAGGGAAAAAAAAAATCAAAAACAAAAAACCAACCTGCCACTCGAGACTGGAGGTATTAATAACTGAGGTATATTGAGGATCATATGTCACGGCTTTTGGTTCTTCACAGCCAATGGGTCGGTAGTCTTCTAAGGGTGGTTCTTCACAAGAACCTATGGGGAGAGTAAGGGGTAGTCTTCCCTTAGACGTGTTAATGGTTCACTGTGGTTGCCCATTGAGGAAAACATGGCAGAGACTCACTTAAAAAATAAGTAAAAAGGAATAGTATGCATAGTTGAACCATTAAAAGGATAAGATAATGCTATGAACAACTTTATGCTCATAAATTCAAAAAGAAATTTTGAATTCTAGAAAACACAGACTACTTCTACAAAAGCCACAAACTACCAAAACCTAATAAGGTGATATAGACAACCTGAATAGTCTTATAAGCATAACAGGAATTAAATTTTTAATTAAATAGCTCCTGATAAAGGAATCTCCAGGCCTAAACTGCTTCATTAGAGAACTGCACCAAAAATTTAAGAAAGAATTAACATTGATATTAAGCAAATTCTTACAGAAAATGGAAGGGGAAGAAATAATTACCAGCCCATTTTTTGAGACCAGTATTACTCTGATGCCAAAAAAGGCACATATATGACAAAGGAAAAATAGACCTACATCTCTCAAAAATCTACATGCAAATTTTCTCAACATACGATTGGCAAATCAACCAAACTCTTAATTTTACTGTGAACCTAAAAATGTCTTAGAAATATATATTTTTTAAATATGCTACTATAAAGGGAAATGGTCTACATGAGTAGTCTATAATGCTTAAATAATTAAAATAAAATAATAGTTGTAGATAGGATTAGAATACTAAAGTGGGTCTATTGATTCAGAAGGTCTGACTTTTTACCTTTCTTATAAGACATAAGATCTCTGGACTAGAGACATAGACAATTCATTACTTATGGCAAAAGGAGCAACCAGAGAAACTCCGAGCCACGGATCAGATCCCAAGGCCCAAACCTCTTGAGGTTCTTTTGGGAAGGGCCAAATGTGACCTGCACATGCAGGTATAAAAGAGGAATTCTAAAATTACGAGCTGATTCTGATCCTGTATTAGGACTGATGTTAACCTGTCCATTCTTCCCTCTGAAAGAAGAGTAGAACCGTATCTATCTCCTGAATGTTAATCACTCATCTTTGAGGAGAGAAAATATCTTTATTCCCCCAAAAAGACTTTGGAGAGGAAAAAATTCTCTCTTTATTACAATGCTCGGAAATACGTCTTCCCACGGACCCAAAGAAAGATACTATTTCTAGCTTCCAAGGATGTTTGCTATGCAAACTTCCCTGACATGGAGGACATTAGAAGAAGGAAAGGAGGGCCACCTGGGTGGCTCAGTGGGTTAAAGCCTCTGCCTTCGCCTCAGGTCATAATCCCAGGGTCCTGGGATCGAGCCCCGCATCGGTCTCCCTGCTAAGCGGGGAGCCTGCTTCTCCCCCTCTCTCTGCCTGCCTCTCTGCCTACTTATGATCTCTCTCTCTCTCTCTGTCAAATAAATAAGTAAAATATTAAAAAAAAAAAAAAAAAGAAGAAGAAGAAGGAAAGGAAAACTGAATTGGGGGAAATCGGAGGGAGAGACAAACCATGAGAGACTGTAGACTCTGAGAAACAAACAGGGTTTTAGAGGGGAGAGGGGTGGGGGCATGGATGAGCCTGGTGGTGGGTATTAAGGAGGGCACATACTGCATAGAGCACTGGGTGTTGAGCATAAACAATGAATCTTGGAACACTACATCAAAAACTAATGATGTATTTTATGGTGACTAACATAACACAATAAAAAAAGAAATTAAAAAAAAGAAAAAGAAAAGATATAGTCAGTGCCTTTGGTTAAAAAGCTCATAAAGCAACCTGAAAAATGCCTGGAGCATTGCCCCAGTGTGAACCAGTTTATTAAGAAATATAAATTCTAAAAAAAAAAAAAAAAATATATATATAAATTCTCTGTAAGACAATTTGCATTTCAATTTATTATTCATCCACCCCATCCTCATTCATCTCATGCAACCATCATTATTATTTTTTTAATTTTATTTTAGTTTTTCAGTGTTCCAAGATTCGTTGTTTAATGCAACAGTCACTATTGAGTACATCTTATACTCGGGATATTTTAGGCATTTGGAATGTAATAAAAATGTTCATGCATTTAATAAATCGAGATTATAGTTGGTAGAGATAGCGAACAAATTATTAGAATATATGAATAAGGGCTATATCGTATACACACATACATGTAGAATACTAAAATCAGTAACCAAAAAGATAAGGAAGAGAGGGATGAGAAGGAAAAGATTGAAGGCAAGAACATCATTTACGAGACAATTCTAACTAGATCTGGTGCTGCACTAAAGAGTTGCTGAAAAATGATGGTTGCGGAGAGAAGAGAATGTATTTAAAAAAAATTTTTTTTTAAGATTATTTGGAAAAGCTTCTGTTCAGGCTTCACTGATTGACAGCTGTGGTTGCCTGGAAACTAAGAACTTTAATGAGTATCCATTGTTTGGTAATCAAGACTGATTGTATCCCAGACAGACTAGAGGTGGAGTTGAACACTCAGGAATAGAAACCCATAATAAGCAGAGGTACAAGGTACCCACAATTCATATCTCCCTCCTGAGGCTTGGAAAGAAAAGTCTCTGCAGGATAAGTACAGTCACAGTGGAATGATGGCTGATAAGGAAATTTAGCCACTTGATAGTAGTTTTACTATTCTGAACCAAATTACTTCTGGTAAAATCACTACTCAGGAAAAGGTGATTTGGAGAAGCTTAGAGTGTTAACATTTGCATATCCTTTCTCCAGGTAAACATATGATAAAATAAAAATGCGAATAAATGATTAGCAATGTTTCCTCGCAGAAATAATAGGAAGGGTGCCTGGGTGGCTCAGTAGGTTAAAGCCTCTGCCTTCGGCTTCAGGGTCCTGGGATCGAGCCCCACATCGGGCTCTCTGCTTGGCTGGGAGCCTGCTTCCCCCCTACCCCCTGCCTGTCTCTCTGCCTACTTGTGATCTCTCTCTCTCTCTGTCAAATAAATGGGTAAAATCTTTAAAAAAAAGATTTAAATAAAGAAATAATAGGTAAAAGAGAATTTGATATATATATTGGGTGTACATATCTTAGTGTTTATTTACTAAATTCAATAATATTCTTTTATATATTATATATTCCTTATTAGATGAGGAACATCTTTTTTTAAATTTTTTTTTTAATTTCTTTATTTGACAGAGAGAGAGATCACAAGTAGGCAGAGAGGCAAGCAGAGACAGAGGGGGAAGCAGGCTCCCTGCCGAACAGAGAGCCTGATGCGGGGCTTGATCCCAGGACCCTGAGATCATGACCTCAGCCGAAAGTAGAGGCCCTAACCCACTGAGCCACCCACGAGCCCCAGGAACATCTTCTTGTTCCTTAGTTTTGACTTTCTTGATTATTTTAGTATGTTAGACATACAGTTATGTATAATTATATAGCTTATTACATATAGTAATTATTCTTATTAGCAAAATTGCTAATAAGAATAGAAATCGTTTTTTGGGCAAAATAGGTGAGAAAATGCTATTAAGAACTAATTTTATAGCTGGCCTTCACAAACTCTGAAGCAAAAGTGCAAAGGTAGGTTGGGTCCAGATTATCGAAACCATAACTATCTTGTAAAAGAGTTAACACTATTCCAAGGGCCATCTGTACATTACTCATCTATACCACTAAACTCACGGAAGTATACATAGTCATATACTGAAAGTGGTTTCAGACTGCATATGCTATAATTCATTATTGATATTTTCATATAGGACTTGGAGTAACACATTAAGCACTTCCTTCTCTCTTCAAACTACCCGCTCGCCCACCATCATCTCCTCCATCATGGTTATCAAGCATTCTGTGCTAGCAGGTTTTCCAGTACGTATTTGATTAGTACTGGTTTTAGCCAGTTCATCACAAAGGTCTTCTAGAATAATAAATGATGGTTTATATTTTTTAGATGTCAAATATGTACCCTTAGAAAGTAGATAATAACGTTATACAATCTGAGGGGTTACCTGTGCGTTGAGGTAGACATTGTGACAAGCTATTCATGCTTGAAGGTAAATCATAAGATTGCTTCCAGCCAAATCAAGAAATTTTCTCAAAATAAGACTTTAAATTCATCCTAGGAACTTAGTTAGAAAACCCAGACATCTGTACTATGAGGCTTGAAAAGTTTTGTATTGGAAACAGTAACAGGGCAGTCATTCCTTAAACTACATAGAATCTATGTAACAATTGTAAAGTTGGAGATTGTTTCTTTTCTTTTCTTTTCTTTTTTCTCTTTCTTTCTTTTTTTTTTTTAGAGAGAGTGAGAGAAGCCTACAGGTGCATGTGCACAAGCAGGTGTGGGGAGGGGGACGGGCAGAGGGAAAAGTGAGAGAATCTTAAGCAAGCTCCATGTCCAGTGCTGAGCCAACATGGGCTCCATCTCATGACCTTGAGATCCATGTCCAGTGCAGAGCCAACATGGGCTCCATCTCATGACCTTGAGATCATGACCTGAGCAGAAATCAAGAGTCCAATGCTTAACCAATTGAGCCACCCAGGCACCCAACAGTTAGTTGTAAAGTATTTATTTATTTATTAATTATTTCAATTTTTATTATACAGAAAGATTTTCATGGTCATGGAAGATGGGAAAATAAAAATTTAAAAAAAGGAGAAAGAAAAGAAAATATTTTTACTGGGTGGTGGGGAGACATCTTCACTTGTACTTTAGTTGTGATTCTGTACTGTTTCTCCATCATTGGGTATTCTTATACCTAGTTATATACATATTTAAGCATGAATTTAATAGCTCTATGATATAGAGTAAGCCCAAGTGTCTTGAAGAATATGTTTATTGTTGAATACTTAAGCTGTTTGTAAATTTCCACCTTCTAAATAATGTTGAAATGTGTATCTCGGTGCATGAAGATGTTAGCTATTTCAGAAAGGGAGAAATATGGCTTATAAAGTTGTGTGCATATGTTTGGAGGTAATATCTTAAAATATTATTAATATATTTTCTGCTTTATTTGCTTACTTTTTCATGGCAATTTTGTGATTCTCTTATCAATCAACTGTATTAAAAAATGAGGCCTCATATTGTCTAGCTTATTAAAAAAAACCCGTGACTTTTAAAAAGTCACGGGTTTTTTTTATGCTTTTGTATGCTTTTTTATGTTTTTTTTTAATGCTCTTGTATCACCTTTGTGAGATGGACCTTGGTCTGCACTTTTTCCTCTAGTGCTAGCAATAGTATCAGAATAAAATCGGTTTCTTTTTTCTCATCTTTTCTGGTGCAATTTTTTTTTAACAGCTCCAAAATATACCAGCTCTGTTACATTAGGTGAGTTGCATTTTGTGTGTCGGTTTCCTCACTATCTTAGTCAAATTGTTGAGATAATACATGAAATAACATATGTCAAAGCATGTAACAATGACACACACGACACAAATATTTCCTTTACATTTCTTCCACAAGAGAGTACACTTTAAGGGACACTCACTGAATTTTCTGGCACTGATCTTGGCTTATAACGCACCTGAGCCTATCAGATGTAGAGAGAAATGTGAATGCCCCTTATGTGTATCTCTGCTTCCCTAATCATTAATCTACAAATATCTTGCTGTTGCCGCTGCCTACATTGATGATAATGAATTTTGAAATTGAATCCCTGGAGAGTCTGCTAAGCTACAGAATTGTCCAAGTGAGACATGGCCCGAGCCTTCGCTGATTTTACATATAATGGTGGTTGGTGACAAGCATGGAAACAAAAATTAAAAATGCAGAATTAACATGAAAGCTATAATAAGAGCAAAAGAACAGAATGATAAAATAAAAATTGACCCCTTACTACCTTTGAAGTGCAAATAAACTGTGTCTCTGGGATAGATTTCTGCTACATTATTTAACCTTAAAATAATGAGCCTAATCAAAACAATTCTCTGGGTCTGTTGTCTGAGTTTCCCACAGTAGAGAAGCCTGTCCTAACATCAAGGACAACTGGTCCCTGAATAGTTCCTCTCAGATATTGCCTGACTCTCTTCTGTCCTCTAGTGGCAGTCTGTAGAATTACTTCACCCTTATTTCAAGATTGAACCATCCTATGTTCAAAACAATTGTCCCAAATCCTGCATGCCAGGAATAAGGAAGTGGAAGGCATTCTGTAGACAAAAGAATTGCATAGAAAATAATTTCAAGTTCTCTGAAAATATCGTAAAAACTGACTTTCACCACAGATACTTTCTTCTAAATTTATCCCGGGTTTTATATTGGTTTGACTAGTTGGTTGCCATGTTAGAGGGAAATAAAAATAAAAATAAAAATAATAAATGGAATATGAGTAAAAAGTAATAAAAGAAAGAAATTTATTGAGATTTTACCATGTATCAGGGACTGCTCCAAATACATTCTTTCATTTAATTCTCTTAAGAAACAACGAGGTAGACATGGTATGTGATAAAGAGCCTGAGTTTTAGGGTAGTTAAGTGCCTTGTTCAAGGTCACACAGCTAGCCAGTAAAATATTTGAGAACTGCCCCAGTTGTCTAACGTCTAAGTCCTTACACTTAACAACTATCCATTCTTCTCTGTCAAACATACCATGAATAAAATTTCTTTGGTAGCAAAGAATCGCAACAAGAGCCCAAATGTTATCATTCCTTCGTCCCATATTTTTCTCTAATTGTCATTGCATTTCTCTGTTCTGCATTACCATTCTTCTTTAAAAAGTATCTAATGAGATAATGCCACTTCTTCACTTCCCTGTCATAATTCAGTCTAACTCGGTCTGGCTTCTGCCTTTGTTTCAGTCCACTGAAAGTACTTTTGTTAAGGTTACTGATGACCTGTGTCAGGTATCATGAAATAGCAATGATATATATGTAGATTTCCAAAGATTCTTATTTAAACTCTCAAGAGTATTTTTTTAACATTTTTATTTATTCATTTGAGACGAGGAGGCAGCACAAGCAGGGGGAACAGCAGAGGGAGAGGGAGAAGGAGACTCCCTTGCTGAGTAGGGAGCCTGACATGGCCTTGATTCAGGTCAAGGCCTGAGCCAAAGGCAGATGCCCAACCTCCAACTGAGCCACTCAGGAATCCCCAAACTCTCAAGACTATTAAACCCAAAAGACCACTCCCTCCTTTTCAGAAATGTCCCTCTTTTAAGTGCCATTTACATTATTCTTCCGAATTTCTTACCTCTCTTTCTTCTTCCTCCCCTTTCTCTTTTCCCTTCTTTCCTCTTAGTGTTCATCTTCATCACAGTGGAGATTTTGGTTTATTTTGTAGACACAAATCCTCTAGTGGAACTCTGGATGACGGAATTTTTTAGCCTCATTTTGGCTCTGTGTCCACGCCCAGAGATTAAAAAGTAAAAATGCATTTATCCACATTACAGCCAAATTTGTATCTCTATGAGACTCTAATCCATCCAAGTGTTTGGCATCTCCATTTCAGAGTCTCAAATTCATCTAAAATTAAATATATCTTAGGGCGCCTGGGTGGCTCAGTCATTAAGCGTCTGCCTTCGGCTCAGGTCATGATCCCAGCGTCCTGGGATGGAGCCCCGCATCGGGCTCCCTGCTCAGTAGGAAGCCTGCTTCTCCCGCTACCATTCCCTCTGCTTGTGTTCCCTCTCTCACTGTGTTTCTCTCTGTCGAATAAATAAAATCTTAAAAAAATAATAAAATAAAATAAAATTAAATATATCTTAAATATTTATCTTGGTTTTCCACACCAAATCACAATGACTATCCCTACCTATCACCCCACACTCTGTCTGATCTAAAGAATTGCCATGTTTATCTGCCTGGCTCTTTCAACTGGAAACCTTGGAACCAATCTTTATTTCCACCTGCCTTTCACTCATCCGCAACATCCCATCCAACAGGACTTTGTTTGTTTGTTTGTTTGTTTGATTTTCTCCAACTCCCCCTCCAACGCCGTAGCCCAGGCTACTGACATCAATTTCCATCACTACTACAACTACCTCTTAATCCTCTCACTTGTTCTAGTTTAGCCTAATTCTTCACTTACAAAGACCTTCCTAATAGTGAAATATTATTGGGGTGCTTGGGTGGCTCAGTCAGTTAAGCATCTGACTCTTGGTTCCGGCTCAGTTCATGATCTCAGGGTCTTGAGATCAAATCCCACCTCCGGCTTCATTCTCAGCATGGAGTTTACTTAAGATTTTCCCTCCCCCTCAACCCTTATGACTCTCCCCTCGCTCATGCTCTCTCTCTCTCTCTATTTCTCTGTCAAGTAAATCAATAAAGTCTTAAAAAATTCAAATATTATTGCACTTATCTACTCAGTCTTTCCACAGCTTCTGGTTTTACATAGAATAAAAGTCAGACCTTGAATGGTCCAACACAATTTGGCTTCTACCCACATCTACTTCTACTCTTCACCTTGTGTAAAATTTCAGTCAGTCTGCTCTCCTTTCATTTTCTCACACATATCACACTTCTATTTCCGACCTTGGCTCGAATCTTAGTTCCTGAATCCCTGTATCCTGCTATGGAAAAAACAGCACCTTATACTGGTTGCCATTTGAGGAATTACACAAGGAATACATCCTTTATAATTTTTGTCCATGAAGAATATTGCCTTTCAACTACCCATACCCAGCCCTATCTCTTGAGGCTTTGCTATATATTTTTTCTTATCTATTATTATCTTCTAACATAATAAGTAAAATCTTGGCAATTATTCTGCTTTTCTGGTCAACATTTTTCCAGTAGAATGTAAAATTCAGGAGACCCAGTGTTCTTGGTCTGTTTTCTCCATTTGTGTGACCACCCAAAACAGCCTTGCATATTGAAGTTCCATGATTATTTGATGAGTGAATGACAAAACAAGTATGTCATTTGAAGAAACCTGTATCATACCAAAGAAACTAGAATATAGACTTTTGGCATACCCATTCAAAAGCTGTCTCCTCTTACTCAAATTCTTTTATTTTCTCTGAAAATGAATTTGAATTTCTCAGCATGAGAAATAACATGCCTTGTTTTTTTTGACAAGACACCTGTGACAGTTATGTTTATAGTTTCTTTTTACTGTGACTTTTATTTTATTTTATTTTATTTTATTATTTTTAAAGATTTTATTTATTTGACAAAGAGTAACACAGCAAGAGAGAGAACACAAGCAGAGGGAGTGGTAGCAGGAGAAGAAGCAGGCTTCCCATCTAGCAGGG
>CM053606.1:143167297-143178826 GCA_028646535.1 Procyon lotor
TCACTTTAAATGTTTCATCTGGTTGGCAATCTTTTGAAGTTATTTTCATGTTTGTTGTTTAGAAGTATTATCAAAATATGTCCACATATGAATTTATTTGTGTTATTCTGCTTGCTACTCATTGACCTTCCTGGATAGACTGTGGAAACTTTATAATCATTACATCTTTGAATATATTCTCATCTCTCATCTCATCATTCTCTCAGTTTCTTCTTGTGAGCGTCCCATTAGATGAATTTTAAACCCTGATTCCTTCCTCATTCTTTCATATTTTCCAATTCCCTGGAGATACCAATGCTGCTGGTCCACAGATTATTTTGAGTAGTGAAACCCAATATTATCTCCTGCCTTTTACTTGTATACTTCTTCATGGAACTTTTTTTAAAGGCAAGTAACATATTAATTAGTTTTCCTAAGACCTGCATCACCTCCTATAATGGTGCTAATGGTGTTGATATGCATGCTAGCCTTTCACTTATTTGCCCCATCTAATAAACAAGTTATATTGATAATATCTCCCAAATTGAAAGTATTTTCTTATTTTTTTAAAATATTTATTTACTTATTCATCTTAGAGAAAGAGAGCACGAGCAGGAGTTACCGGTAGAGGGAGAGGAAGAGAGAATCTCAAGCAGACTCTGCTCTCAGTGTGGAGCCAGATGTGGGGCTCCATCTCACAACTCTGAGACCATGATCTGAGCTGAAACCAAGAGTCAGACACTTAACTTACTGCACAACCCAGGCACCCCATTTTCCTATTTTCATAATTCCTATTAATGCTACATTGTTCAGTCCTTTATCCTTTCATGCTTCTTTCTTTGAAATAGCCTCTTAGAAATTATTCCTATAGTTTTAATCTAACCCATCTAATTCAGATTTGTCAGTAGTGTGATTTCCCAGAATTACAAACATGATTTCAATCAGGCTTAAAACCATTTCATGTCTTCCCATTATTTATAGAATCAACAATAACAATAACAACAAAATAATATATATTGCTTTCTACCTTTTTTGTTTGCTTAAGCTGTGCAAATCATCTCTGCAATAACTGCTGTCAAAACAAACAAAAACCACCAAAATAATCAAATTAATAAAATATCTTTTTCACTTGAAGTTCTTCTGCCATGCCAAATACGAATAACTCCAGGTGGTTCTAACAGGATATAGTGATTGAGAAACATTTTGTATTGGAAATACAAGGTGGAAAAAGCATGTCATTAAGGATCAAGCATTTACTTTTTAGCTTTCATATATGACTGTGTTTATTGAATAAGCTACAGAAAATCCTCATTTTTGCTGTTTACTTGGTTTATTACAGGCTTGCCACATTAAAAGTCCAGTTAATTATAAAATTATCTTAATGAATCATGGCTAAATAATCTATGTAAGTGAGGATGATTTTAACATCTTATCTATAATGCTGTTAATAAATTGATAACTTAGTGCCAAAAAATCTGGCTGACTATAATCTCAGAGTTAAGATCTACTCTGTCCATCTTCATTAAACTAATTCAACTTGGAAAATTTCCCATCCTGAACTAATTTTTTTATTAGTATGAAAGGAAATTCATATGTTGATCCAATTTAAGAGTGCATAGATTAAAACTCATTATACCATGGCTCTCTTCCTAAAAATAACTTCACACTTGAATTATGTCTTATACAGTTGTATTTTTTACTTCTATTGGCTAATTATACTAGAATATTTATTCTGCTTAGTTTTCTTTTTTTTTAAAAAGATTTAATTTATTTATTTGAGCGAGAGAGAGTGAGAGAGAGCATGAAATGGGAGAAGGTCAGAGGGAGAAGCAGACAACCCATGGAGCTGGGAGTCCAATGTGGGACTCCATCTAGGGACTCCAGGATCATGACCTGAGCTGAAGGCAGTTGCTTAACCAACTGAGCCACCCAGGCGGCCTTGTTTTCTTTTGATATCTTGAATTTTACTAAAAAATAACCTGAGGTAGTCTCTATTTCAATGCCCACTATAATTAGCACACTGAAATGGAATTTGAGAAGAGCCAAGAGATATAGAGATATAATACATGGATAGAATTTAGTGCTTAAAAATTAAGGAGACAGGGGCACCTGGCTGAGTCAGTAAAGCATGTGACTCTTAATGTTGTAGTTGAATCCAAGCCCTACCTTGGGTGTAGAGTTTACTTTAAAAAAAAGTAAGAAGGGGCACCTGGGTGGCTCAGTAGGTTAAAGCCTCTGCCTTCTACTCAGGTCATGATCTCAGGGTCCTGGGATCGAGTCCCACATCGGGCTTTCTGCTGGGCAGGGAGCCTCCTTCCCCCTTTCTCTCTGCCTGCCTCTCTGCCTACTTGTGATCTCTCTCTCTCTCTCTGTCAAATAAATAAATAACATCTTTAAAAAAAATAAAAATAAGGAAACAATAAACTCATAGATGATAATGTGTTGTTCATTATGGAAGACAAATGAGAAAACAGAATTTACTGCATATTGTCCCAGGCAATAGAAAGGTACAAGTGGATAAGGAATGAAAAATAATGCTTATCTTGCTATTCTGGAGGAGATTTTATATCAGGTAGATAGTTGAACAAAGTATTTTTTACCTTTATTCTTAAAATATGATTCTAAGAATCCATAAAACATATCAGTTATTATGAATAAGCTTGTTTTTAAAGCATTGTTAGAGAATTGTTTTATAGGAGGTCCCTGTCACTCAAACCCCAACGGATAGTTTTTCCCCTTCGCTGCTGTCAGTCTTTAGATTAATCCAACTTAATTTCTTCACCTGCAATGTTGCTATAAGCCTGTTAACAGTTCTTGCCAACTTGAATCCATCATTCTCATTGTTGTCAACGTTATATTTCTCAAAAAGAAATCTAACCGTACTGCATCTGTATCCACAAACCTCTGACATAATCTCTTATACAGAGGTTAATACCTCAACTCCTTCACCTGGTGTTTAATACTCCTTACTATTTGGCTTAACCTGTACTTTGATCTTTATGTCCTGTCAGTTCTCCACTCTCTCCAAGTAGTGGTGAACTTCTCACCATTTTCTGATGATGCTCTGCAGGTCTGTGCCTCTTTAGTGTACTTGTTTTCTCTGCTTTAGATATTATCTTCTTCATTCCTTTAGTCTTCATCATTTAAAATATGGTTCAAATGTCATTTACTCTCCAATGCATTTTATTACTATGCAAGACAGTAAAAGACAACATGTTTATCTTGTATGTTTTAGTGATATTTTAATGTCTTTTTCTGTGTGTCTGTCTCTCCTGTGTGTCACTCACCCTCTTTACATGTGGAACTAAAAATCTAGATTCTAATGCAATGTAAAATATTACTAACTTGTGTAAAATATAGCTTTACTTTAAAAATATTACGGAAGCTTCCTTGTGTTTTATTTCTAATAAAGCAAATGGGAAAATATGTTTATGCTCTTTAGTTTTAAACAAAAATATAAATTGATTAAAATTAACTATTCTTGGGGCGCCTGGGTGGCTCAGTCGTTAAGCGTCTGCCTTCGGCCCAGGTCAGATCCCAGGGGCCTGGGATCGAGCCCCGCATCGGGCTCTCTGCTCTGCAGGAGGCCTGCTTCTCCCACTACCCTTCCCTCTGCTTGTGTTCCCTCTCTCGCTGTGTTTCTCTCTGTCAAATAAATAAAATCTTTAAAAAAAATAAAATAAAATAAAATTAACTATTCTTGTTAAATCTCATGATGTACATAATTTTACAACTTATTAGATTCAATTATGCAACACTGCATAGTATTTATGGGATGTAGAAAATCTATAGCCTTTACATCCTTCTGACATTAATATGAGTCCTGAAATCCTCAAATTTTCCCTTTTTATGCATAAGTTTCTTAAGATTATATCTATTTCTTAATCATATCTGATCTAGGTTTTTAAGTAGTGAAGCTATTAAAGTACCTGGGACATAATAGGAAATCAGTACATACACACTGAATTTACTTGAATTAATCTCTCTTAAAGGAAGCAACAATTTGCAGATTAATATAAATATAGCAGAAAATTATCATCCCCTTCAAAAAGCATGATTTGAGAAGATTTGAAGCCATTTTAAATATAATTATATTTACATATAAGGAACTTTTGGTTTATCAGAGCATGTCATAATTTCATAATCAAAGTCTAATCAAAATTAGATTCACTTATAGAAAATTGTACCTTTTAGAAAGTGTTAAAGAAACCACCTATTTGTTAAGAGATAAATAATTCACACATTAGCATTTTCACCTGACTTACACATTCATACTTTTCACCATCTTTGTAGCAAAGTTATAACAATAGATGTGTAGCCCAAGATACAGGAAAACATTCTATTCAATAATTTCTTTCACGGCTCCTCCAAATTCTCTTTAATAATTAACTATAATTTTACATCATTTTTTTCCCCCTGTATTCTCATTCTTTTTTGACGGGGAATGAGACCACTGTTTATTGGGTATCTACTATATGAGAGGCTCTATATTTGGAGCTCAGTGAATTCTTACAGGAAATTTTTGCTGTAAGCAGTATAGTCTCTATTCCACAGATGAGAAAAGTGAGGATTGGAAAAGTTTATTTTAGTTCAACAATTGTGATATCCAGTATTTGCTAACTTTCTTTTTCCCATCTCTTTTCTCTCCTTCTGAATCAAATGCAGTAAATCACCTTGTTATGTATTTAAAAATGTGCATTTACATGAGCTTGGTGGTATGCTCTTTTTCTCTCTTCTTTATCTGGTAAAAACTTATTTATCCTTCAAAATTTATCTCAGATATTACTTCTTTATGAAACCTTCGTTTATTTAAGAGGGCAAAAGCAATTTATTCCCTCCTTTTTCAACTTTCCTGTTAAAAAATTACACTTACTTCTAGTGAACACTTTAGAATGTTTAATACAATCTTGTTTTTGTAACTTCTTTTCTCTACTAGAATGTAAGATCCTTGAGGACAATGCTTTTATATTTGTTTTCTTTGCTTTACTCCAATCTGCCAACAAGGGCTCCAGGACTAAAGAATCAAAATAAGAGTCTAAAGTGAAGGCACTATCTTTTAGCTCTTAAAAGTCTTTTGATAAATTAGCAATATTCATTGAAATCCTCTGAAATTTTTTTGAGAATAGAGAAACCCCTCTTTCATCACCATCTACTACACAGTGGCCATTTTGTGTAAAACGGATCACCTGTCTATGTATAAGAATATCTCCTAAGGGGCTCTTGTACAGGGCAGACCCCATAAGGCATCACAGAAGCTATGTACTAGGCTGTTATCAGGCATATTTTATTTATATTGTTTGAATTATCAACATAATACTTTACTTCTTCATTCTTTTAAATGTCAGTAATCATATTCTTGTTAAAATATTTCTAAATGGATCTGGATTATCTTAGTTGGTGAACGGAATCATCATATTTGGTGATACATGTATTATTTTTAACTTCTTTTTAGAGTAAACATAAATGATCATGTGTTGCTTTTTTCAGCAGGTTTTCTGTCCTTGTTTTTAGTTCATCCTAGAAGTCTTTTTAAGCCTTGTGGGCTCAAGTGCTGACTTTACCTAATCTTTGAAACTTGTTTACTGGAGTTGATAACGGCATTGGGATTTATATGTTTTTTCCGACAGTGGATGGGATTCACAAATCACCTTTAGGTTCCTTTCAGTAATAAGCAAACCGTCATTACATTTTCTCTCTTGACATCAACAATTGGCTGATGCCAATATTCTATTGCCTCCTTTTAAATTAAAGTCTGTATTTTGTGCGGCCACGTGGAACCACTTTAGCAAAAAAAGAGAGACTGAGTGAGATGCTGTGTGAGACTGCCATTTGATGGAAAAGTTGGAGGACGATTTGAATATGGATGAAGGAAATTGTTTGCCTTGGTGAGGTTTTTACCAAGAAAATGTAGAACAACTTAAAAACAGGAAGAAAAACTTTGATAATGCTCCTTTTATTTCATTTTTTCTGCAAGCACTGACATGCGAGAGAAGTATTGGCAAACTAAGCAATATTTTAATGTGGTTTTAAAAGCTGCATAATGACATATTACCTTTCTGGAATCTACATTTCAAAGGGCTGTAATGGTTCAAAATTGTATTCAGGTGTTCAGAGTCAGTTTCCTCGGAATTTTAGCCCAATAAAAACAAATTCATTGGAACACAGTAGAAAAAAAAAGTTTTTAATTTTTTTTTTAAGGACTCTGCTTTTTTTTTCTTTTTTTCAAAGTAATGTTTTAACTACCCCACAGACACAAGAAGAGGGTGGTGATGGTTAATCTTCCCAGTTGGAAGAGATATCTGTAACTGAATGACCATTATAGAATTAAAAATTTCTATGCACAGATAGAAGTCAGAACAAATCAATCTCCTCTCATTCAATTGAGCATTTTGTTTAAAAGTATCATTTTAAAATAAACAATTTTGTAACAGATATATAGCTTTATGAACAGCTAGAATTAAACCTTCATTTTACAAGGGGTGTATCACAGATAACACGGGCTTCGTTTACCTAAATGACTGGTTGGACCCTGAACCCCAGCTTCACTATGTATACAGACCAGCACTGGAGGAATCCCAAAGTGATGAGAAGGTGATGGATGAGTGTTCAAGGCTGATTTGGTGCCCATACCACTATATAACGTGGGGGAAAGAAACAAAATGCTAGAGGGAAAAAGGTAAAGCATCAGAATTAGGCAGAAATCAGGGAAGTCCAACAGAGAGAACAGGACTCTGACATGCAGACTCTTGATACAAAGGGAGTTTTCCAGAAACTGGCTAGAGCAAGCTCAGACCACACCTCAATAATTAACAACAGCCATGCACCAAAGGTGATGTTAATAATATTCCTGTGAGATAGGCATTATTTGTCCAACTACACAGCTTGTAATCAGTGAAGCTGGTGTTCCAGTGTATTTCATTAAGTCCCTGAGAAGTGAGAGATGGAAAATACGCTGCCAACAGCATTTTAAACTGTATTAGATCACAAACCGTGATTAAACCTGGGAAATGATATCTATGTATCTCTATGTCTATCTGTAATATAATGGGAGAATTTGTACTGTTAATTTTAACTCAACTAAATCAGTGGTTTGCAAAGTTATTTTTAGCAACTCAAATCATAGTTTTAGTTGAGGTAATAAATATTTAGACTCCCTAGTCCCTGAGCAACCTTTGTCCCCATCCCCATAATCCAGGGATCCTGTAAGCAATTTTTTTTTGTTGTTGTTGTTTGTTTATTTTTTCCTGAAATCAGTGAAAAACACCCAGCTATCATTTAGAACTTAAGGTCTGTGGGGATAACATATTCAGGTTTCACTAAGACTGAGGAACAGAACTATTTGCTTGTCAATGAATTCTCTGGCCTCTAGCATGGATTTCCTGAGTTCTCTTTTCTCTTTTTTAACCCAAACAGGAGCCAGACTTGCAGCTATGCTCTGACAGGGGCATGGTTATAGTAGATATTCCTAATATATTGTACAGGATTTCAAATGCAATACCAGCATTATCTTTGAGTAAAATAAATAAGTAAATAAATAAATAATAAATAGTAGTATTTATCAATGAATTTATGTTACTCAAATATCCTGTTTCTTTTTCAAATTTCACATTCCAAACATGGTTTTTTTTGCATCTGGGTCCTTTGGAAAGATGGGCTTAGTCGTAAATGGAAGAAGAACCAAATTCTGTGTTTATTGACAAGGCAGAATTATTTTGTGTATTGTACGATTGGTTTGTTTATTTATTTTGTTATCTATCTATTTATTTTGTTGTTTATTAAGAACTCTGATTTATTCAGAGACATTTGAAAATAGGTCAGTTCTTTTCATGGTGATATAACTGATCTTACTGGTAGAACTTAATACCAATAGATGGTATAAAGAATTGTTTGATTTCCCAAAGAAAAAATAAACACACACACACACACACACACACACACACACACACACAAAGAATTGTTTGATTCAATCTACTTTTATGAAATCAAGTCCTTCTTTATATTTTAGTTCCTGGCATGCTTCTGTTCTACCAATTTGTCCACTAATCTTCCCTCTATTTTGACTTATTCATCTCCATTTTGACATTCTTATTATACATTAACTTAATATGTTTAACTTTAACTTAAGATGGATAGTCTTTGAATCTCCAAATTAAAAAAATGGTTAAATGTGATCTATGTAAACCACTCTTTTCTATGTTAACAGTTTCTTACACTTTTTTTTTGTTTATTTTTGAATCTTACACTTTTAATGTTTACTTGTTTTTGCCACTTACCTCTCCTTACATTCCCATTTTTTATCTCCCATAGCACAAGATCATTTATAAAACTCATTTATTTTTTGTAATATGAACTATATTGCATATTTAGCATAATTTAATTAATATTTTAATAAATATGGATCCATAATATATTAATAATTAAATACAATTATGTTAAATGATAAATAATTTTAACTAGTATTTTAATGTAAATATTATATCTTTCCATTTAAAAATTAGCAGGTTTTCACTGTGCTTTGGGTGGCACAGTTGGTTAAGCATCCAATTCATGGTTAAGGTTCAGGTCACGATCTCAGGGGGCTCTGTTATCAGCACAGAGTCTGCTTAAGATTCTCTCTCCTTCTTCCTCTGTCCCTACCCATGTGCTCACTTGCTCTCTCTCTCTAAAATAAATAAATCTTGGGGCACCTTGGCTCAGTGGGTTAAAGCTTCTGCTTTCAGTTCAGGTCATGATCTCAGGGTTCCGGGATCGAGCCCAATATCAGGCTCTCTGCTCAGCAAGGAGCCTGTTTCCCCCTCTCTCTGCCTACCTCTCTGCCTACTTGTGATCTCTCTCTCTCTGTCAAATAAATAAATAAATAAAATCTTTAAAAAATAAAATTAAATAAATAAATCATTAAAAATTTATAGATTTTATGGAATATAATTTCTTCTATTTGTGGATGCTATCTGAACTATCATTGTCATTTTACATTAAATTTTTTCTATCCACTCCAACTATTCAATTTTTCATTTAATTTGACTTCCCACCTGTTCTTAGCTAGAGATTTTAGCTATTGCTGCTTTAAAATTGTGATCTGTGTACAAATGAATACGTACTCATAGTAGCCAAAGGTATGATAGCACACATTTCAAGTAGGTAAAAAAAGATATTTTAAATGATTCCTTATTCTATACAATTTCCACACATTCTTAGCTGTGAGTTTGAACGTGAGTCATGGTTTTACTTGTTGTTTCTACTATTGGATAGAATTAAACCACTTGAATGTAATTATCAAAGTTGAAGGGAACCATGAAAAGAATTAGAATTAATTTAGAAATAACATCAGCCCTCATCTTCCTTCCAGTTATAAATTTCATCTTTGGTTCTCATGTGTGTGCGTGTTCTCTTTCACTTTGATGACTATAAGCTCTGCCTATCATGTGATGGATACTTACTCTGTGATTATAGAAGTCTTCCCAGATTTACAGCACAAGTGACTTAGCAAAAGCAACGGCAATACTCTGTGGGTCTGAGAACTATCATTTCCAAGACAGTAATGTTTTATTCCCAAATGACTGCTTACTACCATAGAGTGGTAAAGAAACAGATTATTTTGAAAAAAAAAATAGTCAAGTGCGAACATCAAGTTTATCAAATCCTCAAAGAATTATAGACTCACCTACCAACTTTAAAAGGAAGATTAAGCAACTGTTTATTAAACATATACTCTGTGAGACCTTTCTCTACATTATTTCTATGTCAGAAAATATCCCTAGAGGGTAAATGGTATTCTCTTTATCATACAGATAAGAAAAATGAGGTTAGTTTGAATAAATTCCAGGTGTATATAACACAAAAAATGCAAATGCTTTCCTCATGCCAGGCTTTGAATAGAAAAATTAATGGTTTACATTTTTCTGAAATAAAACAAAAACTATAAAAGTTTAAAACCCAATAAATCACTTTAATATGGATGACTGCCCAAAGAAAAAGAATATGTAATCCAAACATTTAAAAATCTTGAAGTTGAATATTGTGAATTGTATTTTTGTGAAATCAAGCATGCAAAGAATATTTTGTTCTTTTTTCCCCCATGAAGATTCCTAATTTCTTTTACAAACCTTATTCTGTTGAGGTTGCAGAAACTTTCCCTGTTATTGCATTAAAATTCTGAGAAGTTAAATGCTAAACCAAGTGAAAGAGGGTTTCATATGTTGTCTGGCATTATTCAAAGACACTGGCATTAACTGAGATGTACTTTGTCTTGTCGATTTTTCTGTGTTTTCTCTTTTGGGTTTTGCTATTTCATTCTTTGTTCCTATCTAGAGTAGAGTAGCCCTAGCTAATCTAGAAACAATAAAAATCCTATCATGCACTCTCATGTTGCTGAGATCTTTAACCACCTCTATGTAAGTGAAAATTACTCTACTGCTCTTTTATCTCTTATGGTTCCACAGAGTTTTAGAAAATGATTCTGGAAACTTCTAACTGAATATACTAGGCAGTAATTTCTGTCCTGTTTCTTTTAAAAATCTATTTATTTATTTTGAGAGAGAGAGAGCAAACGTGAGTGGGATGAGGGATAAAGGTGAGGGAGAAAGAATCCCAAGCAGACTCCCTGCTAAGCATAGTGCCCATGCAGGGATCATAACCTGGGCTGACACCAGGAGTAGGATGCTCAAATGACTGAGCCACCCAGTGCCTCTGCCCTGTTTTGTTTTGTTTTTTTTTTCCCATATTCTGTTTCTTCATGAAATGCAGCAGTACGTTATTATGTCATCATATTCAAATTTGTCTGATTTGATGTGAAAAGTCCTATTAGCTTTTGTTTTCTCCTTTTCTGCGCAAGACTTAGCCTTTCCATCTCCACCTTTTCACATTTGGCAAGGTTTCTAGTCTCAGTAAGATACTTTGTCATTACTCACAGTGTTTTATATACTAAATCTCCACAATGCCGAACTATTTGAGAGCCATAAAAGTTCTTTGCTTTCTACTTCATCACCCCTTTCCTGAGGCAACAAGCACAGGAAACTTTGTGCACTAAATAGTGGAAATACCCATTTTACAAAGAATTATGGGCTTGGAAGAAACATAGGATTAATATTTTAAAGTACTATCTTCCTTGACAGGGAATAGGAAAAAATATAACTGGGTGTGAACGCAGAAAATTTAGGTCTTCTATATATATCATTAAAATATGCCAACTTGCATAATGATAATCTCTAAATTTCCACATCTCTGAAATAGACATAATCATTACTTTGCTCCATCTATATATATTATTCTTTTTTTTTCCCTCAGGTACTTCTTTCCTGGAGAGCATTCATTAAGATTATAATAATTGTATGTATTAGTCTACCATTTTTTTTTATTCTTTTCATTCCAATCTAAGTTTCATGAGGATAGGAAGTTTGTCTTTCTCATTATGATGACCTCATTGTGTCTAGCAAGGTGCCCGGAGAGTAATCAGTATTTTTTCCATGGAAGAAAAGTACCTTTTTCTCTCATATGTATAATCTTAAAAGAAAAATTTATATCATTTGTGGATATTTCATCCAGATGCTTGTT
>CM053606.1:143178926-143197321 GCA_028646535.1 Procyon lotor
CGCTAAGGGTCTATGCTATTCCTTGTAGTTTCTACCTTTATCTTTGAAAATGAACCTTTTACTAAATTTCCCTCAAATTACCTGATTTGAGTGCATCACATATTCCTTGACAGATCTTAAATATGTTACCGAACATCAATTTTCTCATCTAATAAATAGAAAGCCTCAGTCAGATCATCTAGGAAGACACTTGTTGCACAGAATTCTCCTTGATTCTAATGATAAGTACTTTCTAAGTTAAGGGGTACAGAAAGTATCAACCAACCTAGGAAAACATAGGTATAAACCAGAAAAAAATGAGATTTCAATACTAGCTTATGAAAAATAAAATCATGAAAGCCACATTCTCATCATTAATTTGTTCCAGAAAAGCAAGATCAGGAGCAAACTTTGTCAAATGAACAGCCATCTGAATCTATAAATCATTCCAGATAAACAAGATATTGGATGTTCATATTAGTCATTCACTAGAGTATTATTTCAATGATCCATTTAATTTTATTATATCTATCTACCAGTTATTTATTTCATGTCAGCATTGATATAAAGAAGAAATTTAGTTTTTGATAACTCTCAAGTAATCTTTCACAATTTTGTGCCTTTGAAGTTTCCCTGGTGCCCTAATTATTTTCTAATTTAATTTCCATATAGTATCTAAAGAAATTATTCATGGACTCAAATGCATATATATTTCAAAGACATATAAAAATATATTCTACACATTTAAGAAATAAATTCCTGGGTTTATAAACAAAACTGATTTAAGAGGTATTTTATTAGCAAAATTAAATCTTATTATGTGTAGAAATTATTTCCTAGTATCAAAAATATAATATTAAGAAAATTTAAGTAAAACATTCTACAAACAATTATCTTCTTAAATGCTTAGTATAAGTTTAGAAATTTACAATTTCTAAATTGTAATACATTGTTACAATGTATTTGACCTTAGGCAGGGTACTTAAACCTCCATTTCTCATTTACCATACATAAAAAAAATAATAATAATAATGCACATATCATAAGTGCATTATGAGGATTGATTGCAATAATACTTGTACAATACCTGCATACAGTAAGTACTGTTTAAATATTAGCTATTATTGCTTTTGTTAGTTTATTTACATTTTCTAAAGTCTCTAGAAAAATATGTTGTTTTTGTAAGAACTGTTTTTATAGGAGCTAGTCTCTGTCTTAGGACTCTTGAAATTCTTTTTCTTTTTTTAATTGAAGTACAATTAACATACCATATCCTATTAGTTTCAGCTATACAACATAGTGATTTGATATTTTTGCACATTATGAAACAACCCCCATGATAAATCTAGTCAATATTCTCTAATTCAAGGTGATAGTGAAAATTTAGAATTTTTGAATCTGCCTTAGGCCAAATAGATCTGACCCTTATTCCTGAAGAGACAAAAACTATAAATTCCTTCTCATTCACATAGTTTTCTCCCCGCAAATTTTTGAGAAACATAATCTATAATTCAGAACTAGAGGGCGCCTCGGTGGCTCAGTTGGTTAAGCAACTGCCTTCAGCTCAGGTCATGATCCTGGAGACCTGGGATTGGGTCCCACATCGGGGTCCCTGCTCAGCGGGGAGTCTGCTTCTCCCTCTGACTTCTCCTCTCTCATGTTCTCTCTCTCTCTCTCTCTTTCAAATAAATAAATAAAATCTTTAAAAAAATTTAAAAAAAGCACTAGAGGACTGAGAAGTACATCATGTATGTTACAGTACATCCTCAAGTCTTAAAATACAACAGACTCACAAACATTATACAAGTGGTAATTACTTTTAAAACCAAGAAGACTCAACCATTACATGCTCAAAACCTTCTTGAACCAGATTCATGCCTTAGAGTACATGATTCATATTTCAATTAACTGTTTTTTTTCTATAAGCATCTTCATTAGTCTTCAGAACTGGTGACATCAATTATATATTTGATCTTCATTGATTTAGTCAACAAATATGAGTGTATATTTATATGTCAATGACACAGCTGAAGTCCTACCTTAAAGGCAATATTCTACAAGCATGGAAAACTAGATCCTCCTCAGTAATTGACAGTTCATACTATGCATGAGGCCCATACACAGCCTCACTTCTATCACAGGGCCACATGTGTCTGCTATGTCAGCGCTAGCATTGCTGATCACTAATGCTGGCTGATCAGAGCAATCTAGCTACTGGTGCCACTTAATGTAAAATCTGCCAGTAACAGAGTCTAACTCTGGGTTCCCATTATAGAACATTTCTAAAGGAGACTTAACTTTATTAGGCTTTTTCCACAATGGAAGGACATTACCTTTAACTGCTCTCAAAGAGAAGGAAGAATGATTTCTAAAGCACCTACTTTGGGCCCCTTATAAGCTATAGCTACTAAGTGTAAGTCCAAAAAACATCAATCTCACTCATATATTAAAAATAATAGAATTATGCAAATTGGTGTGGAAAGAATAAGAAAGTTTCCACAAATTCAGTGATATGTTATCATAGGAATATGCGTTTGATCTACCAGTGTGGATTCTGATATAACCTTGCATCAGATCAAGAAATCCACTTAACACAAATGAGATATGGGAATGCAACCATGACCATGAGATTGATCATAAAACACTTACCACCCTGATCAGCAGCTGCTATCTTAATAGAAATTTGGAACAGCATGCTAAAGGCACATGTGAAGTTTTAGCATCTAGACAACATTCTGAAAAGATGGAAAAGCATTCTTCAGGAAGCAGTATATAATTAAATCAAAGGCATTTATATTATGCTTTTTCCAAAATACAAATAAAACATGATTCCAAGTGCTAAGGCACTCTTGTAGGCAAGGCAGCGTTTATCATTACTCCCAATGAACCACCAGGAATTATTTTGCCACCCACCCACCTCACAACCCTGAACTCCACAGAATTACTTTTTCTTTAAAGATTTTATTTATGTATCTGAGACAGAGAGAGTGAGAGAGAGCGAGCACAAGTGAGGGGGGTGGGCGAAGGGGGAGGCAGACTCCTCGCTGAGCAGGGGAGCCCTACATGGGGCTTGATCCCAGGACGCTGAGATCAGGACCTGAGCCTAAGAAGGCTGACACTTAACTGATTGAGCCACCCAGGAGCCCTGAATTACAACTTCTGGTGTGCAAATGGGCCATACTTTTGTCAGGGTTCATATCAAGAATTCCACTGATTGATAAGGTGTGGCTGATGCCTGGGCTTCTTATGTTCCATGCCTAGCAGGCAAAAAGAGAAATCATCTTGGCAGAAAAATCTCTGGTCATCAAGAGGCTATTGTACAAAGGAAACACAAAGTAACTCAACTCCCTTGACCAGTTGTGACTGTAAATGAACAAATTTAGCATATCTAGTCATAGAGTTACATGATAACCCAGTACTCAGCTCCTCAGGTATGAAGATCAGAGTGAGATCACCAGATAAACTAGCTGGGATGAGTGGAATCTAAAAGGAATGATGGGGAAGTTGAATGATGGAGACTGATTGTGGCCTAGAAAAAATCTACAGAGGTGAAGAATAGAGTCTTTCTCACTAACATTCCTCTTCTAAGAAAAAAAGAAGCATCAGAGTCTTGGAGGCAGCATTTCCCAAATTCAGAGAGATAGATAAAACCAGCCCCAAAGTGCACCTTGGTGGACACAGAGGTCTGCTCAATTCCCAGTTCAGAGGAGTATTTGCTGCTCAGCTGGAGGAAGTGAGGGAGCCTCTTTCATGGTTGTTCAGAGCTTTGAGGGCTGCTTCAGTCCCAGAGCTATCAAAGTGGAGTAACTTGCATCCTTTGAGCAAGGAGATTACAACTGTCTGGCATTTTAGACCAGCATAGAACACCGAAGAGGTGTGTGTATGTATACATACACACACACATATATATGTATTATATAAATAAACTATATAAATTATATATAAGCATTATATAAATAAGCATTGTGTGTGTGTGTGTGTCTGTGTGTGTGCCTGTGTGCAAACTAGTGCAGCCACTGTGGAATACAGTGTGGAGGTTTCTCAAAAAATTAAAAAAACAACTACCATATGATTCAATAATCGTATTACTGGATATTTATCCAATGAATACAAAAACACTAATTCAAAGGAATATATGCATGCTTATGTTTGTTACAGAATTATTTACACTAGCCAATTAGTGTCTGTCGATAGATGAATGAATAAAGAAGATGTGGTATATATAATGGAATGTTATTTAGCCACAAAAAAAAGAATGAAAATTTGCCATTTGCAACAATATGGATGGATCTAGAGAGTATAATGCTAAGTGAAAAAAGCCAGTCAGAGAAAGACAAATACCATAAGATGTTATTCATATGTGGAATTTAAGAAACAAAACATGAACAAAAAAAAAGAGAGACAAAACAAAAAATAGATTCTTTTTTTTTTTTTAAAGATTTTATTTATTTGACAGAGAGAAACACAGCGAGAGAGGGAACACAAACAGAGGGAATGGTAGTGGGAGAAGCAGACCTCCTGCTGAGCGGGGATCTCCCCCCCATGTGGGACTCCATCCCGAGACACTGGGATCATGAGCTGAGCCGAAGGCAGACGCTTAATGACTGAGCCACCCAGGTGCCCCCCAAAAATAGATTCTTTCTTTTTTTTTTAAAGATTTTATTTATTTGACAGAGAGAAACACAGCGAGAGAGGGAATACAAGCAGACGGAATGGTAGCGGGAGAAGCAGGCTCCCCGCTGAGCATCGATCCCAGGACCCTGGGATCATGACCTGAGCTGAAGATAGACGCTTAACGACTGAGCCACCCAGGCACCTCCAAAAAATAGATTCTTAAGTATAGAGAACAGAGAGTTACCAGAGGGGAAGTGGGGGGAGGTGGGATGGGTGAAATAGGTGAAGGGGATTAAGAGTGCACTTATCTTGATGAGCACTGAGTAATACATGGAATTGTTGAATTGTTACATTGCACACCTGAAACTAATGCAACACCGTATGTCAACTATACTGGAATTAAAATAAAAATATATTCATATCATTCATAACATAACATACAGAAATGTTGAATCACTATGTTGTATACCTGAAATGAATGTAATATCATGTGTCAACTGTACTCAAAAAACTTTGCAGTTCTAAAAGAAGTTACATTTATTAAAGATATTTCAACTCAGTTTTTAAAAAGTCAATCACCATCCATCTCTATAAGATATGCACTTCCTAAACAATTTTGTATTTTTCTTTGGTAAGTATTTATAAGCATTTATGATATAATTATGCTGTCATGATCAAGTGTGTGCTATTACTTTTAATTAAAAATTAAACTTTAACAAAATAACATTTAAACTTACAAATAAAAAATCAATTTTGATCCTTTTATAATAAATTAGAACAGTGTGGAGATCTTTTTCACAGGAAAAGGAAAAACCAACCAAAGTCCAAGGAATATAGATTAATTGAATTCAATGTATCACACCTCTACTTTAAAAATTGTAACCCAAAGGCATAAGAAGTTAGTCATGGAAGAATAAAAATCCCAGAAACTTTATCGAGTATCTATAGTAACCATATAAGTATGGAGGGGGATGAGAACAAAGGAAAACGTAGGACAAACAGATACCATACTTGTTTTCTGAAAACCTAAAACGTAAGACTAATTTTAGTTTTTCTTTAAAAACGATGCTTTACTTTCACAAACATAAGTTTCTAGTAAGTTTTGACAATACAATCATTTACAAAAAGGTTGGGAAATAAGAAAAAACAAATTTAATTCCAGAAAGTAGAAATTATCTATCTTATTTTTAAGAAGAAAAAATAGTTAAAAGGAATAATTCTCATCTTATGCTCTTTTTGATTATTATTACTAATATCCTGGAAACAGTTTCTATGTTGACAGCTGTGGGCATAAATGGAGTCTCTGTTTCAGTGTGGAAGGATAACATGGATAAGACTCGCATTTGTGTATAAATTCTCTATTCTTTCTGAGGGGAGCTGAATATATGCAAAATTGCAACAGACATATAATAAAAATGATGCAACTAGTTGCTGAAGGAAACCTGAATGAAGGCATAATGACTGACTTTCAGGAAGCCTGAACAGAATGAAACTATGCTGTGTGTGAAAACTGACCTGTGTGTCAGAGAATTCATGTAATTTCCTTGAGCAGAACTAAATATAAACAAAATAATGCAGTATGAATTGCATTGGTAAGTGCTAAGGGGAAACTCAACAGGAGAAGTATAATTTGGGTTAATTAGGTAAATTCTGAACAGACAGGTTTTTAGAATAATTTTGTAGGAGGGCAAAGAAAAAGATCAGAAGGTTAAAAAATAAAGTAGGTTCTTTCTGTTGGTCCTTTGAAGCAAGGACAAAGAAGCTGAAGGTCCTTAGTATGGATGCATTCAACAAAATTAACCAATACTGAGACTAAACATATTTTCTTTTCCTTATGTTGCATATTTCTAGAAGTAGGTATGATTTTCTAATTCCAGGCTAAAATGGTACTGATAGCAGGCAAATAAGGCTGAGTAATATTTGGTCCTGTAAGATAAGACAATGGACCAATTTAACAGAATTTATTTATCAAAAATAACAGATTGTTTATCAAGACTTCTTCAAGAACCACACTTTACTGTGTACAGCAATCCAAAATTTTATGTACTAAACTATGGCCAATTCCAGTCAGCTTTCTCTTTTGCAAATTTCACCATAAAATCACAATCTTAGACACAAAACCCTGGGACATGCCCAAGGTGGTGATCTCTTTTATATCCACATTTTAATAAGCTCAGCTTTATTTGTTCAACAGCTTTTTCTGGAGCATTTTGGAGAATAGATAGGTGGTAATCTGAGGTTAGGCAAATCATCTTGTTAATAACTGTATTGACAAACCCACGATATTCTAAGAAGGAAAACAAAACAAAACAAAAACTAATGAAAAAAGTAACCAAATACTTTTCCATGTAATCTTTTTGGTTACATAATAGTTCAACAAGACACAAATATTTGCTTGAGGCTACAAATAATTCAGGCAAAAAAGGTTTCTTTTCCTATTTGTATCATCTACTCTCAAAAATGAGGAAAACTAGTAGAAGAGGAAAAAGAAAATACAGAAACAGTGAAAGGAAAAACACAAAACTTTATAGAGATGCTATCTATAAGGCTGACCAACTGCTAAGACTATTGCCATATTTTGTATTCTTTTTTTTCATATTTTATATTCCTAATATGTTAACACACAAAAATATGTCATATGTTGTTTAAAAAATAGTATATTTTAAATTTTACACTTATGCTGTGATAGACAAGAAAGGACTCCATGTGAAATTATATGTTGGTGAAATAACAAGAAGCAGTCCCAGAGAGACAATACTATGTATAGCTGTGGCTCATAGTTCCAAAAAATTTTTATTACCCTAGTCATTTAGTGTCTCAAATATGAAGAATTAAAAGGAACTAATATTAGCATTCTAGTGATAGTTGCCCAGATTGATTCACAACATAAATACTCCTTAAATTTTATATTTCTGCTTTTATAAATTGCTGATATTTTATCCATTTCCACACATTGCATATATTTAATAAGATTATTTGCTCTATATTTTAAAACAAGAATAGCAAGACCAAATTGAAAAAAAAAACCCAAAATCTCCCTTGAGAATTTAGTGTCAAAAGCCCGTTCCATGGATATATACTATCCAGTTAAGAATTATCTCTGAAAAGTCTGTTTTTGAGGGATCATAATTTATTAGCGCTTAGAGATAATATGAAATACATTCATATAAATGCCATCTTGACAAAACAGCTTATACAGATTTATACAGATAACATTCCAACGAACTTAAATAAAAATATGCTTAGAAAGAACTAACAGGAACAACCTACAGCCAAGGGAGATCCATAGTTATATTTATCTTGGGTTGTAGGGCCCACTAAGGAGAGCAGAACTCTAAGGATATAAATCCTAAGAATAACAGTAAACATTAAATAGACCAGCACTGTCAGGGACTTAAACGTGGTTCAAGTCTGATCAGGTTCTGACTGGATTAAGGTGATCTAGGATTGCCACTGCATATGCCTAGGTGACCAAAGTATGCAAATGTGAATTCTTTCTGGAGAAACAAAACATCAGATGGATATTATGCTTGTTTCATTTGTTTTGTACACCAGTCTGCGTGGGTCAGGAGGCCAAAGAAACTCTGTATCTGTTTAGCTCTTGGATCTCCTGATGAGACGAAGATTATGTTCCTGCTGTAAGTCCTGCCGTGTGGCCATCTGTAAAGCTACATAAATATAGCATCAGATCAAGACCTAATTGTGTCCGATGAGTCTGACGGCAATCCTAAACCCCAAATTTAGGTTGTGTTGCTGCAGTTTTTATAACAGATTAGACACAGGTGAAGTTTGAATTAGTGATAGATGTGGAAAAAAATGAAGAAAAGCATAGGGAGAAAATAGAAAATATAAAAGTCATGAGATATAGGAAGTACAGAGAGGGTGTAAAATTTAAATGAAATTTCAAGAGAAGATGAAGAGAAAAATAGTATTATGGCTATATTTCTTTAGCTGTTGGGCATTTGGTATTCATCTTGTTCTTTAAAATGTGAATATCATATATGCATACATTTGTCATTATCCTGTATCTAAAACCAATAATTAAAATTTAAGATCCTTTCCCTCTGGCAAATCACACAGTCTAGGATACAGGTTGTTAGTTAAACTTTATGATTGTTTTTATCATATTTTTGAGAATGTATATCATATCTGAAGAAAAAATACATACTTTGATATACTGAACATTTGAATATAATTTAGAGGGTCATGTTCTAAACACCTCATGGAACAATAATAGCAGTATATATAAAATGGAACTGTTGGTTTTAATTAGGTGAGTTGGAGAAAACTGAAAATTGGAGGTAGGAATTCATTAGTATGATAGGCTCTTAATGAATCAGACCTTCAAAAGTATTTGCCAGGTACCTAAAGGGGAGAAGTGCTTTTCAGTTTGTAGATATAAGCTATAAACTGTATATTTATATCCATTTATAAACTGCATCAAATAAATTGACGTTTGATATATACCAAAAGTACATAAAAGTACTAATATTAAATCATTTCCAAAAGATTAAGAATTCATATAGTAGGGGCGCCTGGGTGGCTCAGTCGTTAAGCGGCTGCCTTGGGCTCAGGTCATGATCCCGGAGTCCTGGGATCAAGCCCCGCATCCCGCTCCCTGCTCGGCAGGAAGCGTGCTTATCCCACTACCATTCCCTCTGCTTGTGTTCCCTCTCTCGCTGTGTTTCTCTCTGTCAAATAAATAAAATCTTCAAAAAAAAAAAAAAAGAATTCATATAGTTCAAGCCTACTTGCATAGTTTGGCAAAACTGCAATATTCCTAACTCATTATATTTAAATTTTTTATCATATATAATTTCTTATTAGTTACAATCTTAAATGTACCTTTTTCCAATATACTTGCTTTAGTGCTTTGAAACATAATTACCCTGGAGCTACTAATCAAGTCTGTATTAAGGCACAAAAGGAAGATACTTAGGATTTCCACTTCACATGAGAACTCATTAAGTATTTTTGCAACAAGTTATCTAATTAACATTCTCTAAAAATTAGTTGAAAGGTAAGAGCATGTTTATCATTCTGATCAGCAGTGATATATTCTTTATTTTTAGCTATGCCAAGTGCCCTGGGCATTAAAGTAAATGTAACAAAAGTTAGAATTACTTTCTGCAACATAAAAGCAAAATTAATTAGTTTAAAAAGTTGTTTATTTTATTCATCAATATAATTAAGGACTTGTCAACCCATGTAGTTCTTCATTTCAGTGATGAGCATCAGCATTACATATCTTCTGGCAATTTTTACTCAGTGACGTTCATTGTATATGGAAAAGTAGAATTGAAAAGCAGAGGGCAATTATATATACCAAAGATCATAAAAATAAAAATATATTCTTTAGCAAACTTGAATTAGGAGCATGATATCACTGAATTAACTGCAGAATGGAGAATTATTAATCAATTAGATTTTTGGCACAGTTAGGCAGATTTCCATTTTGTTCAAATGATAAACTCTAGTAAATATTTGCTATATTAGTTTATTAAAATTATTTGCTTGCATTTCTGTTTATTCTACTAAAATGTCAAACCCTGGATTGGTTCATTTACAGCTTGTTCCCTCCTCCCTAGATATATCTCTCTTCACAGAGTATCACCCAAAGATGTCAGGAAAGAAAACTTCTATAATTCATCAACTTGGCAATAATATGGCCAGGTGGTGATTGATCTTTGAAGATGGCAGAAACTCTGGAGAAAGGATGATTTTTTGAAAGCCAAAATTTAGACAGACACATCATTCATTTACCTTCTAATGAGACAATTCTTCTGGGAAGTCTTTTCAAAACACACTGGAATTTTCTTAATTGTGTTGTAGTAATTGTTACTGTTTATAGACAGTAAATTCACACTTTTTGTCTCCTTGTCCCAAATCTTCACCTTTGACAATAGGATTGCCCCTCTCTGGAAGCAGCTTCACTTCCTGCTCTATCAAGTTGTGGACAGGAAGGAGAATTCCTATTAAATCCACTGCTCACAGAAGGGAAGCTTAAACATAGAACTACCTTCGAAAATCAGTAAAATTTGTCAAATGAAGACTTCTGTTTTTTTGCAATTAAGTGATACAGATATATTGTAGGGTTTTTTTTTTTTTAAGATTTTATTTATTTATTTGACAGAGAGAGAGAGAGAGAGATCACAAGTAGGCAGAGAGGGAGGCAGAGGGAGAGAGGAGGAAGCAGGCTCCATGCTGACTACAGAGCCCTATGCGGGGCTCCATCCCAGGACCCTGAGACCATGACCTGAGCTGAAGGCAGAGGCTTTAACCCACTGAGCCACCCAGGTGCCCCTATTGTAGGCTTTCTTGATATTTATTCTACCCACCAGTTTATTTTTAAATCTTTTATTTAGATTATTTATTTGAAAACCCATTATTTGGTTTGCTATGTTAAATCTATACTGTATATTCACTGTGACTTCAATGCAATATAGAGTAGGTAAAATTTAATAAAAAGGACCTTATTAGGTTTTGTAATGAATGAACATTCTAGCAAATAACAACAAATTCATATTGCTAATTTCTTTGAATTAATTTGATTCTTTGGGACTGTGCTTTAATTTTTAAAGTATTTACAAATCAGAAAATTTTTCTTTTTTTTTCTGTATCCTGATATAAAATGGTGGGATTCCACATGTTATTATAATAAACATGAGTGACTTTACTACTCCATTAAATTGAATATTGGGCCATTCAGATTGTTAAATTGGCCATTTAATGTATAAAGACCAAGGATTTTGCCACTCTTCAAAACTATCTTTCACTCCTATTTTATAAATTCTTTTTAGCCTAGTTTATAGCCAGACTCGTGTGTGTGTGCATGTGTGCGTGTGTGTGTGTGTGTGTGTGTGTGTGTGTGTAAAAGACAACTCTTATTCTACCTATGGAATATCTCTACCACTGAATGAATAGAGGTTTTTCTCGTATCAACCAATGCTCTAACTCTCCTGAGGACCCAATTGGGTGTCTTATAATTCAATTATAAATTAAATCATAACTACCTGGAGCTAGCACAGACTCCACAAGTTAAGGGCTCAGCCCCACAAGATTGTCTCTCACTTCAGACACCAAATGCAAGTAGTTAAGGTGCCCAGGCTAACCTCACTTCTGCCTGACTTGGCTGAAAACCATAGGTTACCATGCCCCCCTCCTCTAGTTTGAAAACTTGTGGTTAACGGAACTGAGGAACACACTTTACTTACTATTATCGATTTATCATTATTAACAAATGAGCAAACAATCTGAATAAGTATTATCGAGGAAAGATATACAAAAAACCAATAAATATATGAAAAGCTACTGATTCTTCTTAGTGTTTACTGAAATGCAAATCAAGCATGAGATGTCACTTCAGAGCAGCTAGGATGTAACTAATAATGATGATGCTACTACCCTACCTCTAGTATTACTACCACCTCTACTAATGGGGGATAGCCAGGGTTGATGAGGACATGAAGACATCGGTACCTTGATTCACTACTAATGGGATATAAAATGGTGTTGCTGTGGAAATATCTAATATTCAAAGGGCTAAACGTAGGCTTCTCATATGAAACAGCAATTTCAAACTGAATGGAAGAGAGAATTGAAAACATATGCCCACACAAAGACATGTACATGAATGTTTTAGAAGCATTAATCATAATAGCCAAAAAGTAGACACAACCCAAATTTCCATCAGCAATGAATGGATAGACAAATGTTATATCGATTTACATAATGGAATGTTACTTCAGGAATGAAAAACTAATATATTTAACATAGGTGAACACTAAAAACAATAAGGTCAAGTAAAAGAAGTGAAACATAATAAACCACATGTTGCATGATTCCATTTATATGCAATGTCCAGGACAGGCAAAACTACAAAGACAGAAACTAAATCAGTGGTTGCCAAGGGCTGGGAGTAGTGAGTAATAAAGAGGGATTGCAGATGAGTGAGGGATTTGTCACTCATGCTAAAAACATTCTCTAAATTAGATAGTGGTAATGGTTGCACAACTTTGGGAACATGTTAAAAATCACTGAAATAGGGGTATCTGGGTGCCTCAGTCGATTGTGTGTCTGACACCTGATTTCCACTCAGTTTGTGATCTCAGGCTCGTGAGATAGAGCCCCACTTTGGACTCCAGGATTTTCTCTCTCTCTCTCTCTCCCGCCACCCCATCCCTCTGTCTTTTTACCCTCCCCCAAACAAACAAACAAGTGAATAAATATTTATTTATTTGACAGAGAGAGAGAGAGATCACAAGTAGGCAGAGAGGCAGGCAGAGAGGAAGGAAGCAGGCTCCCTGCTGAGCAAAGAGCCCAATGTGGGGCTAGATCCCAGGACCCTGAGATCATGACCTGACCTGAAGGCAGAGGCTTTAACCCATTGAGCCACCCGATTGCCTCAATAAATAAAATCTTTAAAAAAAATCACTTAAGTACACATTTTTAAATGGTAAATTTTATATGTGATATATCTCAAAAATAACCATAGAGGATAAGGATTGTCATGTTTAAGAATTTGAAATCAAACCAATATAAATGGAGATTTGTTGAGGAAGAAATGTCACAAATTTTTCAGAGATAACGAAGAGCCAGGTCACACAGAGATAACAAATAAGGGTTTTATTCAGATTTCATTTGGAAGATATCCAATTTATTTAAGCAGAGCAGAGAGAGGAGTGGATTTAGGTTAATATAAACTCTTCTGCTTTCCTTTGGAGAAAAAAAAATGGGAGAGATTCAAGGGGGAAGCAGAGAGACCATCTAGGTGGTATAGGTGAGATGAACGTTGAAAATGTTTATATAGCTTTCAAACAAACATGTCAATTGGGCAATTAAATTTATGAGTTTGACTTCTGAGGAGTTGTAGGGGGTCTCCATCTTGACTGACGCATGCTTTTCTGTCAACATTTGCTGTTGGCTTAGAGTTCACTATGGCCGGCTGTTTTCATGACCTTCCTTCAGGCTAAGTTTCTTCTTTCACATATCCCAAGCTACAGAGGGCAGTAGGCAACTGAATTATTTCCTAGAGCTTCAGCGGTCACCTCCAAACCTATCTGACTTCAAAAATTATGTATTATTTTTGCTTTCTATTTTTGATTGCTTCAAATCTGATTCAGTGTTAATGATTTTAAATTCAGCCTGAACGTGACTCACATAGTTTCATTCTATACATTTAACTCACCTATATTTTCCAACTTTAACTCTAGAACTAAATTGCTTTCACTAACTTAAAGTACCTGGTTTACCTCTGGCTAGCGTTTCACACAGTGTCATCATAGAACACCCTTGGGGCCAAGCCTTCCCACATTTTGAAAAATCACACATATTTTTGTGATGCAGGATCCTAAAATGCTGCAGGCTATTTCTAGACTCTTGTTAAGTTTAGCTAGGCTCTCTAGGATGAAAAATACACAATATTATAATTCTGAGAATCATGCATTAAGTTGCCACCATTGTAGGTAACCAATAGAATACAACACACAATCTGACAGTAGCTTTAGTAGAGGGTTTAAAAACACTCTGAGCTTTGGCAGAATCAGATGAGGCCAACAATTAGTTAAAATACTCTATATCTTCTAATAGAAATCTAGATTTACCACTATTCTTGTTCTTTTTTTTTAAAGATTTTATTTATTTATTTGACAGAGAGAGAGATCACAAGTAGAGAGGCAAGCAGAGAGAGAGAAGGAAGCAGGCTCCCCGCTGAGCAGAGAGCCTGATGCGAGACTTGATCCCAGGACCCTGAGATCATGCCCTGAGCCTGAGGCAGAGGCTTCAACCCACTGAGCCATCCAGGTGCCCTACCACTATTCTTGTTCTTAATTAGCATGACTTATATAGACAGTGTTATTTAAAGCAGTTAATTAAATCAATTAGTGTGTTTTAAGTTTAAAAAATTGTTTATCTTTTTCTAGGGAACAGAGATTCTCCACATATTAGTGACCATCTTATTCCACTACAGATTTTTAAATATAGACATTTTCTGTATCTCAATACATAAGGTTCTGTGTGAACTTGTGAATTTTGTGTGAAAATGTTCTGGTCCTATTTTTTTTTTAAAGACTTTTTTTCATCTTTACTGGAATATAACTGACATAAAACACTAAGTTTAAGGTGCACAACCTGTTGATTTGATACACATATATACTGTGAAATGTTTACTGGTCTTTTCTCTTTTGATGTTGACAAAGACCAAATCAGAAACCAGTTAGTAACTGTAAATGTATTATTCACCTGAGTAGCTCACAATTACAATGTTAAATTCTTCAACAATTTGTAAATTTATATAGGGCTTGCTAAACATAGGAAGATTCAATGTGTGTATAGCAGCTGTGAAATCTCTAAAGATAACTTAACGAAAGCTGGCCATTCTGTCAACATTGCTATACAAATTGCGCCATTAAAACTGGTGACAGTGATATAAGAGGTTTGATGGTTTCATTCATTTAACAATTATTTCCTGAAGTCTGTGTATGCCAAGAATTTTGCTAGGTGCCAGGAATTTAGGGTGGGATAAGAAATAGGCGATACTTTAATGGGATCATTATTTAATGGGAGAGACAAATGCAAGCAAATAATTACAGCACAGTGAGGTAAGTGCTAAAATGAAGGATTATCGAAGGTACTATGGAAGCACAGAGGAGGGACAACCCCACTCAGTTTGCTTTTTGAAGGGAAGAAAATCATAAATTTAGTTTAATAGTGTTCATCAGACCTTTTTGCAACTTAGGGAGGGATTAATCAATTGAAGACAGAAGCATAACTCATGTTTTAAGATAATTACAGCCTAGAAACTTCAACAGTTTAAGCAAAATGTTATGAGACTTAAATGAAGACACATTATTTAAAAAAGCATTGCCTACAGGTCTGTAGGTGTACAATAATTTATACATGAACGGTATTCTTGGTTCAATGTAGAAAATGGTTTGAAGAAAAAGGCAGGGGTGTGATTGCATGAACAATGATCAATTTGAATGATGGAATGACTGGATGATCTGTGCCTTTGAGGAATTTATCTCTCTTTTTTCTTTTAGGCATTTCTCTCATCCAAGTGAATAATTTCCTATATTATCATATTTTGCTCTCAATACATTTAAACCCAATTTAGTTTATATAAATATTCAGAAGAAACTGGGGTTTTATTCTTTTGCACATAAGTTTCTATCATCTATCATCAAGAAGTGATCATGCATTTGTTGTGTGCTTGCACATATGTACATACATAGAAATGCAACACACTTACAGGAAAAAGAAGAGACTGACACATACCAAATGCTAATGCAATATTTTGACTTAGATTACACAGAAATTTTTTTCTTTGTGTTTTTTCTCATATTTTTTGTAATTAATATAAATTACTTTTATGATCAAAAAATTTTAGTAAGAAAAAATGTGGTCACCATAAAATCTAAACTGGGTTGCTTGTCAAAAATGATATCCTCTTCTATATGGAGTACCAAATGGATATGAGAAATAACTAAAATCTAAGGAAGTGCTTAGGGAATGATTATATTACTATATATTAAGCCATCCTCACTTTTTAGAACTTTTGCTTTCTAAGTCTTAGGAACCCTTCTCACCAACCCCCACACCCCCAAACAAGGTTAGGTGATGAGAGAGTCAATTTCACCCTAAGACTATTGTGGATTGCATGTGTGTACACAATTTTCACACCTTGAAGTCTTAACCCCCAATATGGCGGTACAGTGAGGTCAGAACTTAGGGAAGTGATTAGGTTATGAGGGTGGGGCCCTCATAAATGTGGTTAGAGCCCTCATAAGAAGAGGCAAAGAAGCTTGCTTCCTTGCTCTGCCCTCCACTTGAGAACACATTGAGAAGATGACCATTTATGAATCAGGAAGCAGGCTTTCACCAGACAGTAGATATGCAGTCCCCTTGATCTTAGATTTCCCAGATCTCCCAAACTGTGACGAATAAAAGTTGGTTATTTAAGACATCCATCTATGGTATTTTGTTATAGTAGCCCAAATTAACTAGGACAAACTCCAAAGAGGTTTTATTGACCATATAAACCTTTCTAACTGAGACAGTGAGGGTATGTATCCAGTCAAGCTTCACTTAGGAGAAATATATTTTTAGAAATCTATTGTAAGGCTTACAAAATAATAAAAGATTTTCTTTGGTGTCCCCTAATATCATTCCTCTCCCATCATTTTGTTATCCCAGATTATAAAATTACAGGAAGGAAGTTTTTAACTTATAATTCCAAGATTCTAAGACTCATTATTCCATCAAGAAATTCAACATTGGGGGCACCTGGGTGGCTGAGTGGGTTAAAGCCTCTGCCTTCTGCTCAGGTCATGATCTCAGAGTTCTGGGATCAAACCCCACATCAGGCTCTCTGCTCAGCAGGGAGCCTGCTTCCCCCTCTTTCTCTGCCTGCCTCTCTGCCTACTTGTGATCTCTCTCTGTCAAATAAATAAATAAAATCTTAAAAAAAAAAAGTACACGTAACAATGTGGACTTGAAATTGACACATGAAGTGAAGAGGGGGCAGTCTTATGGGACTGACTCGTTCATCCATGGGATATGATTCTATTTCCAGATAGATAGTGGCAGAACTGAGTAAATTGTTGGACATCTAGCTGGTGTTAGATAATTGCTTTTTGGTGTGAGATAGCGTTCCATACACACACACACACACACACACACACATTGAAATTGGTGAGTATAATCTTTAGTAATATAAGATGTTAATAATAAGGAAAACTGAGTGTGAGTTATAGGAGTACTTTCTTGAGACTTTTCTGTAAATATAAAAGTATTATGAAATGTAAAACTTTATTTAAAAGTAAATAAGATTAAAAATAAAAACAGTGAACACCCACAAAATCAGCTTGAAGAAGAGCCAGCTTGAATTTGGATTTTGATTTCAAAGAATCTGTAGTTCAATTTAGGGAGAAATGCTATTACAGTATTAAATCTGCCAGTTATGATGTATCTCATCATTCATTTAAATGCTGTGAAAGTTTTCTCAGCAATGTTTTGTAATTTCTATTCTACTTGGATATATCAGACATCTTGTATTAAATTTGTGGTTAAGAATTTTGCTTTTTAGGTGTTACACTGAATAGAAATTTTCTTAAGTTCCAACGTCCTTTTTTTGTGGTTAATATATAAAACTATAATTAATTTTGTATTTTTTTTCCTGAACTGTGCTAAATTCACTTGTTAGGTAAGGTCTAACAGTTATTTGCAGAGTTTTTCAGATCTTTTCCTATGTTAGCAAACATAATTGCAAATAAAGTCAATTTTATTTCTTCTTTTATCCTCATGGCTTTTAGTTCTTTTTATGACCTTGTTGCCCTGGGTAACTGCTTTAGTACAATACTTAACTGTAAGTGGTGAGAATTTTCATCCTTGCCACATTCCTGATCTTAGAAGAACATAATTCAATCTTTTATCACTAAGTGTACAGTTAGTTGTAATATTTTTTTAGATACTTTCAAAATGTTTCCTAACACATATACTTTTTATGAATTGCTGGATTCAATATGCTAGTATTTATTAAGGGTTTTTATGTCTCTGTTTATGAAAGATATTGTATTTTTTTATTATACTTTTGTGTTATATTCACTTTAGTTACATTGGCCTCATAAAATAAATTTTCTCTCCTTCTGTTTTCTGAAATATTTATTGTTTCAACAACTCTCCATTGTTTTTATAACTTATTTCATTTTTCCATTTTTATTTTTCTGGGTTTTTTCCCTGTGTACCTGATATTTTGTATAAAAAAGAACCATAGAATTTCCCAGTGGTATTTTCCAAGAGATTAA
>CM053606.1:143197821-143222325 GCA_028646535.1 Procyon lotor
ACCAGTCAGAATGGCTAAAATTAACAATTAGGAAATGACAGATATTGGCAAGGATGCAGAGACAGGGGAATCCTCCTACACTGTTGGTGCGCATGCAAGCTGGTGCAGCCACTCTGGAAAACACTATGAAGGTTCCTCAAAAAGTTGAAAATGGAGCTACCCTATGACCCAGCAATTGCACTATTGGTTATTTACCCCAAATATACAAATGTAGTAATCCAAAAGGGCACATGCACCCGAATGTTTATAGCAGCAATGTCTACAATAGCCAAACTGTGGAAAGAGCCCAGATATCCACTGACAGATGAATGGATAAAGAATATGTGGTACACACACACACACACACACACACACACACACACACACAGGAATATTATATAGCCATCAAAAATGAAATCTTGCCACTTGCAATGACTTGGGTGGAACTAGAGGGTATTATGCTAAGTGAAATAAGTCAATCAGAGAAAGACAATTTTATATGATCTCACTGGTATGTGCAATTTGAGAAACAAGACAGAAGATCATAGGTAAAGAGAGGAAAAAATGAAACCAAATCAAACCAGAGAGGGAGACAAACCATAAGAGACTCTAAATCTCAGGAAACAAACTGAGGGTTGCTGGGGTAGAAGGAGGTGGGAGGGATTGGGTGGCTGGATGATGGACACTGGGGAGGATATATATTGTGGTGAGTGCTGTGTATTATGTAAGACTGATGAATCACAGACCTGTATCCCTGAAACAAATAATAGATTATATGTTAATAAAAAAAGAGAAAATAAAAAAATCTTTATATGACAGATAGGTTGATAGATACAGTTAATACTTTATGTAAGTTAAGTAAATTAAAATATTTCAAAATCTCACTTTTCCATTCAAATTTTTTTCAATAATCTTTACTCCAGACACACTATGTATTTGTGAAACTTTTTTTATATCATAAAATTATAATGAATTAAAAGCATTGGTTTTTTATAAGATAGGATTGCTTTTTAATAAAATAATTAAAAAATGAAGACACCCTTCAACTCCTTAGACAGATGATCTTAGCTCAGTTTTTAGTTTCTGGTGATTAAAAGAAATTCAGAGTGACAAAACTTATTCTCATTTTGATTTTTCGATAAATGTACATTTTATTAATTATAATAGTGATTAGCAATAGCACACATTTGGACGCATTATAGATATCACTTATTAGAGTTTTTGTAGTTTCACAAACTATTGTGGTAATTTACATACAAAATAGATTAAAGTCCTATAAATCAATAATAAATTAGCAAACTAATGTTTTTATTGGTAAAAACATTCCTAATGGAGTAAATAAGAATGAATTTAATCTTAAGCCAGAAATCACTAGAATATTGAGCAAAATATACTAGAGAGTTGTTTTCAGACACTAGATAGAAGTAGCACAAGGTTATGACCCCTGGAAAAAAAAATAGAATTCTACAATCATCCTGGCTTCTGCCTGGAAGGAATGTCTGGACTCCAGGTGCAGGATAGGGAACCTAAAAGAAAACAGTGGACTCCCTCATGTGAGCAAACTGAGATTGGATTTTTCAGAGGCTGAGATAGCTCTAAGTCGCAAGAGTAGAGTTCATCCACATGCAGAAGATGCTGATTTTTGGAAAGATATTCTATTTAATTATAGGTAACAAACTTAGATTAAAAAGTTGAATTTTACCTAAATGTTTTGCATGAGTTGATTCAGTAAATCAAAGCTGACAGTCTAGAATATCAGAATATGTAATTCATATCAATTCTCTCAAGTAAAATGCAGAAAATATTTAAGATAAACTTCTAAAACATTTGAAATCTGAAAATAAAGATAAGGCTCACTAGGTTAATCTGAGCTAAAACTAAAATGCATAGATGTGAGCTTGTCCTTGAGAGCTCATTATATCTTGGCACTTCACCAATTCTGAATAAAGACGTTGGAGTATAAGCAGTATTTGTGATAAGTTTGTAGGCTATGAGAAAAAAATTTTGGAGTCCAAGGCACACCAAGAGTGAAGGTTACAAGAATTCAGCCTCAGAGTAAGACAGTCAAGGAGTAAACTGATACTCATGCGAACTGCTGTCCAGTTTCAAGTCTTCTCAGTGGCCCTTCCCAAAATTTTCTACACTGAAATTGGATTAAAATGATCTTAGAGTACAAGTACTCCTTGCACCTGGCAGCAGCAAACATCTTTAGAAAGATTAACATCATCCTTGGTCTGAAATTATTTCTATAAATAGCACTTAAATCTCAAGTCCATCACATAACGATAATCAGTCCCATAAGGAGATAATAAGAAGTGAAAACATACAGAAACAACAAACAACAGAAACAGATGCACAGAACCTCAGATAGTGAAATTATCATAGACAGATGGTAAAAACTATGTTTAACGTGTTCACAGAAATAAATTCAAGCTTGAAAATTTTGGCTGAGAACTGGGAAGAATGAAAAGTGACTTAGCACAGAAGAGCAAAAATTAAAAAGAAATGAAATTCTAGAACTAAAATATATAGTAACCATATTATCATTTCAAAAGATATGTTTAACAGCAGAACAGACACTTCCGAAGTCATAATTAGAAATTAAGTCAAAATATTTGAAAGAACAATAGAAAAACAAAATAATGAAAATAGATATGTGGTGGTAAGATATGGAGGATACAGTGAGAAGGTATACAGTAGATTGCATTGTTTTACAGTTAATTTATAGGTCTCCTTTTGATAAGATTTGATCTCATTCATGTAAACTTGGTTACATGACTGGTTTTGGACAATAGAATGTGATCAGAATTAACCTTTCTTATTTCTGAGCAGAAGATTTAAGAGACAGGTACATGGTTCTGCAATTCTTTTTTTCATCAGATACAAGAAAAGCATTCTCCAGAGATATGAGCTGCTCCATTAGCTTGGGAATCAAAATGAAGAAGAAATATAGAGAAGAGCTATAGTTGGACGGTGGCTGACGTTAACAGGAAAGAAAAAAAAACACCTTTTTTTTTAAACCATTGAGATTTTGGGGTCATTTGTTACCAGCCTAGAGCCTAACACAATTTGACTTAAACAATAGCTGCAAGGTTGAATTCAAGTGGCTAAGTAGTGGGAAAGATATAAATAAATAAAGCAAAAACAGCATCTTAAGATACAAGTCTCAGAATTTTCCAAAATTGATGAAGGGCATCATTATATTAAATTTATTCTAATGAAACCAATAAGTATAAAAAGATCTTTTTAAAAAGATCACACTTAGACACATTATCGTAAATCTGATTAGAAAAAAAGGCAAAGAAAAATAAGTAAGTAAATAAATAAATAAAAAAGAAAAAAGGCAAAGAGCAGGTCTATAAAGCAAATACAATGAAGACCAAAAGGTTATTGGAGAGGTACAAAAAGTAGACTGAGTTTGACAGCTAACTTTTCAACAGACAAATTGGAAGGTAGATTAAGATGAAATAATATTTAGAAAGGTTGATAAACATCTCCTAACATAAAATTCATAACCATTAAAGTTATTATTCAAGAATAAAGACTAAGCTTGTTCACTGCCAGCCGAACCCTGCAAAAGGGGATTCAAAAATTTTTTTCAGGCATATGAAAATAATGCTAGATGTAAAATAAGAGATACAGGAAGAATTGAGGAATGACAATTGAAATGCTTCCTGCATCTGAAATTAATGATTGACTTGTTTATGGAGAAAACATTTTCTGGTTTCAAAGCTTCTAGAAAAGTGGAAAACCAACAGGAATATGAACAATGTGGAAAATAAATGTAACAACTGAAACATTCTAAACACCACAGCCAATCTACTATTAGGACAAATATATAAATTTGTTAAGAGCTATGCAAAAAATATTTTTGAGATACTTGTTGATTCATAGAGTGTTGCAAAAATTAATATAAACAGATCCCATTTTTCCTTCACCCAGTTTCACCGAAGAGTAACATCTCATATATCCATGGTGCAATATCACAACCAGTTAACTTAAATTGATACATTCTATTGATGTTGTTCAGATTTCACCAATTTTTCATGCACTCATTTGTATCTGTTTCTATCTGTGCAATTTTACTGTATGTGTAGATTTGTCTGACCACCACCACAGTCAAGATACAGAATAGGTCTATCATAAGGATGACTTGTGCACTATTTTATAAATATATCCTTCTCCTTCCACTGCACCCCAGGCATACTAATAACTACTAATCTGTTCTTTATGTCTGTAATTTTGTCATTTCAAAATGCTATATAAATGAAATAATACAACGTGCAAATTTGGAGGTTGGCTTTCTTCACCCAGTGTAAGTTCCTTGAAGTCTATCCAAATTGTTCTTTTATTGCTGAGAAGTATTCTAGGGTCTGAGAGGACCACAGTTAGTGTGAACATTTATAAACTAAAAGACATTTGGGTGTTTCTGGCTTGAATCTATAATGAACAGAGTTGCTATGAATATTTGTATACAAATTTTTGTGTGAACGTGTTTTTATTTCTCTAGGTTAAATGCCTAAGAATTTGCTGTGTCCCATGGTAACTACAAGTTTAGCTTTTGTAAGAAACTGTCAGATTCTTCCTGAATGGCTGTACTATTTTATATTCCTAACAGCAATATATGAGTATTTTGGTTACTTCATATTCTTGCCAGCATTTGGTGCTCAAAACAAATTTCAAGAAAAAACATCATAGCAACAACAAACCTGAGGGGTTGTTCAGAAGAAAAATGAGAATAGTAATAAAATATTGAGTTGAAAAGGCACAAGACATTTAGAGAGAAAAATATCAATACTTTACATTTCTTTATTTTTAAGATTTTATTTATTTTACAGAGAGAGAGGTGAGAGAGCACACAAGCAGGAGGAGCAGTAGGCAGAGGGAGAAACAGGCTCCTCACTGAGCAGGGGGTCTGATATGGGGCTTGATCCCAGAACTCTGGGATCATGACCTTAGCTGAAGGTAGACACTTAACCAAGTGAGACATCCAGGTGCTCCTTTATGTTAAATTTTTAGTTCATTGTATTCTGATCCTCACATATTTCCTGTGTATCACAAAGTTCCCTGAAGAGGTCCTAATTGCATAAATATATGGCTTATGTTTTTAATTAATAAACTTAATTTTAAGAGAAATTTTAAGTTTACAGCAAAATTGAGGAGAAAGTACAGAGAGTTTCCATATATCCCCTATCCCCACACATGCACAACCTCTTATACTTTCTACATCCCCCACCACAGTGGTACATTTGTTATAATTGATAAACCTATATTGACACATCGTTATCACCAAAAGTCTGTGGTTTACATTAGGGCTCGTTCTTGGTAGAGTACTTTCTATGGGTTTGGACAAATATACAATGACATCTATCCATCATTATAGTATCACAGAAAGTAGAGTCACTGCCCTTAGAATCTTCTGCCTATTCATCCTTTCCTCCCTCTCCATCTCTGGCAACCACTAATCTTTTTACTGTCTTCATTGTCTTTCCTTTTCCAGAATATTAGATAGTTGGAATCATACAGTATGTAACTTCCCCAGATTGGCTTTTTTTTCCTTTTACTTAGAAATACATATTTAGGTGTCTTCTGTGTTTTCATGGCTTGATAGCTTTCTTAGTTTTGAATAATATCACATTGCTCAGATGTACCACATTTTCCTTATCCATTCACCTACTGAAGAGTATCTTAGTTTCTCAAAAGTTTGGCAATATGAAGAAAGCTCCTAAAACAACCATCCATACGCAGGTTTTTCTGTGGACATAAGTTATCAACTTCTTTGGGTCAATCCCAAGAAGCATGATTGCTGGATCACATGGTAAGAATATGTTTTGTTTTATAACAAACTGCCAAACTGTATGTCAAAGTATCTGCACCATTTTGCACTCCCACCAGCAATGCTGTTTCACATATTCACCAGCATTTGGTGAACCAGAACCAGTGTTCTGGTTGGGTAATTCTAGTAGTGTAGTGGTATGGTATCTCATTGCTATTTTAATTTTCAATTCTAATAAATGAGTTGAAGATACTTTCATACGCTATCTGTATATCTTCTTTGATGAGGTTGCTGTGCAACCTCAGGTCTTCTGCCCATTTCTTAACAGGGTTATTTCTTTTTTTAAGGTTATGTTTTAAGAGTTGTTTTCATATTTTGGATAACAGCCCTTATTGTATGTCTTTTGCAAATTCCAAATGGCTGGTATTTTTTTCTGATTTTATTCCACTTTACTGGTGAGTTTGCCACAGTTTTATTCCATCCTACTAAAATGAACCAGCTAATTACCAGAAATGACTCTTTCTCCTCCTATGGACATATCATTTCTCTCAATATTAAATTAGTTCATTTGTTTCTGCCTATTTTCTAAATTTAGTCATCATTTGTTTTATGAATATTGTAAATATATGGATCCTAAATTTATGTGAGGCATCAGGGTAGCAGCCAGACATATAAAGATAAAAAATGCAGAATACTTGGCCTATAGCTTCCCAAGAAATTCATTCTTTTTTCTTTTAGGAAGATACGTCCTAAGTTGATTCCATTTACCCTTTTGATTTTAAATGCTGCATAAATGCTAATGACTTTTACCATCTGTATCTGCACTCCTATAATTCCCATAGTCTATTGGACTTCTTTGCTGTGTCTCCTAATTGATTGAATGATAATTCATACTATATTTTCTGTTAGCAAACTTTAATGTGAAATCATTCCTTTACAAAAATTTTCTGTCAACATAACATTGATATGTGCATTTCTCACCTATATTTTGAACATGTACCTTTTCTTTATCTCACAATTTGTTCTCTTTATAATCTCTTGAGTTTTTAAGAATAGTCTCCTGTCTGATCTTCTCCCCCTTTAGCTGGGAGAGACCTTACATAATAATCTTGTATACATATTAACACCTTACATAACAATCTTTTATACATGCTAATTGCTTACTGTTTAAAAACTAATTTTAAACTTGATTTTTAAGATACATGAATATATTTGTGCATATGTATGATGTTAGATTCATGTAACCTAAATTTATCTATTTAGCTGTCTAGTTTCTTTGTATTTCAATCTAGGGATGAAAACGATTAGTTATGGGCTCAGAACCTGCTAAATTAAACAGCACAATAACTTGCAGATATTAAAGAAGCATGTAAGTCATCACATTTTGTTTGAGATGGTTTTATGAGTGAGACATGAACAGCCTGCTTTAAATAGTATTTACTCTTCATTTTTAATGGCTTTCTACTTTATTCTTCAGTAAGAATGTATTTCATTTCTTCTGACAACTGTACTATATTCATATATTAGCAATGACTCCAAGTTTTTGCTATGAAAAACATAAATCACCAAAAGAAGCATGCATGTAAACAAAGGGCTGCAGGCCATAACATAGTCAATCTCCTCTTCTGTTTCAATTAAGAGAGAATTCTCATCTTTTTCCCTATGGTTTGTGAATACTGACAGATGACTCACACTGCAGAATTGTCTTTCCAATTATAAAAACAATATCCATCTGTTTTTCAAAATTACTTTTTTTCAAAACTACTTTTATTTGAATGGTTTATGCTAACATTAATTGGATTTAAGTGATACTGTCTAAAATATTTTTCATACCTTGTATTTCTCTTCCCTACACTTTTTCCCTCCTTCTCTTTCATCATGTTCAGAGAATGTTTGAATAAGGAAAAGCAAGAGGCTTTTTTCATGTTAAGGAGCCATATCTAAATGGTAATAAAGATGATCTTGAAAAATTCCAAGTGGTCCTTACCTAGAAATTTTCAAGGCATTCTGACTTTGTGAAAAAATATTCACATAGATAACTAAAAATAGAAAGCTGTATCAAATAAAAGTAAGTACATAAAAAATAGTGTCAAATAAGGAGATGTTACTGAATTTTCACTTGAGAGACCTGGATTCAACTTCAACTTGTACTATCAGGCATAAAAGTCCCCATGGAAAAATAATTTTGTGCAATTATATGACCCAGATAGACTTTTTTGCAAAATGGGTAATATGGCTTAGCAGAAATCTGATTATTTTCTAGTTAGATAACTTAATAATTTGATAATTAGTAACTCTTAAAGCAATACTGACAACTTAAAAAATATTCTTAGCATGTAATAGTCATTGGATATATACCATCTCATTCTATACTTAAAAAACTCCAGAAGTAGGCACTATTTTGTTTAAATTTAAAATAAAGAAATTGATGTTGAAGGGAATAAGAGATGTGTTCAAAATTACCATGCAAGAAATATGACCTGAATCTGATTCCCTGTTCTTTATGCTAGGTAATAAAAATGGTTTTATATTTTAAAGAGTAATAGATTTAACAGTTAAGAAACTTCCTCCTCCATTTTTCTTTGTAATTAATAAAATCTCAGCTGAAATTAGCTGATGTACTAGGGAAGCCTTATTGGTTCACATAGCTGGACAGGCAAATTTGGTTTTACATATGGCTTGATGCAGGGTTTAACTTACACCTACAGATATTACTTTAGGTATTTCCTAGCTTCCTCTTTTTAATTTTTTTTTCAGCTGATTCTTTTCTTATCAGTCACAACCTCCTCCTCTGAAATATAAATCCTTAAAAAAAGAGTAAATTTTCCAAGGATATTCTTGATATTCATTATGATTACAATGCTTAAATTACAAGTGGTTAACCTTGAACCAATTGATGCAGATGAGAAAAAGTAATGATTGGTTGATTTAGGCTAGGTTATGTGTTCTACATCTGCACCAGACCTAACAGAGGGTTATAACATATCGTCATATGAAAATTGGGGTTGTTATCAAAGGAAGACAGAACTGATTCTAGGAAACAAAATTCCTTTAAGTTTTTTTTTTTTGTTTTTTTATCGGTCACTTGAATTCTATTCTATCTAATCTAAATTCTAGAATTCTATTCTATCTATTAAGGAAACCCAAATTTCCCACAGAAAATTTTATTATTTCTGACATAGTCCATGCTATTGGGTGGAAGGAAAAGAGATAATGTAGCCCCTATATCCAAGAATATAATATATCTAGCCCTTATCAAGCATGCCTCAGATGACATGATTGAATTAGGAATGTGTGACCTGAGATCTGATCAAAACATACAAGACACAATAAAACTAGTATTTCAAGAACTAGAAATAATGAAATATTTTGAAATAAAATTTAAAAATAACATTTAACATAATTAAGAAAGAGGAATGGAAAAAATAATAAAAGATCATCATCAAAGACATTGGGTGGAATTAAAATAAAAAATAATCAAAATGTTGTTAATGAATTAAAAAAGTTTGATTAAACAGCTGGTCATATGTAGCTGAAAAGAGAATTGGGAGTGGGAAGACAGATCATCAAAATGCATCACAGAGAGATAAACTACGTAAAATATTTTAAAAAGTAGTTTAAGAGGTTTGGAATGTGTAGGGGCGACTGGGTGGCTCAGTTGTTAAGTGTCTGCCTTCAGCTCAGGTCATGATCCCAGGGTCCTGGGATTGAGCCCCACATTAGGCTCTCTGCTCCGCGGGAAGCCTGCTTCTCCCTCTACCATTCCCTCTGCTTGTGTTCCCTCTCTCGCTGTATTTCTGTCAAATAAATAAAATCTTTAAAAAAAAAAGGTTTGGAATGTGTAATAAAATATCTCATATTGAGTAAGAATTCTACAAAGAATAATAATAATGGAGAAGGTGAAAATCAGAAGATAATGGCTGAGAAATATATCAAACAGAAGATATATTTTTAAAGAAGCATGATATATACGTATGATATATATGTATATAATAGTTTAAGTTCATATATAAAAGACAAATAGAAATAGTAAAGACTTATAGATAAAAAATATATTAAAGGGATGATAATTAGTCTTACAACAGGCTTTTTATCAAAGACTAAATATTGGAAGGTAATAGAATTATTTATTCACAATTAGCCAAAAGTGTGTTTAGCTAAAATAATATTAATGAGTAAGAAATTTTCATAGAGATTATGACAATTTATAGCTTGCAATTTACCTTTGAAGAAAATTATGAAGAATGTTCTTTGGAAAAGACTTTGAATTTAGCAATTTAAAGAAATGTACAGAAACAATGATAATTAAGAGAATTTCTAAAAACGTAGGTATAGTTTAACAATAATGATAAAATGACTAATTGAAGAAAGAAAGAAAGAAAGAAGAAGAAAGAAAAAATTGAATAAGGTGGATCTACTAAACAATTATAACATAGAAGTTAGGTGTGGATAATGATAAATAATTTTGACTGGAATTTTAAAAAGTGAGGGTTGGAGTTACAGGAGTCTGGAAAAAGATAGAAATATTAAGTATACATAGCAAAAACAAAGGAAACCATTAGAACAATACAAGCAGAGTTTATAGAAATAAGGATAAATCTAAGAAATGGCATGAAAACATCTAATAGAAGGATAAGAAAGGAATTTTTAAAAATTAAATAATAGTAAAGAGATGACACAAAATAATAAAGTGCAAATAACTCTAAATGTATCAGTAACCACAATTAATATAGAGACTAAAATCTTCAGATAAAGAAAAATATTTTCAAATGGATTTCAAAAATAATAAAAAAATCAATTCAGATGAAAACTAATGCAGGCATATCATTAAATGGGTAGAATTTAAAGCAAATTAATAATAAATGGTTAATTACAATAGATACAATTCTCCACAAAAGCAAACTAATCTACATTTGGTATTCATTAACATGTTGTCTCCTGATTAAGAAAAATTTGAAGACGCTCTCCATGAACCCCCCTATATCTATTAGAGCACCCCTGCTCTCACACACATATAATGAGATGTGCTAAAGATATTCAATGCTCTGTTGCTTGTAATAACAAAATATCATAATCAGTCATTGGTAGGGAGGTAAAACCATTTAGTGCTATAGTTACTGTGCTCCTCTATATAGTAGTTAAAATGAATTAATTAGATCAGAAATTTATAAGCATAATAAATAAAAATTAATTATATGCAATATAAGATATTTATAAAGCTACTCAAAACATTCAAGATGCTATATAAAGTATGGTTATATTTAAGTAAAAATACCTGATGAGGTTCATATGATTAATCACAAGGCTAAAATAATGGTCACTTATGGAAAAATAGAGGAAAAGAGGAAAATATGATTGGTTTAGTCTAAAATGACTTTATATCTGTAACATTTTTAGTATAAATATATAAAAAATACAACTTTTTTGTTAAATTTGAGCAAAATCAGATGAACACATATCAATTTTTATAATCTCCTCTAAATACTACATAGTCAACAATTCTACTCTGTAGTCTAAACATGTAGTATTATTTCTGCACATATTTAACTTCTACTACTACTGGGGGGGCATATTGAGCTAACTGTTAGGCTGGTGGGCCCAGGGACCCCGAGAGCGGACAAGATGGCCACCAAGTTTCACAAGATGGTGGCCCGGGACTTTCCACCATGGGGCCTCCTGTCTCAGAGACTTTCCAGATCACCCTACAAAGACAACAACGAACAATCTGACCAGTCGACCTTGCATTCCTTTTTCTGTATAATGAGCTGACAGTTGATTGGTGTATTTTGTATCCCTCATATGCATAAACCGCAGCCAATCAGATACCCAGCAAACCCTCTATACCCTAAGGCCCCTAATCAAAAACCCCTCAGCCCTACCCCTGGGCGCGACTTCCTTGGCCCTGTCCTAACCTGGGACCAAGGCACCTCCCCCGAGAGCGCTTCCATTAAAACTTGCCTCGATTCTACTCACCTGGGTCCTTTTTTTCACCACCTATTCAAACACTAATAACATTTTATGCCTTCTATGCAGGATAGAGCCTCCTACGTAACAAGAGTTTATTAAATGTGTTCTTCGTGAAGACATGAGTAATTGAAAAACTTTAAAAGGTGTGTACTTTTCAGGGGTGCCTGGGTGGCTCAGTGGGTTAAAGCCTCCCTTCAGCTCAGGTCAAGATCCTAGGGTCCTGGGATCGAGCCCTGCATCAGGCTTTCTGCTCAGCAGGGAGCCTGCTTCCCCCCACCTCTCTGCCTGCTTGTGATTTTTGTGTCAAATAAATAAATAAATAAAATTTTTTAAAAAGGTGTACTTTTCAATTGCAGCCTCCATCAAATGTACATTTTATAACAAAGTCTTAAGATTATTTTGAAATTATTCACAACCCAAACCAAGATTACTGGTTCTATCTTTTAAAGATTTTATTTATTTATTTGACAGAGGGAGAGAGAGAGAGATCACAAGCAGGCAGAGAGAGAGGGGGGGAAGCAGGCTCTCTGCTGAGCAGAGAGCCTGATGTGGGGCTCGATCGCAGGACCCTGAGATCATGACCTGAGCCGAAGGCAGAGGCTTTAACCCACTGAGCCACCCGGGCCCCCACTGGTTCTATCGTGAAAGCAGATGATTCTAAAGTTCACTAACGACTAATTTTGACGAAGGGTAGAGGCTTTTTACTAATTAATGATCCAAAATATTTTGCTACTTTCTGAGTAATAAGAAACTTAACTAACTCAGAAAGTGAATTTTCTCCACTCTGCTAGAACTGTTGAAAATCCTGCTGAAAGATTTACTTTAAGACATACTTGCATATATGAATATAAATCTGAAATGAAACTGCTTTAAATGTTTCTCTATGCTAATATATGATTTTTAGCTTTAGAGAGGTTTTAAGGAGTCAAATACTTAAATGCTTTAAAAGAAAATTTAAATCTCTCTGTAATATCACACAAAATCATGAAGAATATAATTTTCTTTTAAAAATTATATTACCCTTTTTTTAACTAGGTGGAGAGAAGTAACTTATTCTGTAAAAAAGTAAAAAACTTCATCTTTTATTAAATCTCCCTTTTCCATTGGAACTGGAATGCTATGATTTAAAGGAAGGAAGGGAAGGAAGGGAAGGAAGGGAAGGAAGGAAGGAAGAAAAGAAGGAAGGAAGGAAAAATAAAGGAAGAAAGAAAGGTTGTCTGGTCTAGATTTCTAGCTTTGTATATTAAAAAAACTAATGATCCTTTAGGAAAGGGAATGATATAAGATAGTTGAGTCTTTTTTTTAAATTAATTTTTTATTTAAATTCCAGTTAGTTAACATACAGTGTAATAGTTTCAGGTGTGGAATTTAGTCATTCAGCAGTTATATACAATACCCAGTTCTCATCACAAGTGCTCTCTTTATCCCCATCACCTTTTCAATCCATCCAACCACTCACCTCTCCCCTCTGGTAACCATTAGTTTGTTCTCTATAGCAAAGAGTCTATTTCTTTGGTTTCCTCTCTTCTCCCCCCCCCCCCACCGTCCATGTTCGTTTGTTTTGTTTCTTAATATCCACATATGAGTGAAATCATATGGTATTTTTATTTCTCTGATTGACTTATTTTGCTTAACATAATATTCTCTAGCTCCACGTCATTAAAATAGCTGGATTTCATTCTTCTTTTTTTTTTTTAAGATTTTATTTATTTATTTGGCAGAGAGAGAGAGAGAGAGAGAGAGAAAGAGCTCACAAGTAGGCAGAGGCAGGCAGAGAGAGAGAGAGGGAAAGCAGGCTCCCCACTGAGCAGAAAGCCTGATGCGGGGCTCGATCCCAGGACCCTGAGATCATGACCTGAGCCGAAGGCAGAGGCTTTAACCCACTGAGCCACTCAGGTGCCCCTGGATTTCATTCTTTTTAGTGGCTGAATAATATTCCATTATATATAGATATATCACATTTTTATCCATTCATCAGTTGATGGACATTTGGGCTCTTTCCATAATTTGGCAAGCAACAAAACTAAAAGGCAACCTATGGAATGGGAGAAGATATTTGTAAATGACATATCTGATAAAAGGTTAGTATTCAAAATATATACAGAACATATAAAACTCAACATCCAAAAAACAAATAATCTAGGTAAAAAGTGGCAGAATACATAAATAGACATTTTTCCAAAGAAGACATACAGATGGCCAACAGATATGTAGGAAGATGCTCAACATTTCTCATCATCAGAGAAAAACAAATCAAAACTACAATGAGATATCACCTCCTACCAGTCAAAGTGGCTAAAAACAGAAAACAACTCATGCAGAGAGGATGGAGAAAGGGGAACCCTCTTAAGTTGTTGGTGAGAATGCAAACTGGTGCAGCCACTGTGGAGATTTCTCAAAACATTAAAAAATAGAGCACCCTATAATCCAACAATTGCACTCCAAGGTATTTATCCAAAGGATACAAAAATACTAATTCGAAGGGATACATGCACCCTTATGTTTATAGCAGCATTACCAACAATAGCCAAATTATGAAGATAGTTGATTCTTGTTAGGGAAATATCTCTAGTTCTTCAGGAATCTGGGAAGAATCTTCTCAGAGAAACTTTACATCTAGCACAACTCAACAATCTGATCCAAATCCAAAATGCAAGGCAATATGGCCCACAATCTCATTTGTTGATTCTTCCCAGTTCTTTCTAAATTTCAGGTTCTGTGAATCTCTCAGATCTGAATCCTATAGGAAATTTCTATATGTCCATATTTGCTTAGTACCTACACCTTAATTTCTCGGAAAAGTTTCTGCCAGGTACCTAGCAACTAGGAAAATATCCACACTGTGTGCCCTGGAAAATAGGAAAGCGATGGCATCTTCATATGAACACTTCTCTACACTTTATATGAACACTTTGACTACTTCTGTCAAACCTTTGCTATAGCATTTTCCAGAGACGAAACCCCATAAATTGACATAATGAGTCCCTGTCCAGAAACCACTGAAGTCCACTCCAATTTTTTTTCTTGTTCCTTTTTCAGTACTTTGTTCCTTCTGTCAGATTCAAACTTTGTTCTGCTTTAGACCTAATTATGTTGAATTGCCACAGGTACTTTTCTTTTTTTTTTTAACAGGAAGGGAATTTTCCACCCTTAAGTTGTTTTCTTAGCTGCTTTTGTCTTGCAACAGCAGCCATTCAAATCTAAAATCACTTCATGTCTAAAAAGACTGCTTTTAGACACTCTTTCTCTTTCATGTGTTTCCAGCTTCTTTTTCTTCTTGTAAATGTTTGCATTTACACAGTTTATTCAAAAATTAAGTGGGGGATTTGGGAATAGATTTAAATGACACCTCCTTTCTAATTATATGAGAATTTACATTCATAAGGAAGGTTACTTTTTGAGATATTAGTATACATTTTGTGTTCACTGCTTTAGAAGAATTAGAGATAATGAACTATTTTGTGTGTATGGTTTTGTTTTGTTTTTAGTTTTTATCCCTTCCTCCTCCAAGAAATGGGATATATCACTGTACCCAGTCACTTCGTCACTGAGGCATTTGCAGAGTTCATAATTATAAACAAGAAAGACCCACTATAAGTAGTTTTAGCAATATATATATTGCCCAATGCTCAGAGTTGCAAGTTACACAGCCAAGAAAAGTGTCCAGTTCCAAGCACATCACCGCTTCAGCAAAGAAAGTTGGAGAACCATCACTGGGCACAGATATCACAGTTAACACTGTCAAGTCGTTCTACTATGAATCATTCTTTCTAAAACCTCTGACATGATTACTTATGAGCAGCTGGATTTGACATTACATTGCCAGAGGAGATTCAAGAAGGAGAAGCCTACTTCTTTGAATTCTTGCATCTCTTTTGAAGCTGGTATAAACAATTTGCATTGATGGAGTTCACATCAATGCCTACAAGAAAGGCAGGGAAACTACATGTCTGACTTTAAACAAAAGGAGACACAGTAATAAGAGCTAGACATTTCTCACATTTGTACAGAATGTTTTCAAGATAATAGAGAGCCAAAAACTGAAAAAACAAAAACAAAAACATATGCTACGATCCACCATTTTGACGGCTTAACATCAAACTACACCTCTAGCCCATACTCAAATATCCAAGCTATACAAAAAACAATAACAATAGCAATAGCAGTGCCTCTGCCTAACATCATATAAAAATCTCTTCTGTAATTAAAAACATTCTTATTTTCTCCCCAAATGAGGGTCAGTTTCATGAAACCGCTTATTGAGCTAAAAACCTACAATCCCTGTATGACACCACTTTTTCTTAAAATTCCCTCTTAGTTCTGTCTCAAAATCCTAGGTAGTATTTAGTAATCTATATAATAAATTGAAAAATAAGTTAATATATATAAATGTATGTCTAGCACAGGATAGAAGAAAATGAATAAACACTACCTTCTTCATTTTTGCAATTGATTTTGAGATTTTATATGTATTACTGTTTTCTCCACCACTTTCCATATTCTTTTTACCTTTGGTAAGATCTCAGTTGATTTCCGATTTTTCTTTTTTTGTCTTTTCTTAACATTGTGGATCGATCCAACTTTCCCTAAGAAATACAGTCTTTGGAGATCTTACATTAGTGGTATTTTAATTCCATTGGTTCCTTGCTTATTTCTTGCTCTATTTTTTTTAGCATCTATTCTATTTCCTCATGAAGTTCAGGATCATATACCTACCAACATCCTAGTTCTTCTCCTTTTTTTTTTCTCCTTTGCTGTTCTTCCAATGGCCCAATAAGCATAAAATGGAAAGGGAGTGATCTCAACTTCTAATCTGCTGGTAACATTCTAGGGTCCCTTGTTGGAAATACTCATTCTTTGAGTACTGAGACATGAACCCAGCAGAAGCCAGAACTATGATAGAAAGAACATTTTCTAGTGGTTCATTAGGTGTAATAGCGAGAGGAGCCACTTTCATTTCAACTCCTTGTTTGCTGAGAGGAGCTATTCTCATTTCCTCGTTCCCCTGAGCACGGAGAATCAGCATCACAGTCACTGATTCGGAATCTCCTCTGGTAAACATAGGGCAAGGCTAAAGAAATGGAAACTATGTAATAACCTACTTTAGTCATTTAGATGCCATGCTATAAAATATCCCATTCTTTACCTTTTTTTTTTTTTAAAGATTTTATTTATTTATTTATTTGACAGAGAGATCACAAGTAGGCAGAGGCAGGCAGAGAGAGAGGGAGATCAGGCTCCCCGCTGAGCAGAGCCCTATGCGGGGCTCGATCCCAGGACCCTGAGATCATGACCTGAGCTGAAGGCAAAGGCTTTAACCACTGAGCCACCCAGGCGCCTCCCATTCTTTACCTTTAACCAAACTGAATTTGTGAACTGTTTGTTTAAACAAAGAGACTTCAATTAATTAATTTGGCCTTAAGCAAAATTAAAAATTTTATTATGCTTTGATCTCCATCTTAATTGTTTTGCTTTTTTGTCATTTAATGTAAAATAGTAAGAACCTTTTTCCTGTGAAATTATTTTTACCTCTGGCATTGTTTTACTCAACTTTATTATAAGCCTTCAAATGTGGGTGAGCTGGTGAAGTATGCCTTAGATAACCGTGGGAATTAATGAAACATGAGTAAGTAGCAACTGGTAATAACTCAGTGGTGGTACTTACTGTTAACCTCTTTACTTGTACCTGAACTTACAGTGAACTCCCTGAGTTCTCAGTCCTAGAGCTATGTTTGCTTTTCACCTTTGCTATAAAAACCTCAGTGTAATTTCTAGTTTTAAAGAGCAGCCTATTTTATCATCTCTTTTTGATGTTTAATAAAACTGTTCTGACAGTTTCAAAATTTAAAACATTAGGAAGATCTGTTTAGTTTTCAATCCCTTTCTATACATGTTCACCTATTATCACATATTTGCATTGTGTTAAAAATGTTTCATTTTTACATGTTTAGCAAGTTATTAAATCTGAGCCTAACAGGGATTGTGTTGGGAGAGGAATATTCTCCCTCTTCTTCACATGTGCGTGCATATAATTTTTAATTGTGTTTGCAAAAGGCTTTTGCTTGGTATCATGTGGGGCCGAGAGAAGATAAAAAAGATTCATGTACAGGAACTTTGAGCACAGATACAAGGAGAGACAGGAAAATGTGGTTCCTTTTTTTATGCCAATAGAGAGAAAATATACATCGGGAAGCAAAGGATTCTTATATATTGAAGAACTTTATTCCTACTGTGCTGTATTGAGGTCAAAATGACAAGATTCAACACTAACTCAGAAAGAGTATAGTAACCTTATTTTGCCATAGAGCTCACTGGCAAGCCCCCATAGAGTGTGTTACCTAAAAAGAAAGCAAAGGCTGTGGCCATGGAAGAAAGGCAACATCTTTGGAAGCACCTACCACAGATATGGAGGCATAAAGTGTGCAGCATGTGTTCACATAAAGAAATTAGAACACAAGAATGTCTGTGACGCTCTGAGTAGCTAAGGTCAAGATAGCTTGGAGACACTCTGAGGATGCCCTAATACTTTCTGTCACCATGAAAGGCCTAATCTGGCAGTAGAATTTAATATTAGGGTAAGGGACATTATTTGTAACAGAGAAATATGGCTTCAAGTCATCCCAGGTACATTTGGATCTTTTTCTCTACTAGAATGTTAAATATTGGGAATAGAGAAATTTGATTTTTTTTTCTAATTACATAGCCTACTTGTTTAACTAAATCAACGTATTAGTCATTTTTACTATAGATGGGAAAAGTCTAAGTAGTATTTTTCTCTTTGTTGTTTCTGTTGTATATGCATCTTCCAAAAATTTTGTCTAATGAACATACATCACTATTAAAATCAGAACAAAGTCTTTATGTTCAGAAACTTAACATGAAATTCTTTTAATCCAATACTCTATTATGAGCATTTTGACATATAGGACCAAAAGGAGCAGAGGTTTGGGGATCAAATATGCAATTCAGTTGAAAGACTCTTAAAGAGGTTTGATTTAAGTAAAGGAAGCAGATGCTGTGTGTTAAATTTTGTATCATATACTTGCTTTCAAGTACCTACTTTAGTGGCTACATGCATTATCTATATTGTATTTACAAGGAGATGCTTAACAGTCATCTACAAATTATCAAAACAAAACAAAAAATACCTCTTACTAAAAAAAACATAGAGCCTTTTAGTTAGAAAGCACTTTGATACATTCTTCATATCTCAGCTCAAAGGTGCCTCCTCTGGGAAGCTTTCTTTGATTGCTGCTATTTGGTTATAATGCCCCTCCTATGTGTTCTAGAGTTTTTACCAAATTCTCGCTACATTGTAGTTGTTGCTTTATTTTTTTGCTTCCCCAGAAAATTGTAAAGTCTGGGCGGGGTCTTATGCATGTTGATGTCTGCAATTCCTAGATCTGTGTTCGTTACATATAGCAAACAATCCACAAAATTTAATACATGAAAAGAAGGAACGCTTTCTGAGTTCTCTTATTTGATTACTAGATACTAATGAGTTTCTGCGTCTAACTTCTGACAAAACAATTATGCTTGAAGAACACCTCAGCCATTATCTTTGAATTTTACATATATTTTTGGAAACAGAAAATTGAAGTGGGTAATAAGAAATTATAAGGAATTAGAAGTTGGGTAATACAGAGACTACTTGTTACTTATTTTATATACTATACACATGTCTAGATATATTGCTGTAATACTATGTCTCAATAGTAGCTTCTGGAAAAAAAGATCATGGTGGGGTCAATTGGATTGCATGTGTAATTGAGAGACTTGTCTCAATTCTTCCCTTCATGTAAACATGGCTGGTGAGTTTGCTGAGCTCGCCAATCTGACATATATAAACAAAATTTAAAATGTTTTACAAATTATGCATAGGGATGGCATTTCCTCATAAGACTGAGTTTTAAATTCAGTTTTGTGAACGTCCTAATTTAATTTACTATGTTCAAAGCAAAAGATGGAAAATCCAAATTTTTTAATTTCCATAGTAAGCATTTCTCATACTATGATACTTTCAGATTTTACAAACAGTTTGTATTTGCCTGCATTTAAAAATAGAATTAACTCAAATTGTATCCAATAAAAGTCAATTCACTTTGCCTTTTGTAAAGAAGTCAAATAACTGTCTAATAAATCCATAATTTTCAAATCACCTGACTCCAATTTCCAGTATAATATTTTCAGGGACCAATTTCCTATATTACTATCTATTTCCTATGATTGTATTAAAATCTATTATTACTGGAAAAACCTCTGCTAGTCAATCTTATATTTTCTGATCCTCTAATTAACTTTGTAACCTATATGCAAGGTATAACTCTTCTCATATTATTTTTTTATGAATGTTCAATATAATAATGACAATGGAGATGGTAACTCAACAATAGCAAATATTCATTCAGCATCTGTTACATGTCAAATGCTATGCTATGTTTTGAATGTAATCTGTGAGCCTATGTGAAGTCAATGTCTGACATCACAATTTTTGTACAGATCCATTTATGGCAAATAGATCCATAGTAAGTATATAGGATGATTTCCAAATGTATCATAGATAGTCCAGCCTTTTCTGAGTTTATGAGAGATTATTTAAGATGCTCATTATGGTGTAATTATTTATGCTTCTGCTATTAAGAGGTAGGAACTAGGTACTCTCCCCTTGAATCTGTCACTGTGCTAACCAATGACATACAGACGTGACAGGAGGTGATTTTCGAGGGTAGGTAAGAAAAAGGCAGCAGCTTATTCAGTTATCGCTTATGTATGCTGTCTGTAAGAAGTCTTCCATGTAAGAAGTCAGAATACTCTGAAGTCAATATGCTATGAGAAAGCTCAGGCCACAGAGAGACTGCAAGTCCTCTGTTCAACAACCACAGTGGAAGTTCCAACCAACCTCCAGCATCAACCACCAGGTGCGAGTAAAGACACCTCCAGATTGTATCAGGATCTGGCTATAAAATTATCCGCATGCATTGATGTCAGCCAACTTCCTTCAACAGTTCCCATGGGCCTGCACAATTGACTTAAGAACAATGTGTGCATGGTGTCAGGGACAGAGTTTATGAAGTAAGCATGAACTAAGCAATGTGGGCATTAAACCAACCGCACAGATCACATGCACAGGAAGCCTGCCTTGATCACACACTATTACAGAGTCAATACATTATATTCATTGAGAGTATGGATACAGGATCCACACAACTAAGCTTTATTTTATTAGTTTTTTGGTTGTTTGACCTTAGGTGCACTACCTACTAGCCCTCTGCCTCAGTGTTTTTGTCTGCATAAAACGATGGTAATAGTATCTAATTTATGGAGTCATTTTGAAGAATTAATAAATTAATACATGTAAAAATCATAGAATTATGCCTGACTTCAGTAAGTCTCCAAAAAATTAACTACTATTAATTTTACATGAAACAACTATTTTGTGTTTGAAAAACACAACTGGTGAGTCAACTCCTGTGAACAATCCCTTATCACACCATTTCCATAAAATAGTATCTTTTATTTGACACTAGCCTTTTTTTTTTTTTTTTTGAGAACCACTCACATGAGGGAAGATAGAGCATGCAGAGCTGCTGCCATGTTTATATATTATGGGTTTATATTAGTTTGGCATTTAAATTTGGAGACCAAATTAAGATCAATCCAATAATTATTTGTGAATGACATGACATTATATATGGAAAACCTTAAAGACCCCATCAAAAATCTGTTAGAACTGAAAAACAAATTTAGGAAACTTGTAGGATACAAAATCAATATGCAAAACTGTGCTGCATTTCTATACACTAATAATGAATAGAAATAGAAACTTGGAAAACAATTCCATTTACAATTGCATAAAAAAGAATAAAATACATAGGTATAAATTTAGCCAAGGTGGTGAAAGTTCTGTACATTCAAAACTACAAGATATTATGAAGAATTTGAAAAAGACACAAATAAATGGAAAGATAGTTCATGCTCATGGATTAGAAGAATGACTATTGTTAAAATGTCCATCCTACCCAAAGCAATGTGCAGATCAGTGCAATCCCTATTAAAATTCCAATGGCTTTTCACACACACACACACACACACACACACACACACACACACACACAAAATAATCCTAAAATTTCTATGAAACCACAAAAAGCCCAAATATACAATCTTGAGAAAGAAGAACAAAATTGGAACCATCACACTTCCTGAGAGCAAACTATATTACAAAGCTACAGTAACTAAAATAGTATGATTTTGTCATAAAAACAGACATATAGAGATCAATGGAACAATATAGAGAGCTTATATATACATCTATATATACATATATCTATATATGGCCAATTAATTATGACAAAGAAGCCAAGAATACACATTAGGAAAAGAACAGTATTTACTTTTTTTTTTAAAGATTTTATTTATTTATTTGAGAGAGAGAGAGAGAGAGAGAGAGACAGCATGAGCAACGGGGAGGGGCAGAGGGAGAAGGAGAAGTAGGCTTCCTGCAGAGCAGGGAGCCCAATGTGGGGGCTCAATCCAGGACCCTGGTTTCATGACCTGAGCCAGAGGCAAACAGTTAACTGACTGAGCCACCCAGCACCCCAAGAACAGTTTTTTCAATAAATGATATTGGGAAAACTGGACAGCTATGTGCAAAAAAATGAAACTGGACTATGGTTTTTCACCATTTACAGAAATTCATCATAATGGATTAAGGACTTACACATAAAGCCTGAAACCATAAAATTTCTAGAAAGGAAACATAGGCTGTAAATTCTTTGACATAAATCTTAGTGATGACTTTATGAATCTGACACCAAAAGGAAAAGCAACAAAAGTAAAAATAAATGGGTGGGATTACATCAAAATGAAAAGTTTCTGCACAGCAAAGGAAATAATCAACAAAATGAAAAGGTAACCTACTGAATGAGAGAGATATTTGCAAGCCATATATCTGGCAAAGGGCTAATATCCAAAAGATATAAAGAACTCATAAGCCCAATAGTAAAAAAAAAAATCCAATTAAAAAATAGGCAGAAGATCTGAGTAGACATTTTTCCGAAGAATACATACAGATAGCCAGTAGGTACATGAAAAGATGCTTAACATCATTAATCATTGGGGAAATGCAAGTCAAAACCACAAGGAGACATTATCTCATGCCTGTTAAAATGGCTGTGATCAAGAAGACAAGAAATAAGCATTGGCAAAGATGTAAAGTAATGTGCACTGTTGGTGGGAATGTAAATTGTTGTAGTCATTATGGAAAACAGTATGGAGGTTCCTCAAAAAATTGTACTATTGCTATCATTTGATCCACCAATTCCACTTCTGGGTATTTATCCAAAGAAAACAAAAGCACTATTTTGAAATGATATAAGCATTCCCATGTTCAGTGCAACATATTTACAATAGGCAAGATATAGAAATAACCTAAGTATCTATCAATGGATGAATGGGTAGAGAAACTGTGTGCATATATATATATGCATATATATATATATATATATATGTATATGCATATATAAATACACACACACAATGGGATATTATTCAGCCATAAAAAACAAAGAAATCTTGCATTTGTAACATGATGAATGGACCTTGAGGTTTTTATGCTGAGTGAAATAAGTCAGAAAGAGAAAGATAAATATCGTGATTTCCTCTTATATGTGGAATCTAAAACAAGCAAGCAACAACAGCAAAAAAAAAAAAAAAATAAGCTTATAGATACAAAGAACATATTAGGGGTTGCCAGAGGCAAGAGGGTGGGGAATGGTAGAAACGAGTTAAGAGGGTCAATGATAACTAAATAAATAAATAAATAAATTTCATTAAGGAGAAAAAATAGTTACATGAAAATATTTTCATGTGTATAGAATAGAGAAGTATTCATTAAATGAAACAAAATACAAAACACAGTGAAGATACAGATGAATTCAACTATAAATTCTGTGTGTGAAGGCACAAAACAAAGTGGAAAAAAGCCAAAATAAAATCTTTAAAGGTTTTATTTCTTTATTCAAGAGAAAGAGAGTGTGTGCTCATGTGTGCACATGAGTTGGGGAGAGGCAGAGGGAGAAAATATGTGGAGCAGACTCCACACTCAGTGTGGAGCTGGTAGCGGGGGAGCTTGATCCCACTACCCTGAGATCACAACCAAGGCCAAAATACATATATTTTATACATATACATATACATACATATATATATATATATAATTATAAAAGGCATAATTATATGGAAAAAGACACAACCTCTTGTCTTAAGGCAATCCAAAGTAAAACTACATTAATACATGCTACTTCTTCCCAGCACCATTTGTTGAAGAGATTGTGTCTTTTTTCCACTGGATATTCTTTCCTGCCTTGTCGAAGATCAGTTGACCATAGAGTTGGGGGTCCATTTCTGGGTTCTCTATTCTGCTCCATGGATCTATGTGTCTATTTTTGTGCCAGTTCCACACTGTCTTAATTATTATAGCTTTGTAATAGAGTTTGAAGTCTGGAATTGTGATGCTGCCAACTTTGGTTTTCTTTTTCAACATTCCTCTGGCTATTCATGGTCTTTTCTGGTTCCATATAAATTTTAGGATTATTTGTTCCATTTCTTTGAAATAAATTGATGGTATTTTGATAGGGATTGCATTAAATGTGTAGATTGCTTTAGGTAACATAGACATTTTCACAATATTTGTTCTTCCAATCCACGAGCATGGAACGTTTTTCCATTTTTTGGTGTCTTCCTCAATTTCTTTCATGAGCACTTTGTAGTTTTCTGAGTAC
>CM053606.1:143222825-143304005 GCA_028646535.1 Procyon lotor
TCTTATGGTTTGTCTCCCTCCCCAACCCTTCCTGTTTCATTTCTCTTCCCCACCCCCCCAAACTCTTGCCTTGCCTATCAAGTTCTTCATATCAGAGAGATCATGTGATACTTGTCTTTCTCTGACTGACTTATTTCGCTTAGCATAATACCCTCCAGTTCCATCCATGTCGTTGCAAATGGCCAGATTTTTTAATGCATTTGTAGTAGGATACCAGATTTTAGAAAGTTGAATGACTGTCCTTCAATTTATACAAACTCAAAAAGTATCCATGGTAGGTAGAATTATCAACCCTATCAAGGTTCCATGCCTTAATTTGCAGAACTATAGAAAAGGTGATATACCATGCCTTTAAGTTAATTTACGTAGCTAAAATATTTGCAGATATAATTCAGCTTGCTCATCAGGTTGACCTTAAGATAGATTATCTTTGATTATCTGGGTAGGCCCCATGTAATTGAAAATGCCCTTAAAAATGGGAGAAAAAAAACAGAGGATGTAGTGGGCAAGAATAGCAGAAAAGAAGTCAGAGAGATGCAAATAATGAGAAAGATGAAGGAGGTTATATGGAAAGTATGAGAAGGAATGCCACGCCTTCTGACAGCAAGCAAAGAAAGAGGGACTTCCATCCTACACTGCATAGAAATAAATTCGGACAACTGGATGACATTAGAAGCAGAAACTTTCCCAGAGTTTCCAGCAAGAAACTCAGTTCCGATGAAACTTTGACTTTGGTCCTGTGATAAGTAATTTTGATCTTGTGATTAGTTAATGTTTCACAAATGTATGATGGAAATATTTCTATGGCACTAAATCTGTTCTTGATAATCAAAAGGAATAAAATGTCTTAATATTTGGTTATGTTTAGACATTCACTTTATATATTTTTAAATACCCTAGATAAAAATTGTTTAATGAAAAAACTGGATTCGATTAATGAGGTCCAACATACATGCCTCTTTAATTGCTAATTAAAAACTTTTTTATTATTTTGAGAGGATAAGTTACATTGAATTAGTAATGTAAAATCTGCTTATATGAGGTTTAACAATTCAGAAAAACAACCAGGAAATTGTTTTCTTAAGTTTAAATGGTACAGTATAATCTCCCTCTACCTCAATTCCTTCTACACACAACAATGATATATAAATGGCCAGGCATTTAATCTGTCCATAATACAAAATAAGAAAAGAGATGTATTACTGTATTTATAAGTGCCAAGACAGATGAATTTTAACCGCTAATATGCCAATAGTTTTTAATGTTCTCCAAAAGAGAGATAGAAAGATGAAAGAAAGAAAGAAAGAAAGAAAGAAAGAAAGAAAGAAAGAAAGAAAGAAAGAAAGAGAGAGAAGGAGAAAGGGAGAGAGGGAGGGAGGAAGGAAAAGAAAGAAAAAGGGTTTTTTTTTTTTCTAATTTTAACTTTAGACTTTCTAAACCAAGTCAACTCTGCTGAGTAGTCTCAATTCAAAAATTTATTCTGTTTTTACTTTGTTTATCGAATTATTCCCAACAGAGTTTCAGACACATGTTTTAATCCCAGCTTGTAAATGTCCCTTGTGTGTCCAGTAATGTAAGATTATAACTGTGTAAGATTGATGAAATCAGAAAAGAATCATTGCACAGTTCTGGAAGCAGCAAATACAAAACTCTTGTAACATCAAGGTGATATCTCACTGAACCAGAATCAGAGAGAATGGGTACTTAAGTATTCTTTTCAAGAAGGAAATGTTTCAGGTCACTTATGATCAGACACTTCTATAAGCCAGTTCCTGATCTGCCACACCATCTCGTCTTATTTGTCACAGCAACAAGAGGTATCCTAGACAGTGTCTGCCTATCAGCTTAGGTCCCAAGGAAAAAACAACATGAAGCTGAATCTTAGTAAATTCATTATCAATATATAGAAAGAATGGGAGAAAATATTAATGTTTTAGCTACTAAGATTTTATAATTAATTACTATTTCCATATAACCTAGATCATTGTGATTGATTCACACTTTGATTTTACCAACTAGCTCATTCCCAATTAACTTTTTCTTCAGCCTTTTGGCTATCTATCTTTCTCTACTGAGTCTAGAACCTGTAACTGATGCTTTAAACTCCATTTTTTTTTAAAAGATTTTTTTATTTATTTGACAGAGAGAAACACAGCGAGAGAGGGAACACAAGCAGAGGGAATGGTAGTGGGAGAAGCAGGCTTCCCACAGAGCAGGGAGCCCGATGCGGGGTTCGATCCCAGGACTCCGGGATCATGACCTGAGCCGAAGGCAGCAGCTTAACGACTGAGCCACCCAGGTGCCCCTAAACTCCATTTTTTAAGTGATTATTTATTTATCTCTTCACAATTTTATTTATTTACCCAATAGTAGTTAACCAGGTGTAGATAGAGTATGCAAAACATCTCATGGGGGTACAAATAAACACCTAACATTTAATTCTCTTAAGTGTAATGAAGAATAAAAAAGGAACACACAGAAACTATGAGAGTGATTTGCCTCCTTGTGAAGGAGATCAGAGAATATTTCCTACAGGAATTAAAAATGAATTTGAGACATGAATGATGAGCATTAACAAAAGAAAGAAGAAAGAGCATTAGCAAAGGGATGCTGGTAAGCGTGAGAGACTCGAAAGGCCGGCATAACTACAGGACAAGAAAAGCAGATGAGTATGGTACAAAGTGAGTTAGAGATAAAGGGAGAATCCAGCTTTTAGGGCCTTAAAGTCCCTGATGAGGAATTTGGCTTAATTTCCAAAGAATGAAAAGGATTTTCATTTCATTTTAAAGGATTGTAAACTGGGAAGGAACCTAGATCTGCAATTTGTAAGATCTGGCTGCATTAAGGAGAAGAGATTACAATTCAGCGAGAGTAAGAGCAGGTTATTCAGCCAAGGGCTACTAGATTATTCGAAGTGAGAGATGATGGTTTTGATGGGCATTAGAGAGGTAGAAGTCACTAGACTTAGGGATAGACTGCCCAGGAGAATGAAAGAGATGAAGTAGTTTCAGTTAATTTCCAGATCTCTAAAATGTCCGGGTGCATCAATGGTATGGCACTTTATTGTGATAGGAAAAGTTAGAAGAGGATCATCTTGGGAAAAAAGTAAGCTCACGCAAATCTCACACATTTCTGAATTCATATAATTATTTTTAAATATGCAAGATATTCTCCAGTTGGACTGTTTTAAATATATGAGCTATTCTCCAATTGGACTGTAAACTCTTTATGGTTAGAGATATAAGACTTGCTTATTCCTTTAGCCTAAAATAGATAGCAGGTCAATACGTTCTTTGGTGGTTTGCCATAATGTGAAAGGAAGAAACAAGGGCATAAAGCAATAAATATTGTAAAACTTCTAAATGGAATGAGTACAAAATATTTTAAAACTTGCCTAAGGGAGTAGAGCCAGACAGTGACACTTCAGCTATGTGAGATCACTCGTGTCTAGCATCTGGTAAAGGAAGGAGAATGTTATAATTGGGGGAAAATCTAAACTTCCCACTACCAATCCTGCATGTTCTCTTCTGCTGAACAGAAATTAATAATGTTCATAATTATTCTAACAACTTCATGATATATTTGTTCTAATGATCATGGGAGGAAAACAATGGCTTTTTTAGCAATCTCAGTCACAGTGTGCCCTCCTCTGGAGCTGAGGATTGATACTCAACCAATCCTTGTTTCTGTTGCTGTTGCTGCTATTTGTTTAGTTGGTTGGTTGGTTTTTTTAAAAAAATCATTGTTCAGGGGCGCCTGGGTGGCTCAGTGGGTTGGGGCCTCTGCCTTCGGCTCAGGTCATGATCTCAGGGTCCTGGGATGGAGCCCCGCATCGGGCTCTCTGCTCAGCAGGGAGACTGCTTCCCCCGCCCCCCACCTGCCTTTCTGCCTACTTGTGATCTCATTCTCTCTGTCAAATAAATAAATGAATCTTTAAAAAAAATAAAAAATCATGGTTCATCATGTGATATGTGTCTTAAAACTTTTATTTTAGTTTATAGTTTTCTTCTAACTATTTGATAAAATATCATGCATTTTATTGAAACATATGGCAACAGGGAACTTGAATCTAAACATGGGCATCTGACAGATCTTGTTCCTTGCTGAGAAACAATTATTTCAATATAGCTTGACAATATGGCTTTTTCTCAGACAGTCTATGCTTCGTTTTTCCCCTGAAGTAAGCATGCTGTTAAGAAAATTTATTCACACAAGATCCTTTATTCAACCTACAGCCATAACAATAAACTTTCTCCTAAGCCCCTCTCAGATTCCCCTCTAGTGACAGTAAGGAAGCACTGCACCTACCAATTCAAGTGCTGAAATTCATTCCCTTTGTGTAGCCACCACCTCCTAGGAATTAAATGAATCTAGAGCTTCTATTTCAGCTCAAAGACATCATTCAGTATATAGAATCTTATCCATTTTTTTATACACCAGTGTTTTTGATTGCAAACTGATTCTGATATGGATCATTTTGTTAGGTTTCCTTGAGCTTCCTCTCAAGCAACATACCACATGTTTTCTAAAAATAGGTCTAATAACATTTTCATTGTACTCTCACTCAATCAAGAAAATTATATCTAAAAAATTAATTTAGATTTATTTTTCTAATTGATCAGAGAAGGATTTATGGAAATATGTCCCTGGTCCACATACTGTAAATGAATTATATAAATCAAAGTTTGTTAATTTCTCTGAATAATTTTTTTAAAAGATTTTATTTATTTGACAGAGAGAGAGATTACAAGTAGGTAAAGAGACAGACAGGCAGAGAGAGTGGGGGAAGCAGGCTCCCGGCCAAACAGAGAGCCCGATGCGGGGCTCGATCCCAGGACCCTGAGATCATGGCCTGAGCTGAAAGCAGAGGCTTTAACCCACTGAGCCACCCAGGCGCCCCTCCTCTGAATAATTTTTCATGCAACTTTGGGTTTTTGATATATTATCCTGATACAATTTGCATTTTGCTCACATTATGGTTTAACTAATACATCCTTCCCTCAATGTATAATGCTTTACTGACTTTTTTTTTTAAAGATTTTTAATTTATTTATTTGAGAGAGAGCAGAGCATGAGAGAGCATGAGCGGGAGGTAAGGCAGAGGGAGAGGGAGAAGCAGATTCCCCACTGAGCAGGGAGCCCGATGCCAGCTCAGTCCAAGGACTGTGGGCTCATTGACTGACTGAGTCACCCAGGCACCCTGCTTTACTGACTTTTAGTAAATACAGAGATATTTCCTAAATTTATGCCCAAACCTTAATTTCAATACTCACTTATGTCTAATCCATATATAAACAGGGAAAATAATATCCTTTTGTCCTCATGTATTGAAAACCTCTTCTAACCTATCACACTTGGCTTCCTTATTAGAGTGTTTACTCTGCCACTACGAAAGTGTTAAGTGGAACACTACGAAAGTGTTCAAGGAACATTGTTGAACAACTAATGTATATAGGAGATCCCTAATGTTGAAAATGTGCCCAAAATAAATTAAATTTGAGATTTCATGTAGATTTATTTTTTCTTGTAGATAGAATATGGATTCTAAGAGTAAAGAAACAAGCGGACTGTATTATCTGCCACTCCTTATCATTTAATGTCTATGTTGACTAATTAAAACATTTATAAAATAATGCAGAAATAGTTCTCAGATAAGGTCAAAAAGCAACCATTCTCTTAATGGCATTTTGGATGAACACATTCTCAATTTTAATAAAAACATTTTACTGATGTTTTGTTGTGGATAATGTGTTTTTTTGTTCTGTTTAATAAATCTTTGCTTAAGTGAAAACCGTAAAGAAGTTCTCCTCTGTTCTCTTCTAAAACATTTACCTTGACATTTAGCTCTGTAAAATGTCTAAAATTCATTTTTCTATTTCTTGGGACATCGTGTAAAGGTGAACTTTTTTCCTCCTATATAGACATCTAATTGGCCCAACATCATTTAATGAAAAGATCATCCATTCCACACCATGCTGTACTGTCACTCCTGTAATAACAAGTGAACCAATAAGCATTAGGATACACAAATATGGGCTAATTGTATTTCTGATCAGATTCTATTAATTTAAAAAAAATTGAAAAAAAGATTCTAATTATTGAAGAATTTTTTTAAGTCTTACAGAAGCAACTAGGTTGTAAAAGTGGGACTGGTAAAGGATGAGTCTAAATAGGTAATATTGAGAGACCAACAGACACTGTATTTTCTTTTTCTAGAAACTGCTTCTTCTCTTGGCCTTTGTTAAAAAAGTGAAATGTGTATTACCATTATGCAGTAATTCTAAAGTGTATATTTTATCATATATTTTATTTCTGAAATTGGAATTTACAGGTTAATAGTATTATTCTTCTTTCTTAGAAGTACACAAAGAGGGATGGAGTTTAAAATGAACGGTGTCATAGATTTAATGACATAGTATATGATTCTACCTCTCTGGCCAGAGATTATTAAATTTTACACCTGACTGAGATCATTTAGAAACCAGACATGTGTCTCTTCAGAATCTGTGCCAATCGTACTAACAAGACACTAGTAAAGTTGGTGGCTTATAAAACAATAATTGTGATGGTAGGTGGTCTCAGAGATAACATTAGTGTTGGGGCATGAACATGAAGAAGTCATTTGAGAGAATGGAAGAGAAAGTTGTAGAAGAGTGGCTGAAGTGAGAGATCATGAGGCCCATTAGGGAAGAACAGAATGTTGATTTTCTTTTTCTTCCTAAAAGTTACCTCCAGTTCTCATGACACATGCACGTATTCCAACTTCTATTTTTTTATTGAGTAGACTTTATTATATACAGGTTTTGCAACATTTTGTGCCATACATAATTGATGATTCTGATAGTTTATTAATAAGGCCACTTGACTAATATCATAAAACTAAATAAAATACCAAAGAATGTTTTTCTTAGTTCCATACCTATTATTTGTAAATAAAACCAGGCATAAAGGGCATCAAAGAACAAAAAACTTCTCTAAAGAAAATGGGGGATGGTGTAGCTAAATAAATATACTGGGTTAATATGCAGCAGAGTTGATTTATTGTTAAGAATTCCCTTGATAGGTGCCTGGGTGGCTCAGTTAAATGTCTGCCTTTGGCTCAGGCCATGATCCTGGGGTCCCGAGACCGAGCTCTGCCTGGGGCTCCTTGTGCTGCGGGGAGCTTGCTTCTCCCTCTCCCTCAGCTGCTGCCCCTGTTCATGCTCTCTCTCTCTCTGTCAAATAAGTAAATCTTTAAAAAAAAGAATTCCCTTGATATTTTGTTTTATTTCAGTTTCTTGGTTTTTCAAATTTTTATTTAAAGTCTAGTTAGTTAATATATAGTGTAATACTAGTTTCAGGAGTAGAACTTAGTGATTCATTATTTCTATATAACACTCATTGCTCCTCACACCAGGTGCCCTCCTTAATGCCCATCACCCATTTAACCCATCCCTCTGCTCACCTCCCCTCCAGCAACCGCCACTTTGTTCTCTATAATTAAGAGTCACTTATGGTTTGCTTCCCTCTCTTTTTTTTTCATCTTCCCTATGTTCATTTCTTAAATTCCGCATATGAGTGAAAGCATTTGGTATTTGTCTTTCTCTGACTAACTTATTTTACTCAGCATAATACACTCTAGCTCCATCCATGTTATTGCAAATGGTAACATTTCATTCTTTTTGATGGCTGAGTAATATTCCATTTCATATACCCCACAACTTCTTTATCCATCATCAGTCAATGCACATTTGGACTCTTCCCATAATTTGGCTATTATTGATAATGCTGCTATAAACATACAAGCATTGGGGAGCATGTGCTCCTTTGAATCAGTATCCCCTTGATATTTTTAACACAATTATTTCTCATGATCCATAGGGCCATTTATCCAACCTTGTGGGTATCATTTTTACAAATGACAGGCTTTCTCCTTAGTTACACAGTCAAAGAATTTAACATTTCTCTGAGTTTCTCTGATTCTCACATCTAATCACTAATCCCTAGAGTCCACATCAGACATATCTAAGTCAACTATTTTATTCATCTTCAACTTCACTTCACCACTGTAAACTATAATTTCTCACTGGTAACAATTTTTGTTCTTAGTCTACTCCCACCATCTTGAAAACTTTCTTTGAACTATTGTCAGTGAAATCTTTGCAAAATACAGATTGTATTCTGTGACTCTCCTCCTTAAAACACTTTAAGACAAAATTATAATTTAGGTTAAATCTAAAATATTTATCATAGTGTGTAAAGTTTTGTGCAATTTTGATGTTGTCTATTTCTAAAGACATATGTCTTTTTATCTCCTTCTCTTGTATTATTCTTTAATATACATGTTGCTTCCCTAGGGATTCTTTCTTGACCCCAACATTTTGGGTTTGCTGTCATCCTGTGTATTCCATAACACATGACAACCTCCTCCCCTTTTACTCTTTGCTTGGATAAGACTGTATTGTGATTGTTCCTCTGCATATATATTCTTATCTATCTACATTATTTAATACTGAATTTTCAGCACCTCTTGAAGTGCCTGGAGCCATATAAGTTTTTAATAAAAATGGTTTGAGTGATTTAATAAATATATATCTTCTCTACTTTTATAAAAAAACTACTTTGACTTGAGTAAACATATTTCTGATATATTAAATGTTTGGAGATAAGTTAGGAGATAAATTTACTTCACTGGATGTTTATTTGAATAATGTTAGAATACTTATTCTTACTACTGCTTAGAAGTTTGTGTTTATTTTTTATTTTTTCTTCTTTTAATTAGTATACAATAACAATGACTTTCATTAAAAATTAAACTGTTTCACTTGTAATTAAAGAAATGTGAATGAAATCAATAACATATCATTTTTTATATACCAAGCAAAGATTTAAAAGAATGGTGTTAAATGTGTGTGGTTTTTTGCTTGTTGATTATATTTCAAAAATGCTATGAAAAAATAAAAAAAATAATAAGACTGGTGTTTGGGACTGCTGCAAAATGGAAAATTTCTAGCATAACCAAAAAAAGTACCAATTCATTTGTTTTGTTTTTAAGGTTATTTTTATTTGTAGAGAGAGAGAGTAAGTGAGAGAGAGAAAGAAGGAACAGGGGAAGGGGCAGAGGGAGAGGAAAAAGCAGACTCCCCAATGAGGAGGAACCCAACATGGGGCTCATCCCAGGACTCCAGGATCCTGACCTGAGCTGAAGGCAGACACTTAACTTACTGAGCCACCCAGGCACCCTTAAATTCTTTTGGTTTGTTGAGATATAATTGAGAAATACAATTCTAAGATACATTTAAAATATACAATGTGATGATTTGATATACAAATATATATTTGTGAAAGGATTCTCACAAATGAGTTGAATAACCCATCTATTCATCATGTCACATATTTATCTTTTTTTTTTTCCTTGGTGAGCACTCAAGATCTACTCTCTTTTTTTTTTAAATTAATTTTTTATTAACGTATAATGTATTATTTGTTTCAGGGACACAGGTCTGTGATTCATCAGTCTAATACAATTCACAGTGCTCACCACAGCACATACCCTCCCCAATGTTCATCATCCAGCCACCCCATCCACCCCACCCCCCTCCACTCCAACAACCCTCAGTTTGTTTCCTGATATTAAGAGTCTCTTATGGTTTGTCTCCTTCTCTGGTTTAGTCTTGTTTCATTTTTCCCTCCCTTCCTTTATGATCCTCTGTTTTGTTTCTCAAATTCCTCATATCAGTGACATCATAAGATAACTGTCTTTCTCTAATTGACTTATTTCACTTCGCATGATACCCTTTAGTTCCATCCACATTGTTGCAAATGGCAAGATTTTATTTTCATTTTTTTTGGTGGCTGCATCATATTCCATTGCATATATATATATCACACAGTATGGATGTTCCTCAAAAAGTTGAAAATAGAGCTACCCTACAACCCAGCAATTACATACTGGGTATTTACTCCAAAGATATAAATGGATAAAGAAGACCTACTCTCTTATCAAATTTCCATTATACAATACAGTACATTAATTATAGTCACCATGTCATAAACTACATCCTTAGACTCTCATCTAACCACTCCCCATTTCCCTGACTCCCCAATTCCTACAACTACTATTCTATTGTTTCTAAAAATAAAACTTTTACATTTTTTATAGATTCCGTGAATAAGAAATACCATGTTTTTCTCTGTCTGGCTTATTTCATTTAGTATAATGTCCTCTAGTTTCCTCCAAGTTGTTGCAAATGGTAGGATTTACTTCTTTTTTAAGGCTGAATAATATTCCATTATTATTATGTATTACATGGTATGTATTATATAATATACCACACTTATTTATCCATTCATCTGTTGACAAACAGTTTCCATACCTGGGCTATCATGAAAAATGCTGCAATTAACATGAGTAAGCAGACATGTCTTTATGATAACGATTTCATTTCCATTGGATATACACTCAGAAGTGGACTTGCTGGGTCATCTGGTAGTTCTATTTTAAATTTCTTAAAGAAATTCTGTATCGTTTTTGTAGCAGCTCTTTCAATTTGCATTCTCACCAACAGTTCAGAAGGGCTCTTTTTTCTCCATATCTTCTCCAGCATTTGTTATCTATTGTCTTTTTTAAAATAATAATCATCTTAACAGGTGTGATGATAAATAAACACGTATTTCATAGTGGGCTTGATTTGTATTTCCCTGATGACTAGTGATTTAAGTTCTTTGCCCATTTTTAATTGGGTCATTCCATGTATGTATGCATTTAAGTATATGTTTGTTGTTATTAAGTTTTATGAGTTCCTTATATATTTTGGACATTAACCGTGTGTCAAATGTGTGGTTTACAAACATGTTCCCCCATTCTATATGTTGCCTTTTCATTTTGCTGATGGTATCCTTTGCTATGCAGCTTTTTAGTTTGATGTAGGCTCACTTGCTTATTTGTTTATTTTAGCTTTCCTTGTCTTTGCTTTTAGTATCACATCCAAAAAAAGAAAAAAGATTATTGCCAAGACCAATGTCAAGGAGCCTTCCACCTATATCTTCTCTTGGGGGTTTTATAAATAACTCAATTTAAAATGGGCAAAGGATCCAAATGCACATTTTTTTCTAAAGAAGGCATACAAATGGCCAACACATACTTAAAAAGGTGCTCAGAATCACTAATCATCAAGGAAATACATTAACCAGACACAAAAACACACTCAAAATTCCTTCTTTTTCTTTGCGGATTTGGAAGTTTTATTAGTATATCTAAGCTGGGCTTTGCTTTCTCAATATTTCCAGATTGTTTTCTGTTTCTGGAACTCTAGAGAATAGAATTATTTAATGAAACAAATTCTTATGAGTTCAGAGACCTAAGACATCATTTTGTCCCACCTAACAATATTTAATTGAATATTTATTTTATTAAAAGTATAAACATGTATTTGATTAAGTATACAGACATAACTGTCGAAGGAACAGACTAAAAACATAAAATTACCTGTAAAATTACCTGCAGGGATTTTATAATTGATTTGTAATATAAGGCTTCCACATAACAACATAAGAAATAAAAGAAAAATGTGATTTTTTTTCCCAAATGAAATGGTGTCTCAATGTTGTATGATGTTGAGGAGTTTTGATATGTCTATGTGCCCCATCTCGGAGTGACTGGATTGAGCCAAACAGCACCTTCCTTTCACAGGTCTGGGTTCTGGGTCTACAGGCCTTTTTCCCAAGCCCAAAGATGGCCACATTAACCAAAGGTGTCTCTTCATCAAAGGTGTGATCTTAAGCTCCATGTAGCCTCTGCCTTTAAGCTGTAAGTTTTTCCTTTTATCATGTATAGTGGGAACTACTGCCTATATTTGCTACTTTCATAATATTTAGAATTATTTTAGTTTTTTATTGACTTGTCTATATATCTCCAAATTTCAAATTCCAGAAGTTATTTTTGGGAAATAGATTTTATTTTTGCTTTTATCTTCTTTGATCTCTCATATACAACACAAGTCTCTTATTTTAAGGCGTGGTCCCTTCCTCCTTGGCTCTGATAGAGTTACCTTTTCTCTACCCAGCTTCTCATTAATACTATCTGCTTGGGAAAGAAGCTTAGTACTTTTACTTTTTGGTAAATATTTATGCCATATTTGCCCTCTTCTTTTCAAAGCAGTCTCATGCTTAGGAATTAACTGGCATTCTCTCTCCTCTAGACCAACAGTATCAGATTTGTCTTTATCTAAAAGATTGCAACAGAGGTCAAATCTCTCAGTGATGCTAGGAAATGTGGGAAGCATTGAGACTGGGAAATGTAGGTCGTACTGGGACTTTATTTGCAAGGTTGAGGGAACTAATCATAATCATAAGGTGATTGACTCCTAATAATCAACAACTCATCTAGCAGCCTCTTAATCCGATGGTCAACCGAAAAATGCTCTCTCATTATCAGCCTAGAATAATGCAATGATACATTGTCTTAACAACCTTTTTTTTCTAATTTGAAAAAAAATACAAAAAAGCTGGTAGTAAGGAGGATCAATCTGTCTTTGATCATTGATTGCCTTTTATCCTTTGACAGGAGATACTTATTGGTATTTTTGTGGTTTAGGCAATGAATATGTTTGAAAGAGCTCTATAAATAATTACAAAATTGATCTAATATTCAGTTGGTCTTTCCACACAAAGAACAGGCCAGATCACTGGTTCCAAAAATAAAAAATCAAGAGGTTCATTTGATCACATTTAAAAGCTTTGGGTGTGAGGCATAAAATTTGTATTTTAAAAAAGTACCACAGGTGATTTTTATAGTCACAATTTGGGAAACACTGGGATCAATCAATGGGTTTCTAGTTTTCAAGATTCAGAATAATATTGTGAAACTTTTCTTTTAAAAAGAATCTCAGAGGCTATTTCCCAAAGAATTTGATTAGGTACGTTTGAGGCGAAGACCAGATGCTTTTTTTTTTTAGAGCATCGTATTCTGTTGTGCATTTGGGGCCACAGACTGCTGATTAAAGCCTGTAGGAAAGACAATAGCAGCTGAATCCTGAACTTAGAAGTGCACTGCTCAGAAGCAGCTGCCTGCATCCCTGTGGTAACAAAGAAGAATGTATTTTGCAAAGGAGTAATATGGTCATTACAGTTTCTGGAATCCGTGAGGTTATGTGGGAACATATTTGGAGTTAAAGAAGTTTAGAAAGTTTCCTCTAAGCTTGGTCAAGATCTGTTGTTTCTCTGAGTCCCCAGGAAATTTCTCATCCTTTATCCTGAGTGAGAACCTCAGAAAATCAAGTAAACTATCCTAGTGCCTTACCAGCCTAAGAATCCCTCTACTTTCTATCCCCTCAGTCTCTAAGAAAAGCACTTCTGAAAGAACTCCAGAATTACCAGAGGTTAAAAATGCTTGCTGATCTCAAGCCCATTAATATGCTGTACAGAAAAGTTAATGGAGTCCAAAGATAGAAGAAAAACTTCTATTCTTGGAAATTTGAAAAATTAGATCACATGAGAACCACACATTTAAAAAGATGTATCAAAGCACTGAATAAGGACAAATTCTTTCTCTTAAAGTATTATTTTCCAAAATGAAAGGTAGAAATCTCACAAATGTGTAAAATTAATACGTATCAACAATTTATTAAGTAACAGATTGAGGGATGCAGTAAAATGGTAATGCCTCTAAGAACATTTGAGGAAGAGAGATTTATATATTCCAGCAAAATGATTTTTTTAACACTAGAGTAGCATTATAGCATTACATGTAAAATTAAAGTACTCTATGACAAAAAATAAATAAATAAATAAAGTACTCTATGACAGTAAGTTATAGCCTTTGGGCTTATGTATTCTTTCGAACAGAAATTATTTTCACTGCTATCTGACAAGAATTATATTTCTATAAGTTAACCTCTATCCCTACAGAATGTAAAATATTTTAACCAATAACAAGTAGAATGCCCAATAAATAAATATGCTCCCAGAGAACTAGATAATTCCTGCTAGACAGTGCCTAGCACTGTAATGAAAAGACCCCCATTACTTCATTTTGCCAATTACCAAGTTTTGGATACTTTTCTTAACAGCGTTAAGTATTAACAGTATTCATCTTTATAAATAATTCTCAAAAATTATCATTTACCATAAAAATATACTCTCATTACATGTTGGCCTGGTTTGCTTGTATAGGCATAGGAAGGGTTAATTAACATGTATAAATCTCCTTATATTGGTCAGCAAATGTAGAACCATTTAGTGTGAAGCAACCATTAGTCCAGAAAATTAATGTCTGTCTGGAGTTGTTGTCAGGAATCAAGGGTTATTTTTTTCAATAGGATTTAGAATTTCCTCTTCAAAGTGAGGCTGGCAGCTAAGCCTAATAAATTCACCTCCACTTTGGGTCAAGGTCCCTAAAATTTTCTAAGGTTCCTGGCCTGCAAGGAAATTATCATTGTTACTATGAGGTTTGATTCCATAAGTCATACAACAGGTAATATGTCAGCTTCCTCTGAGGCTTCTGTTGGCATTTGTTCCAGAAAGAAAGTACAGCAATTCATCCTAAGTGGTGGGTTTACCACATAAGACTGCATGAGTGGCATTCTCAAATATGACATTCATGGCCTTGGTTACCTAATTCATTATCCACTTAAATCCTGTTAAAAAAGAGGACATAACTTAATTGAACTAATTGGAATAATTATATTGCCATGAAAATGAAAAAGGCTCAGTAAAAATATTTTATTTTTGAATTTTGAGTGGTCAATGAAAGTCATGTAACATTTTCAAGTGTTTTATTTCAGTTTGCAAAAACATAGTCTACTACTATGCAGGTTAAAGATAAAAGAGAAAAGTAAATCACTTCCTCATTTACCCCTCAGAGAACAGATTGTTAAAAATTATAAGCTTTGCGGGGCACCTGGGTGGCTCAGTTGGTTAAGCAGCTGCCTTCGGCCCAGGTCATGATCCTGGAGTCCTGGGATCGAGTCCCACATCGGGCTCCCAGCTCCACGGGGAGTCTGCTTCTCTCTCTGACCTTCACTCCTCTCATCCTCTCACTTTCTCTCTATCAGATAAAATAAATAAAATCTTTAAAAAAAAAATTATAAGCTTTGCAAAATAACTAATTAGCAATATCGTTTTCTAATCTGTTTATACGGTACTGTGTAAATCCTGTTTTGTTGGGGTTGGGTCAGTGATCAGCTTATAAAATTGTCGGTGTCTGGACAAAAAAGAAACATAGAAGTTGTGATTCAGTTTTTTAGTACAATCTGATAATTTTCAAAGAAAATTCACAGTACATGCCTATATGCAAAACTATTATTTCAAACATTATTAATAGTCTTTTCACTATTTTTTTCCAGAAGATCCAATTTCTAGCTTGTAGTTTGTAGCAGAATTTTCAGACAATAATCAGAGGAAAGGAAGAATTGCCAAATTGATAATAAATTGTTCCAGTTCTAAAGTTCTGATCTTTTCAATGGTCTTGATATATTTTCCTAATTATTTTGAGCTAACAAATAGACAAACAAATAATATAAACAATAACAGCAACAATAAAATACAAAAAAATAAAATAAAATAAACCTCTTATTTCCTCTGTTCTCTAACTCACCAGAAAATAAACCTCCATTTCTACTAAAAGATCACTAAATGATTAGGTGACGAAACCAAATTTTCGATCCTTGTTGTCACTAATGAAGCAAAGGTTGAAAGCAACCAGAACCAGATTAAGACTTGACTGAGAACCACAAGCAAACAAAGCCTTAAATTGAAACCATCAATCTCCTTCAAGGAATCATTCAAGGAGCCGAGAATAGACATGCCTAGGATTTAACAGCACATGACGTGTTCTTCTTCTTGGGCAGCATACTAATTGCCCCTTACTGGTTGGTCATCATGGGCATCTTGGTGAAACTACCCCAAAGCATATAACGCATAATATTCAAAAGCTAAAAATGTGTTACTCCAACACATGTAAAACTAATGCATGTCAAAGGAATATTAAATAACTCATAAAGGAAACTAAAATGATAAAACTGTTTTCTAAAGATCTGTAAGCAAAAGTTTATATATTCTCATAGGGATTTCTTTATATATGAGTAGTAGATTAAGATTGCCAAATCAGATACAAAACAGTAGATGTTCCTTGGGGGCAATAAAGGATAACCTTTGAGACTATCTTTTGGACAGGGCAGCTATCATTTGCATTGGTCTCAGACAGGAGTAATTTGCATTGTAATAAGTCTGCCACAAGTTAACCTTTACCCTCAGAGAGTTGTAAAATATCTTAATCAATAGTAAATAAAAAGTCAAATGAACTGCATAGCCCTAGAGAATCAGATGTCCTCAGCATGGCACTGAACAGACATTCAGTAAACTCTTTTGACTATTTCCAAGGGATATTCAATGGATAGGTTAACCGGCATTATTGACATGGCTTAGGGAGAATTAATAATTGTAAGAAAGATCTGAATAAATTAGTTCTACAAAGCCCAGAAAATAAAAACAGCAAGATGCAAGAGTGATAAATAGAAGTAATGGAAGTTGGAGGATTAGACAATACTAATATCCCACTAGGGTCCTGGGGAAAAGGAAGAAGCAGTAACATTTGGCGATAGAACGAGTTAAGAATTTTCTAGACTTATTGAAAGATATATATATTCAGATTTGATAAGCAGAACGAATCTCAAACAAAACACACAAGAAGATATCCAGGTCTAGATACAGGATTATAAAACAGGAGAACGCCAAAGACAAATAAATGAAAGCAGCTGGGGAGAAAAGACAGATTACTTATGAAGCAACCATAATTAGACTGTCAGCAGTCTTCCCAAATGTAAAAGTAAATGCCAGAAAACCAGGATATAATATCTTCAAAGTTGAGAGAAAATAGCTGTCAACTTCAATTTCTGTATCCTAGGAAAACTCTCATTCGACTGTGGGAAACTGTAAAGCTGTTTCTGCTAATGAGCATCAAGGACATAATACTTAGAAACCTTATTCTTTGAAATGAAATAGGATATTTTATAATACAAAGCAGGATTACTGAGAAAACTTACTCTTTAAAACCATAAGATTAAAGAAACTTTACTCTCTGAAAATATACCAGGGACTAGAAAAGCAGAATAAACCAGTTTTGAACTGGGAAAGAATGAAATAGGAAAATTATGGAAGTAGCTTTGATTTCATGTGGAAGCCAATGAGGGAGGATCTTTCCATGCTGCTGTTAGAAATAATCAAATCTGCTGTTACTGAGTGTGTGTCTAAGACCTGTGTGAGTGATGTCCCAGGAAGCCACATCCCAATGCAGGTCTTCTTTGCCTTGAATATTACAGGAATTCAGTTTTGTCACTCACAGTTACCGACCTTTTTGTGTTATCAAAAATCATTAGGTCAAATTATATGTTCCCAAATAAACAAAACCAAGCCATGATGATATTAACAGATCTACTTTATAGATCAGGGTTGTCCAATAGAAGTTTCTGTGTGGAGAAAATTTCTTTATCTGCCCAATCCAATACAGTACCTGCCAGCCTCCTGTGTCTATTGAGTGCTTGAAAAGTGACTAATGAAGTAGACTAACAGAATTTTTAATTTCGTTTCATTTTAATTATTTAAAATTTCCATAGCCACATATGACTAGTGACTACCCTATTGAATAGCTCCAAAATGTTTGATTTTCTTTTTTAAGAAAGAAAGTAAATCTAGGATGAAAGTATGAGATTAAAAAAAAAAGAATATGCAAAAATTTTGGTAAATATATAAATTAAAATCAGTGCATATTTTTAAAGGATTAATATTGAGGATTTAAAAGGTAAAACGAAGACAATAAAAACAATAAAAATTGAGTTGAGTAAAATTATTAACACTCATATATTATTGCATTGTTCTGGAGCCAAAAAGAGGTATTTATTAAACTTACACTGTTTTAATATGTGCACACACATGTACTTCCAAGAAACAGATAGGGAAAATGGAATGATATAAACATTAACCACATCAAACATGGAAAGAATGAAGAAGCTTAGACTCCAAAATCACTTTTTATTTCCTTTGTAAGGCACACGGATAATTTAGAAAAATGAAAAAGTATTCTTCTTTGGCTCTCTCTAAACAAAGTTTGAACCTAACTGCTTTTTATCCTGCTTTTTCCCTCCTCTCTGAGAATGTACATAAGCGATCCTCTTTTATTCTTCCCTCTGATCTTTCCTTTCATTCTGATAAGCCTGAAACTCTTGAAAAGTCAATTGTCACTTTAAGTTAAATCCATTCCAAGTAGGGAAAGGCACAGTTGATTTTAGATCTTTTTCCAAGTCCAAACCTGGAGCCATTGTTAATTCTTCTCAAAGTTTAGATGGGGGACAGAGAAATAGAATAATTTGAAATAGTCTTAAAGACATGCAGTCTCAAACTGTGAAATGTTTGTCAATTAGTTCACATGTTATTAGGAACCTTGGATTAAAAAAATTTTTAGTGGCGCCTGAGTGTCTCAGTCAGTTAAATGTCCACCTCTTGATCTCAGCTCAGGGCATGACCTTAAGGTCATTAGATCAAGTCCCCCCATGGTCTCCACAGTCAGCGAGGAGTCTGCTTGAGATTCTCTCTCTCCCCCACTGTCTCTCTCTCTCTCTCTCTCTCAAATAAATAAATATATCTTAAAAAACATTTTTTTTTAAGATTGCAAAGTCAAGTAGGGAAGATGCTGAAGGTAACCTACACATCTCAAATTGCGTATCCCATAGAATATCAGAAGAGTTTAGGGAAGATGGTGTTTTGACCAAATCTTTTTGAAGTATTCCCTAGAAATTATGTCAGGCACTAATCCAGTTCTGTAAGCAAAGAAAAGATAAATTCATTGTAGGCTTCAGAGAGAAATCTTCAACACCATTTGATAAGCTTCAAGGATAGTACCTGATTCTGATATGACCCCAACCTTCTTTTCACTTTGTGAGAATAGCCTTAACTAGCTCATTAGGGGACTTGATATACTAACAAAGACTGCAATGAGAAGATCGTTGCTAGATATATAACACTTTGCTACAGATTTTGAATCAGTCTTAAAACACAAGCACAATAAAACCCAGACTAAATTAATGGCTTTATAAACTAAACCAGTACATGCTCCCATCCAGGTGGAAACTGTTAAAGGAGGAAACCTCTTATTAGACACCTGGAGATACTGTAAGGGGAAAACAAATTGGAAAAAATAATTGTAGTGCATCGACTAAGAAAATGAAAGGCAAAAATTAAGTAAGCAATGAAGATCTCTAATGAAAGAACAACCAAGTGTCCAATCTTTCCATTTGCTCTTAAACTCATAATGAGACATATCACAAAATGTTAAAGGGTAACCTTGAAAACTTTTAACTAAAATATATTTTACAATATTTACTTTAAGGCCTTGAACGACAATATAATTTTCCCCAAACTGCCTGTGTGGCAGAGAGCTACAATCTTGGCAATCCTAATTTTCACCCTCTAATTCTCACCCTTAATTTAGGAAAATAAGTGACATCATGTTGGTAAATTGAAATTAAGTATTACAGTATAGAAGTCATTACTTTTTTTTTTTTAACAAAAGCTGGTTAATAAATCACTAGGCAAACAAAATGCTGAATGATGTAGTTTCCTGAAGGTGTCTTCCTGGAAAGTCCCATGACCCACTTATTCATAATCTAGTCATAGATAACTTAGACATTTATTTACTGGTATCCTTGTGTCTAAATCAAACTCAAATTGAAGATCTCCAGGAGGTTTTTAGATTATCACTAATTTCTACTTTATGTATAGGATTTGGGGATTATTATGAGACTTCTCATCAAGGTTCTGGTTAATGCATCCAAGATAAGACCCAAGATATGTTTACTTCTGAAACTAGAAATAAAACTAAAGCCAATACTTGAAAGCCTAATGTACTAAGCATGCCTTGTACGGGTTTTTCTAATAAACAATCCTCTTAGTCAAGAAAACCAATGAACAAAGATGTTCATTTATTCCTAACTTTAGAGTCACAAATAAAATAGTAACTCCCTGCTTCCCATAGTTCCACACACAATATTATTTTATCTTCAGTTCTCCTTACTGCTTTGTCTTTTACAATCACTGATCTGTGTTTTGCTTTCTTCAGTATCTTTTTAGATTGAGGTTGTCAATACCCATGTACCTTTCCCAGGGAAATCAACAGTGTACAACAATTTACTTTAGAATATTCTTGAGGCTAATTACCACAAATCCTCCCAATTATCAAAAGTCCTTAAATAGAACTTAAAAACCTCAAATTTCTAGGGTGACCAAGTGGCTCAGTTGGTTAAGTGCCTGCCTCTTGATGTTAGCTTAGGTCATGATCTCAGGGTCATTTTTTTGGGATCGTGAGATCAAGCCTGGTTTTGGGCTCCATGCTTAGGGCAGAGTCTGGTTGTCCCTCTCCGGCTCCCTCCGCTCCTACCCCCTCTGCTCCTCTCCTCACTGCCCCACACTCACTCTTTCTCTCGCTCTCTCTTCTCTCTCTTTATCTAAAACAAGTAAATATATAAAATCTTAAAAAAAAAAAGACTCAACTTTCTCTCTAATGTTTCTCTTTCCCAATATATTGCATTCAATTACATTTGTAATTTTAATATTTTGATTGTGTGAAAATCTCTAAAACTATTTACTTACTGATTTGGCCCAAAAAAGAAAATTTCCAAAAAATTTTAAATTTGCCCAAATAAAATGGATTACTTAAAACTTCATTTATCCTGATGAGATCAATCCTTCACTTCTGACAGATTATAAGACATTCAAAAGTTTCCCAGGTCAGTCATTTTTTTTAAAAAAATTCAAAGTTTTCCTATATTTCCCTGGCTACTACCATAAATCAGTATTGAAATTTTCTGAAATAATTGTACTTCTATATGATTTAACCACATCTTCATATCAGATTCCTTCCTTTGAACCTAAACATGATCAGTCACTTCAAGATTTAAAATGACCTCGTCAGCAATCACTCGCACTTATTGTCACAAACCTTGCTATCTGTTTATAAATAAGAATGGGGCAGCCATTAACACTTTGATTTAATTTCATGTGTATAATATGAGATTATGGGTTAATTACAGGCTTTCTCTTACCCAAGGCCAATTCTACCCATTTTATATCAGAGAAATAACAGCTGCATTGTAACTAATGGAGACCTATTACAAAATTGGTTTTAGTTCTCCTTTAACTTTGATGGTCCCTTATACTCTGCAAACTTTGTTGCTCATTGAATATACAAAAGTCTATGAGACAAGTAGGCTTACCAGTTATGAAATTCTATTACTTTTTCTCAAACACATTTTCATATAACATTGTAAAACTTAAAAATCTGCCTTCATTTTTTCAGTACAAGAGGAAGGAGAACTTATTACTGACTAGCCTTTGTTATAGAATTGTCCATGACCCAATCAGACTTTTAAAGGCTCTTATAGAAATTCCACATTTGTTATTATTTGTTGATGGTTTATACCTTAAGACAAAACCTAACAAATTAAAAAAAAAAAAAGCAGAGAATTAACAGGCTGGAACCACCTTTATAGATTTTAATTTGCTTCACTGTAACAATACGCCTTGCTCAAAGCAAAATCAACGTGGATGATAATACTTCACTCATTGAACGCAACAGAGCTTGCCAATTACAGGAGATAAATGAGTTAATATATGTAATGATGATATACTCATGATTTTGGAATGCTTCAGAAATTGAGGTCTTGACCCCAACAGGCACTCCAATTTTAAAAATTAAAGAGATTAAAGAACACTTAGTGTTTTCTGAGGATTTGACTAATAGTACAAGTCATGCAAAAGGAGATGAGAAAAAGACTAAAGAAGAGTACCCTAACTGATAATTATACCATACGGATAGACTTTACCAAGATTTTTGAATTCATAATAACACTCAAAGGCCAAATCTTTGGAGAGGTACAAAAACAAAAACAAAACTATTATGGAATGAAGTGATTGACTCTAAAAATAAAGCAAAAAAATTTTGGAAAATCTGATTATAATTACCCAAAAGGATAATCTCAAATGGAACCTTATAAAGTTGTATAAAATTATCCATTGCAGCAGGGAAAATTGGTGTGCATTTAATATTTTGTAGAGAAACCACATGAATTGCTAGGGTAGCTTCTGGTACATGTTTCACTTATCACAAGCATAATCCTGATAAAAGTGACAATATTGACATGAGCAAGACCCCAAGCTTTAAGATCCTTGATCATCTCCAAATAGATCTAATACTCTACTCCATCTCCTTACTGCATTTTGCAAATGAGCTATTCACTACTTAATTATTCACAAAATGGACTAAAGATTTGCCTTGCCAGGGAGTTATAGTTCTAAAGGTCACAAAAAGAAATTTTTTATTTGGTGTCCCCAAATCTTAAGAATGCCAACCCACTGAGTAATAAGGAGGCACATTTTGCTGATACTTTCATTAAACAGCTTTGAAAACTTTTCTGCTTACTAAGAAATTTCACTACCATATCAACTCTAATATTTAGGAAAGGTGAAAAAATCAGAATACAAAAACTAATACTAGTGATGTTCTCTGAGACACTTGAATTTCCATTACTTGGGGTATGCCACTGGCTCTAAAGATGGAATTGATCTCTGTTGGTGTCATCAATTCTCCACTTATTGAGATATTTACAGACAAAACCATGTATCTGCCAGTATTACTTTCTTCTTAGGTACTGACCTGTTGCAAATAGAAATGACAAATATTGCAAGGGACTTCTCTAATCATCCAAAGTACAAACTATGAATAGTCTCTCAGTATCCTCCAAACCAATACTTTTATGTTGTAAAACCTAAAGAAGGAAAGTCTAGTCTTCTAGAAGAAATATCAAGAAAAAAAGAAAGAAGAAAGAAAGAAGGAAAAAAAGGAAGAAAGGAAGAAAGACAGACTTGAAAGAAGAAAGGAAGAAGGAAAGAAAGCAAGAAAGAAAGAAAAAGAGAAAGAAAGGAAAAAAGAACAAAAGAGAAGAGAAAATAGAAAAGAAAAGAAAAAAGAAAAGAAAAGAAAAAAGAAAAGAAAAGAAAATATAGGCTTCAAACTTTAATTTTTGAAAAATGAAGGTTATCAGATGGAAGGGTGAGTGGGAGGATGGACGAAATAAGTGAAGGGGATTAAAGAGTGCACTTATCATGATGGAAAAGTATTAAAATTTCTGAACAGCTTATAGAGAAAAATAACTAGGCATTACTTAAAGCTAGCATACCAATAAAATCTCAGTTAATCCTTGGGTCTACATCTTTCTAAGAGAAAAATTAACACTATTTACTCAAATGCTCTTATAATTTGGATTAGACAGAGAAACAACAGGAGATACATAGATATACCTAAGCATAGATTTATTATAGGAACTGGCTTACATGATTGTGGAAGCCAAGAAATTCCATGGTCTGTCATACGGACCTGTGATCAAACCATGTAGTACCAAAATTTATAACTACTATATGTCAAAAAACTCAAACTTTCTTCAAGAATATGGGAACATATCTAATATTTTTCTGGTGAAAGTAGAAATTGTTATGACCATTTGGGGGACAAATTATAAAATTGAAGATGCATATAGACCACAATTTAGCAATTTCACTCTTAAATTAATATATCTCAGAATAATTGTTATCAATCCAGACTGTACACAAATGATAAGGAGAAGGTTCTAGAAATTAAGTAATTACAAATATTCAGGGCCCCAAATCAGATCATTTTAATTAGAATTTCTAGGCATGGAAATTGGCTTTTTCTATACCTTGGTATCTCCCCAGATGATTCTTATGCACATGAAATCTAAAGAACCAATGATAGAGGAAAATATTCAAAGTAGTACTATATGTAATGACAAAATATTGGAGGAAATATAAATGTTTATCAATATAAGACCAAGCATAAAAGCATATTTTATTTCTTTAATTGTATTAAATAGAGCCCTGAAAATTAATGAATAGTACACATATAAACACAAAAGAATCATAAAAACATATTCATAAGGATAAAGTAACTTGTACACAAAAATTGAGTATGATATCATCTATAAAAACTGTAAAAATATGTAGAATATTACTCACTTTTCATGGTTTTAATATGCATGAAATTCACTTAGCATAGTTAAAAATACATCAGTCACACAACAACACAATTCAAATTTCAGTTACCATGATATAATATCTGTGAATAATTATATAAAGCACAAACTTTGCTGCCAGCTCTTCTGTCTGCAGTTCACTCTGTAAATAACAGATGTGCATCATGATCAGTGACCAACCACATCACTCCTTTCACAGCCTATCTGTTGTTGGTCACCGCACATCTGCTACTCTGTTCAGGCAGACAGCAAATCAAATGTCTTTTTTCTCCCAGTAATAAACCCACATTATATATATATATATATATATATATATATATATATATATATATATATATATATATATATATTTAAATGGGTAATTGAAAAGGGAAGGTGGCCGGCAAAGATAAAAGAAATAACATGGGTTAGTATGGGAAGTAAAATTCAAATTAAATGTAAATACAGAAGAAATAGCTTGACCATCGGAATGTTGGAGTGTTGACACTTGCTTTTCAAGAGGCTCTAGGTGTGCAGCTACAGGAACTTAGTTAAGTTTTTGCAGTTATTAGTTAGTTATTGCATTTATTGCAATAAATAAGAAAAAAATTATTGTGGGGAAAAGAAGGAAGACGTCCTAGAGGGAGTTATATCAGCAAAGATGTTCTTAAGGAATTGTTAGAGATATTTCACAACATTGAAAAAGCACAAAAGATAAATGCTGGAAGCTCAATGAAACTTAGAAAAAAGTATGACAATTCTGAAGACAATAAAGATGCTCAATCTGTGTCATAATCCAAATGATGAGAAGGCAAGTGCTGTTCAAAACGTACTTTTTTTTTCAAAGAAATAAAATAATTATCAACATTTCTAAATTTTAGATAACAGGGTACCAAATAAATATTGGTTTTACTAGCTTTTTTCACTTCCCTACACATTTGTCAGCGACACTAAGAAAAATTTTTAACACTTGACAATTTTTTTAAGTTTTTGGAAAATTGTAATTTTTTCCGTTGATTATTAAGATCACTTGTCTTGGTTTCAGCCTGTGTAGTTAATATTATGATCCAAAGACTGAAAATATGCATATATATATACATATATCACATAGATGCATAAATATACATATATAGTTTGTTTAATATACATGGTTTACATTATATATACATATAATGTACATAAAGGTTTTAAGATATAGAAAACACCAAATTCGACATAATGGATATGTGCAAGTTTTTATTTCAGGTGGGCAGGAAACTATTTTGTATTGAGGAGAGAAACATATAGAGATTCTACATTTTTCATTTCTTTTTCTTATACTAGGTCATGATTATACAGATATTCATCATACTACTCTTTATAAATTTTTGGATGTTTAAGCTACTTCGTGCTTTTTGTTAAGAAGATAAAATAAATGAATGAATGGAGTTATATTCTTTTAGAGTATTCACTCCCTATATGCACACCATTAATACAAGGACCTGACTACTTTGTTCAATGTTTTTAGTGATAATCTCAGAACAAAATCACTGATAATAAATACTTCTTATTCAAGATCCATAATTAGATTTCTGTTAATAAAAAGCTTGCCCGTTTGATGTGATGAATTGAATCTTATGCATACACATTCTTTAGTACCTGAAAAATAGTAAAAATGATAGTATTTAAAATAAAGAAGTAAATAAAAAGATAAAGGAATGAGAGGCCTTGGTATTATAAGGATGTTTGAAATTCTTGACCTGAAATAAAGAAAACTCCTAACAGCATTATCACAAATTGGCTGCCTAATTAAAAAACAAAACCAACCTATGTTTATAACTCTAAAACTTTAGGTATCATCTTTGCTCAAAGGCAGAGGAAAAACCATAGTTGGTGAAATGTTTTCAGTTGTTAGAATGTACACAGTATTATTGGTTTGGATTTGGAAGGAGCATATCATAAATTGTGAAAAAAAATTAAAAATTTTGTGACAGTCTTAGTTAAGACAAAAACAATGATGAAGAAAAATCAGAGGAAGACACTAGAATCTAATAAAGGGATTATCCATACACATGTCAAAGAGCAAAAACCCACCTAACAAGCTATGATGCTAAATTAAAGCTACAGAAAAATTCTAGAGGGAAGTAAACATAGAATAGGAGAAAGACATATGAATCAGAGAAGTACAGTGACTTGAAATGTCAAAACAAATACTGACAGGAATAACTGCTGTGGAAAAAGAGGTAATAAAAAAGGATTTTAGTGTTGTCACTAAATTTGTTCGTAATTTTCAGAGTAATTCCAAATCTAGCAAAGGAAAAGGATTCATGAGGGATTGCCAAGTAGCTAATATATCCATTTGGTTTAGGACTCTGGAATAGTAGCTTTAATAGCACAAACAGCAACAGCTGTGAATTAAAAAAAAAAAATATATATATATATACACACACATTATATATACATAGATATATTGCATCTTATATGATAATATACACATGGATATATTGTATCATATATGATATGTGTGTCTCTATATATGCATCTTGTTTTAAATATATATGCCATTATTAGAGACAACATAGACTGGCTTCTAAACACATCTAAAATTCAGCCTAGCCATTGGAATGACTAGACCACTATGACTTACTCATAATAAAGGTAAATTAATACACAGTAAATATACAGAACTGATATGAAAAAAAGGGACTGCTATAAAAATCCAAGGTTTGAAGATACCACATTTTAATCTTTTTATTATTTTAATTCCAGTTAGTTAACATGCAGTAATGTATTAGTTTCGGGTGTACAGTATAGTAATTCAACACTTCCATACATCACCCTCTGCTTATCACAAGTGCATTCCTTAATCCCCATTACCTATTTAACAGCCCCCTTCTGGTAAGCCATCAGTTTGATCTCTATAGTTAAGAGCCCCTTGGGTTCCCTCCCTCTCTCTTTGTTTTTTCCTTTGCTCATTTGTTTTATTTCTTAAATTCTACATATGAGTGAAATCATATAGTATTTGTCCTTCTCTTACTGACATATTTCACTTAGCATAATACTCTCTTACTCCATCCACGGCTGATGAACGGAAAAAGAAGATGTGGTGCATACATATATATGAAATATTACTCAGCCATATTAAAGAACAAAAATCTTGCTACTTGCAAAGATGTAGATGGAGTTAAAGGGTATTATGCTAACCAGCATTTTTTTAATTGAGATATAATTGTTAAAATCCAGCACAAAATAGCTACTGGACTTGAAAATTTACTGAGAAGACAAATAAGCAAAGTTTAATCTACCTTATTCTGCAAAACAATCAAAACTCTACTTGCACTGCTTCTGGTAAATGCCACTGAAAACTATAAACAAACTCAAACTGTCCTCTAAAATTGACAGGAAGTAACCATATTTAGCCTGTCCTCTATCATTAGGAAAGCTCAAAAATTATAAACAGTCACTGTAAAGAGTAAAACACCCCCTGCCTTCTCACTATCTTAGAACACTATACCTCTGAGCCTCATTTCACTGTTGGTTTGAGAGGTCACAGTCTGCAAACTTTTTATGTGCACAGTAAACTCTTGTTATAGTGATCTGGTGGTTTTACTTCTGCTATTTCTGAATTTTTGACATTATTGACATATATCATTGTGTAAGTCTAAGACATATAATGTGTTGATTTGATACATTTATGTATTGTAGCGTGATTGCCACTATGGCTTCAGCTAACACCTCTAACATGTCTCATAATTATTCCTTTTATGTAATGAGAACAGTTAAGATCTAGTCTCTTAGCAGTTTTGAAATACATGTAATATAATGTTGATTATCACCACTGTGCTGTGCCTTAGAGCTCATGAACTTATTTATCTACTATTTGCAAGTTTATAATTAGAAAAAATACCATAAGGTGAAATTATTTTATATCAGCCTCTAAGAAGAGTTAAATTGTATGTGAGATTTTTGTTGCCTAAGGTATGGCAATCTAGTGAAATAATTACCTTCTCTCCTCTTTTTCCATAAGTTTTATACTTTTTATTCTCTTTATCCATTTCTCCCCAACAGATATTGGCTGCCATCTTTTTAACAGTAATTTGGGCCCAGAATACAACTTATGCACTTAATTTTTTTTCAAAGATTTTATTCATTTATTTGACAGAGACAGAGAGATCACAAGTAGGCAGAGAGACAGACAGAGAGAGAGGGGGGAGCAGGCTCCCTGCTGAGCAGAGAGCCCGATGCGGGGCTCGATCCCAAGACCCTGAGATCATGACCTGAGCTGAAGGCAGAGGCTTTAACCCACTGAGCCACCCAGGTGCCCCTATGCACTTAATTTTGAGAGTACATCTTTGGTTAATGAAATACTGTTAAATAAGATAATTGAAGTGATTATGCAATGCCCCGGTTTGGTTTGAGAACATGATTATGTTCTCTCAATTTGATGAAAGTGGTTCTTCATATTCTCTTACTTTTTACATTTATTTTTATTGAAATATAATTAATGTATAATGTTATAGTAGTTTCAGATGTACAATACAGTGATTCAGCAATTCTATACATTGCTAAATGCTCCTCATAAGTGTACTCTTAATCCCCTTAGTCTATTCCACCCATCCTCCACCCACTGCTCCTGTGCCCAAGGCAACCACGCATTTGGGCTCTCTATTTAAGAGACATTTTTTTGTTTGTCTCTTTTTCTTTGTTTGGTTTGTTTCTTAAATTCCACATATGAATGAAATCATATGGTATTTGTCTTTGTCTGACTTATTTCAGTTACCATAATATTCTCTGGGTCCATCCACATTGTTGCAAATGGCAAGATCTCAAGATCTCTTTCTTTTTATGGCTGAATAATATTCCATTGTGTGTATATATGTATAAATACTCTTATTTATTTTATATATTTTATATAAAATATTTATCTATTTATATTTATATTTATTTGTAGTATGTTATATATAATTTATATATTTATATATGTATCTGTATATATTACATTTTATATGTAAATATATACTTATATATTTTATATATAAATATTTTATATTTTATACATTATATATTTATACTTATATGAGTATATGTTTACACATATATAAATATTTTGTATAAAATATTATATATATAATATACCACATCTTCTTTATCCATTGCTCTATCAATAGACACTTCCATACCTTGGCAATTGTAAATAATGCTGCAATAAACATGGGGATCCATGTATATTTTTTTAATTAGTGTTTTCATTTTATTTAGATGAATACCCAATAGTGGAATTACTGGATCATATGATAATTCGGTTTTCAATCATTTGATAAACCTCTATTTTGTTTCCTTTTTTTTTAATTAATTTTTATTAACATATAATGTATTATTTGCCCCAGGGTACATGTCTGTGAATCATCAGGCTTACACATTTCACAGCACTTAACAGCACATACCCTCCCCAATGTCCACACCCCAGCCACCCCATCCCTACCCCCCCACCTCCCAGCCACCCTCAGTTCGTTTCGTGAATCTAGGAGTCTCTTATGGCTTGTCTCCCTCCCCATCCCTTCCTGTTTCATTTCTCTCCCCCACCCCTCCAAACTCCCTCCTTGCCTCTCAAATTCTTCATATCAGAGAGATCATGTGATACTTGTCTTTCTCTGACTGACTTATTTTGCTTAGCATAATACCCCCCAGTTCCATCCATGTAGTTGCAAATGGCCAGATTTCGTTTCTCTTGATGGCTGCATATTATTCCATTTTATGTATATTATGTGTCTGTTGGCCATTTGGATGTCCTCTTTGAAGAAATGTCTGTTCATATCTTCTGCCCATTTCTTGATTGGATTATTTGTTCTTTGGGTGTTGAGTTTGAGAAGTTCTTTATAGATTTTGGATTCCCAACACCATTTGTTGAAAAGACGCCTCCAGATTTAAAGTGAGGAGGTGGAAAACAATTTACCATGCTAATGGACATCAAAAGAAAGCTGGGGTGGCAATCCTTATATCAGATAAATTATATTTTAAGCCAAAGACTATAATAAGAGATGAGGAAGGACACTATATCATACTTAAAGGGACTGTCCAACAAGAAGATCTAACAATTGTAAATATCTATGCCCCTAACATGGAAGCAGCCAATTATATAAACCAATTAATAACAAAGTCAAAGAAACACATCAACAACAATACAATAATAGTAGGGGACTTTAATACCCCCCTCACCGAAATGGACAGATCATCTAAGCAAAAGATCAACAAGGAAATAAAGCTTCTAAATGACACACTGGACCAGATGGACATCAAAGATATATTCAGAACATTCCATCCCAAAAACGCAGGAAAGAATATCTATTTTGTTTTCTACAGTGGCTGCACCAGTTTGCATCCCCACCAATAGTGCGCAGGAGTTCTTTTTTCTCCACATCCTTGCCAACAGTTGATGTTTCTTGCGATTTTTTATTTTATCCATTTTGGCAAGTATGAGGTGATATTTCACTGTGGCTTTGATTTGTGTTTCCCTGATAATGAGTGATGTTGAGCATCTTTTCATGTGTCTATTGACCATCTGTATGTCTCTTTGGAAACATGTCTATTCAGGTCCTCTGTCCATTTTTCAACTGTATTATTTGTTTTCTTGGTGTGCTATTTGTCTTCCAAAAATTTAAAATAAAGAACACATGAAGTAGAAATATACTAGTTAGAAATTGCTTAAGAAATAGTTCTAGGAAAAATACTGCAGACATTTATGATGATGAAGAAATTTACTCTAGAAGGGCACTTCTGAATAAGCCCTATTTGGCTGGCATGGAGAATCAAAAGAAAATATTAAATTCTCAGGATGAACATGATAGAAGAGATTAATTTTCTTAGTTCTGAGGGGTACAGAATTCTGTAATGGCAGAAATTTGTAGGGATCAAATTTTTCCTATCCTATAAAATTTGAGAATCATATTTCTGGCATTATATTACTTGGATGTTAATTATATAGTTTACCATGTACAAATTTATCTATTGAGTTTGATGGAACCATGTATCTGAATAATATACAAGATAGGAAATAGAATAAGACATGATCTTTGGCTAAGTATGTTTTGTAAGCCTTAGATAAGAGAGTTTCATAGAGAAAATTGAAGGTTTCAGTTGAGACTGAGAAGGTAGATATATATGAAAAGCAGCAAATGTAACCTATGAATTCATTTTGTAGTGTGCACCTAGAGGTTTCAATGGATCCAAAGGATTGTAAGCTACGTGAATCTTACTGTACATGTTGGAAAACAAGTGATGGAAAGAGTTTGATCCTTTCTAGCATTTGCATTCAAATTTACATACCAAGCACTTCACGAAAGGCCATTTAATCTCTAGTATCCAACCTCCCAGGCAGGAGGTGTTATTAAAAAAAATATATCTTTCATAGGTATTAGAAAAACATATCTGTCATTGTTGCAGTAACTGGAATTGGTTTTGTTTCTTTTCCTCCATGAGTAAAAAAAATTTTAATGTTTCTTTACTTGAGAAAAACAGTGGTACCTCTCTGAACACCTACTTGTCTTTTGAATACAATTCTTTATTTTTTTTTTTTAAACCAGAAGAATAAAATGCAAAACCCATAAGCGGAGCTCAGGACAGACTTATTTTCATTGTCCAGCTCCTCCCTCAATGGGGATGAAATTCAAAGGGATTTTTATGTGTCTAAATAACAATAAATGAGCAATAAACTTTCTCCATAGATCATGGTAAACCTTAATTCGTAGAACCCTCATTGACGTCAGGGTAGAATTTCTGAGGAACAATATTAATGTAGTATAGAAGGTTGGAGGAGAGCTAACTCCCTCTACTTTACAGAGGCTAGACAAAAATCCTAAATGAGGAAAGAAGGAAGAGTAGGTAATTATTAGTGGTAGAAAATGGAGAGGAAGCTGTGGAAAGCAGAGACATCAGAAGTGGATTTAAGAAGTCGCATGTTCTGTGGTCTGTGACATAAACTTCTACAAACATCCCCTTATAAAATCTTTAGTAGAACCTTAAAGAAAAAGTCACAAATAGCTGGATATCATTAGAATGTGGTTTGAAGTTATGGGGAAAAAATTGTAAGGACCAAGTTCTGTATATTTCTTTGTCACCAATATGAACCAGAATTGGGCCATTAGAATACAGTTCTGGCAGGCCTCTGGGTTAAATACCACACTGGATTTCCTATAGAGAGTTGGTAGCGTGTGTTATTTTAAGACCAATATTTCCAAGAATGGAACCAAGAGTGGGTTTTATTTTATCCTATTAGTAACCGGGTTTTGTGTAGTGAACTCAGTGTCACATAAATAAATAGAATACAGGAAAGCTTTAATGCTGCCTGCTTTGCTTCTCTGACCTTGTGGAGGGAAAAAATGATAGAACTCTAGCCTAAATTGCAGCAAAAATTTTAACTTCTCACCACAAGCAAAGGTGGGCCACAAACTAAAGATAGGTCAGAAAGTTAGGCTTAATTTTGAAAGCCCATAGATCCTCCAGAGTCTGAATCATGCCCTGCTTACACAAAGGATGAATAATAATTTTACCAAGAATTTTATTATAGCAGAGAAGATCTTATAGCACAAACTAGATGAATTTCTTGCTTCCTGAAATAGTGTTAGATGATCAATGGGTGTAAATTTTAATAGCTTTGACTAAGTAAAGTCTAGGTATTTACTGAACAAACCCAAGCATGCAGAAACCATGATGCTTCCTTGTAAAATTCAGCTTTCCATTTAAAATGGGTATTAAGGAAGTCATGTGTTATGATGAACATTGGGTGTTATACATAGGTAATGATGTACTATTTGTTGGCTAATTGAACATTATAAATTAAACAAATAAATAAAAATAAAATGTATTGCCAAAAGACAATTGGGCACTTACATTTCAAATATGGCAATTTACCTAATTCAAATCTCTACATATAAACAAATTGCATATACATGTTTTATCCTTTTGTCCTACAGCCTTAAGCCAGTAGAATAGACAGTCTAGTGACTTAAGGTGAAACACCTCACTATTCATTTGCAAATGAAAGAAAAGCCTGTATTCCCAATAAGCTTTTCCAAGGGAAGGCCAGCCCGTTCAGAATTTGGAACTTTTCAATGATTAATTATTTGTAACAATCCCTTAAAAATTGAGATCACTGCTATCCATCTTAACTATGAAGATAGAAAACTGAAACCACCTGCCAGCCTTTCTTAAATATCTACCGTAGGAAATTTTAGCCCAAAATGATGAACCTGAAAATCCAGTAACTTACGTATTAGGTTCCAAAGTTTCTATAAAACAGTTCATTGGGCAAATAATTACTAGGAAATTGACACAATAAACTAATATTATCTTCAATTTATTTGAGAAATAATCAATAATGATAGTGTATGCAGAGATAAATGAAAACAGTGAATGCATTGTTTTATTCATTAGCAATACCTTTTTTATTTTTTCTAGTTTATTATAAATATTCTCTATAAGTTGAGTTTTATTTGTTCTTAATTTAATTATTTTCTGTAACTCTAAAAGGAATCTGATCTGAGGCTGGATTCCAGAATCCCGAGATTATGGCCTGAGCCAAAAGGAGACTCAACCAACTGAGTCACCCAGGAGCCCCAATAACAAAGGTTTTTAAACCTTTATTTAATTTCAGTACTTTTAAGCAGATGAAAAAAGAGCATCCAATAAACTCAATTTGTAGAAGGAAGATTTTATGTTAGGAAAAAATGAACAATTTTCTGACTCAAGACACAAAGTATAAATAAGCTTTTGGAGAATCTCCCTTTCTGGAGATACCAAGTATCCTAGATGTTCCGAATATACTAACAAGATTTTTTGAGGAGTAAGAAATAGTATCTTGTTTCTCAAATTTTTCATTTCTATTTTTTGCAGTAAAACTTAATTTTGACATAAGGAGTTCTCCATGGACAAAACATGCATACTTAGAAAAGGCAGCTATAAAAAAAAAAGGCAGCTATAAATTTCAAAATGTTAAAATTCATAACATTTCTTGCTGAGATAATCTTCCCCAAATGAACCAGATATTTGTATTTCTTTGATAAATGTCCACTATTTTTATCATATTTTTTTCTCATTAATTCAAAATGGAAACAAGGAAGGAAGTTCTCTTAGCTCTGCCTGCTATAGCAATACTATAGACTGCATGGCTTAAATGAGAAACATTGATGTCTCAAAGTTCTGGAGGATAAGTCCAAAATCCAGGTGCAAGTAGATTTGGTTTCTGATGAGAACCCTCTTGCAGGTTTGAGGCTGACTGCCTTTCTGCTACATCCTTAAATGGTAGAGGAGGGAAGAGAGAGAGGAGGAGGAGGAGGGGAGAGAGACACACACACATAGAGAGACACAGAGAGAAAAAGAGTGAGCAAGCTCTGATCTTTCTCTTCTTGTAACACTAATCCTATATTTTGGGCACCCAATCCTCATGACCTTATCTAAGCCTAATTACCTCCCAAGAGTCCTCCCTCCAATCACAATAACATTGGAGATTAGGGCTTTGAAACATGACCGTGAGGGAGGGGATCAAATTGTAATAGATGGATTGTAATAGATGAATTATATGGGTATCATTCCAACAACTTTAAGGAATTGTTACTTCCATAACTGTAAACACACTTCACTTCTCTGAAACCTTGGTCTATTTACCATCTGCTTATCATTATCTCTGCTCTACATTCTCAATGTTTCCTTCTCTGAAGTCTTTTTTGCCTCAGTAGGTGATACTGTTTATCTGTTTTACCATCTTGAAAAAGATATGTTCTTTTCTAACTTCTAGGTGATATTCTTTTCTTAGACCAAATTTTTTTATTTTTTAATATATTTTTTAAGATTTTATTCATTTATTTGACAGAGCACCAGCAGGGGAAGTGGCAGAGGGAGATGGAGAAGCAGCTTCTCCACTGAGCAGGGAGCCTGACACAGAGGACTAGATCCCAAGACCCCAGAATCATGACCCAAAGGCAGATGCTTAACTGACTGAGCCAACCAGGCACCTCTAGACCAAATTTTTAGTGTAAATGCACTCCATTACTATATTATAATCTTCTCTAGCATACAGATCTAAACTTTTTTTTATTTCCAGTACCTAACAAAGAATCAAGCTCATAGTAAATATTTAACATATATAATAAATATTGAATATATAACATACATAATGAATAAATAAGTGAATGGAGTGAATAAGTGAATGGATAAATGAATAAATGTCTCATTTTTAACTTCTCAATGCAAGTGATAGCACTACTTATTCACTAAATCTGTACCCATCTAGTTTATAAATTTAAAAAAAAAGTTTAAGAACATAGATTTAAAAAAAAAAAAAGAACATAGGTGTAGAGTCAACTTACCTTGATTTTAGTCTCATTCTACCACCTAAGAGCTGCCTAACTTTAGGCAACTCTCTTAAACTTTTTGAGTCAGTTTCCTGACACATTGAGTTAATTGGGAAATTTAAAGGATAAAATGCTTGGGGAAAATAGAAATACTAGTTGCTTCATGGAAAGTTGCTTTATGTCTTTTAAATTTCTCAAGAGTCATTTTTTATTTCTCTCAACAGTGTAATAATTTTCAGAGTAGAGATCTCAAATATCTTTTGCTAAATTTATTTCTAAGCATTACGCATTTTCTGTTATTGTCAATGACATTTTATTTTGAATTTTGATTTTTTTGTTCCTAGTGTTTAAAATTTTATTTACTCATTTAAATGTGGGGGGAGGAGCAGAGGGAGAGGGACAAGCAGACTTCATGCTGAGCGCAGAGCCTCACAGCCCCAGATCATGTCCTGAGCTGAAATCAAGAGTTGTTTGCCTAACCAACTGAGCCACCCAGGCACCCATTGTTCCTAGTATTTAGATATACAATTAAATTCTTTTTTTTTTTTTTTTTAAGTCTGCAGAGCTTTCAGATTTCTAAGGACTTCCTACACAGGTGAAAATGATACCTAAAAATGGACTTTTACTCTCTTTCCAATCTGTGTATCTGAAAATTCTTCATCTCACCTTCTTGCACTGCTAACAAGCTCTAATATAGTGTTTATAATCCACTGTGAGAGTATTCTTCTTTCCTTGCTCCAAAAAGAGGGAAACTTCTTTATCTTTCACAGATAAAAATGATGTCAGTTGTAGGTTTTTCATAAATACCTTTACTGGGTTTAGGGAGTTGCCATATATTTCTAGTTTACTGAGAGTTTTTATTATATATAAATGTTGAATTTTGTTAAATGCTTTTTGCTGTATATCTTGAGATAATCAAAGGTGATTTTTTAAAGTGAAAATATGGTGAAAAAATATTGATTAATTTTTAAATGTTGAATTATTCTTGTATAACTGGGATAAGTCCACTTGGTCATGATGAATTATCCTTTTTATATATTATCAGGTTCAATTCACTAAAATTTTAAGATATATTTATCTCCATTAATGAGGAAAATGAGTCTGTGGTTTCTTTATAATGACTTTCCTAGTTTTCTTATCAGTGTAATGCTTGCCTCATAGAATGAATTGGGGAAGCTTCCCTCCTTTCACTTTTCCTGAGGATTTTGTGTAGAGTTGGTATTATTGCTTCCCTACATGTTTCATTTGGGAATTCACCAAGGAAGTCATCTGAGCCTGAAGTATTCTGTGTGAGTAGGTTTCTAGCTAAAAATTAATTTTTTAGTAGACTGAGCTATTCAGTTTACCTATTTCTTCTTCAATGAGCATCCATCAGTAATTTTGAAATTGTCCATAAATATTGTCCATTTTATCTATTGTTGAAATAATGTGCATAAAACTGTTGATAATATTTTCTTGTAAGCCTTCTAATTTCTATAACATCAGTGGTCATCTTTCTTATTCCTGATACTGGCAACTTATTTGATTTTTATTTATTCTGATTAAAGGTTTATCAATTTTATTGATCTTAAGGAAGCCGCTTTTGGTTATTGTTTTTCTATTCTCTCTTTCCTTGGTTTTTTATTTTATCTCTATTATTTCCTTTGTTCTGCTCACACTGTGTGTAAGTTACTCTTTCTTTTCTGTTTTTTAAGATGGAAGCTTATATCAATGATGTGATACCCATCTTCTTTTCTGTTTTAGGAATTCTAGTGCTATCAATTTCCCTTTCAGCTCTGCTTTGGTTGAATGAGACAGGTTTTGACACATTAGGTTTTTATTTCATTTGTTCAAAATGCTTTCAACTCTCTCTTTTGAGTTCATCTTTTATCCATGAACTGTTGAGATCAGTGTTATTTAGTTTGAATATACTTAGAGATAATCCAGGTATTTTTCTGTTATTTATTTTTAATTCAAATGCATTATGGCCAGAGAACATGTTAGTTTTATCTGAACCTCTTGAATTTATTGAGGCCTTTTTTTTTATTATTCAAATATGGTCTTTTTAAAAGTTTTTTTTAAATGCCAGTTGGCTCCATACAGTGTAATATTAGTTTCCGGTGTACAATATAGTGATTTAACATTTCCATACAACACCCAGTGCTCATCACAGCACGTGCACTACTTAATCACTGTCAAAATATGGTCTGTCTTGACAAAGGATTTGTGTTCAGTTAAAAACAATGTGTACACTGCTGTTGTTGGTATGAGTGTTCTATAAATATCAATTAGATGACGTTTTTCGGGAATGTTCAGGTTTATTATATGCTTAATAAGTATCTATTTTCTTTTTGATTATTGAAAGAGTGGCACTAAAATTTATAGCTGTAATTGTGGATTGTTCTAGTCATCCTTTCAATTTTATAGGATAACGATTTATGTATCAGTGCTCTTAGACACATATTTTATTTTTTTTTTAAGATTTTATTTATTTATTTGACACGGAGAGAGAAATCACAAGTAGGCAGAGAGGCAAGCAGAGAGAGAGGGGGAAGCAGGCTCCCCACTGAGCAAAGAGCCCGATGCGGGGCTCAATCCCAGGACCCTGAGATCATGACCTGAGCCAAAAGCAGAGGCTTTAACCATTTGAGCCACCCAGGCGCCCCACCACATACATATTTATATCCTGATGAATCAACTCCACTGGCATTCTTTAATGACTCTCTTTATTCCTACTACGTGATTTGTGTGACATTGATATAGTAACTTATTGATAGAGTAAGTTTGATTAATATTGGGATAGTATATCTTTTTTCATTCATTTATATTAAAATATATTTCTTCATTTTTAGTCCTTCTAAAAATGGTAGCATATAGAGCACCTGGATGGCTCAGTCTGTTAAGCGTCTGCCTTCAGCTCAGTTCATAATCTGAGTCCTGGGATCAAGCCCCACATTGGAACTCCGCTCAGCAGGGAGTCTGCTTCTCCTCACTCTCCCTCTGTGCTCTCTCTCAAATAAATAAAAGTACTTATAAAAAATAAAAGTAAAAAAATAAAGTGGTAGCATACCATGCTTCTAGGAATCTATTCTAACAATTGATGACTTTTGATTAGCATATTTTAACCTGTTATATTTAATTTAATGAGTGATATGTTTGGTTTAAATTTACCATTTTGTTATTTGTTTTCATAAATGCATTTTTATGAATTAATTGAGAATATTTTGTGATTCTATTTTTTTTAAAGATTTTTATTTATTTGACAGAGAGAAACACAGCTAGAGAGGGAACACAAGCAGAGGGAATGGTAGCAGGAGAAGCAGGCTCCCCGCTGTGCAGAGAGCCCAATGTGGGGTTCGATCCCAGGACCCTGGAATCATGACCTGAGCCGAAGGCAGACGCTTAACGACTGAGCCACCCAGGTGCCCCTGTGATTCTATTTTGTAGTCTTTTTCATCTTACTAACCATACATTTTTATTTTATTTATATTGGTTTTGTTTGTGTTTATAATACATATTTTTAATATATCTCAGTTTGTATTCAAATAATCTTATAAAACCACATTAAATAAAATAATTTCACAACCGTGCTCCCATTTCTGTTCTGCCCTCTGTGGTGGTGTTGACATACATTTTAACTTTACATATTTAATAACCACACAATCTACTGCCATTACTATATTTTCAAAGATCAATTTGGGGAGCACTTCCATTCTGAAAAGTTGGAATAGATATACTTTTCCATAATCCTCTCATTAAAAACAGCTAAAGATTTTAGATAGACACATGAATAAGTACAAGAAAGCATGCATGCATATGGGAGTACGTGTACACTCATGTGTGTGTGTGAAACATAATGCAAAATGAACACTGACCTCACAAAAATTTCTCAAAATGGATTATAGATTTAAATGTAAGATATAGGGGTGCCCGGGTGGCTCAGTGGGTTAAAGCCTTTGCCTTCGGCTCAGGTCGTGATCTCAGGGTCCTGGGATCAAGCCCCACATTGGGCTCTCTGCTCGGCGGGGAGCCTGCTTCTCCCTCTCTCTCTGCCTGCCTCTCTGCCTACTTGCAATCTCTCTCTCACTGTCAAATAAATAAATAAAATCTTAAAAAAAAAGAATTAAAAAAATAAATGTAAGACATAAAACTGTAACACTTTTAGAAAAAATACAGAAAACATATTTAAAAATCTGTGCAATTGAGGGCTTCATGGAGAGTTAGACACAACACAAGTACATTTCATAGAAGAAAAAAGTTGATAAATTGGGCTCATTAAAATTAAATTTTATCTCTGGAAAAGACCCGGTTAAGAGGACAAAAAGAGAGGCTACAGAGTGGGAAGAAATATTTTAAACCAAACATCTTACAAAAGACTTTTATCTATAATATTTAACACTCTCAGGACCCCTGGGTGGCTCAGTGGGTTAAGAATCTGCCTTTAGCTCAGGTCATGATCCCAGAGTCCTGGGATCCAATCCTGCATCAGGCTCCTTGCTCAGGGAGAAGTCTGCTTCTCCCTCTGTCTGCCACTTCTTCTGCTTGTGGTCTTTCTCTTTCAAATAAACAAAATCTTAAAAAATAAAGAACACTCAAAATCCGGCGCACCTAGGTGGCTCAGTCATTAAGGGTCTGCCTTTGGTTCAAGTCATGATCCCAGTGTCCTGAGATGGAGCCCCACATTGGTCTCTTTGCTTAGCAGGGAGCCTGCTTCTCCCGCTACCATTCCCTCTGCTTATGTTCCCTCTCTGGCTGTGTTTCTCTCCGTCAAATAAATAAAATCTTAAAAAAAAAAAAAAAAAGAACACTCAAAATCCAATAGTAAAAAACAAAGATAATCTGAGTAGAAATGGGCTAGATACATAAAACAGATACTAGTATATATTCAGATGGAAAATAAACACATGGAGAGATGTTCAACATCACTAGCCATCAAGAATACTCAAATTAAGATCATGATGACATATGACTACACACATCTTAGAACATGTAACTTTTGAAAAATGACAATAGTACATGCTAGTGATGATCAGAGAAACTGGATCAGTCATACACATTGGCTGGTAGGACTGCAAATGATCTATCCAACCTGGAAAAAGATTTGCCAGTTTCTTTAAAAAAAAAAATGAAAACAATACCAATGTATATCATACATATACCCCATCAATTCTAATCCTGAATATTTTCCCACAGATATAAAAATGTCCACCCAAAACTCTACACATAATTGTTCATAGCAATGTGGCTCAACTATATCATAGACTAGTACTCAACAGTAAAATAATGAACTATTGATACATGTGGCAACTTAGATGGATATCAGAAATATTATTTTACTAAAAAAATGCCAATGTCAAAAGTCACATACCATATGATTCCATTGATATAGCATATTTAAAATGATAAAACCATGGAGATGAAAGCAGAATAATGATTACCAAAAGTGAGGTATGATGAAGACAAGAAATCGGTGGGACTATAAGAGAGACCTTTGTGGTATTAGAATGATTCTGTACCTTGATTGTAGTTATGGTTACATGAATCTAAATAAATGTACACATGTGATAAAATGAAATATACACACACATTGTACCAAAGTCAATCTCTAGGTTTTGATATGCTGCATAATTATATAAGACGTATCCATTTAGGGAAACTAAGTAAAGACCACTGAGTAGGTGTCTTTAATATCCTTGAAACTGTGTGAATCCATGATTACTTCAAAATAAAATTAAAAAAAAACAAAAGGCAATTATTTTTAAAGAGAATTAAATAAGATTACAGAAAAGCATGGAGAAACTCATCAGTGATTGATATGTTCATTATAGTGAGTGTAGTGTTGGGCGCCTGGGTGGCTCAGTCAGTTGGGCATCCGACTCTTGGTTTTGGCTTGGATCATAATCTCGGGGTTGTGGGATCAAGCCCCATGTAGGGCTCTAAGCTCAGTGCAGAGTCTGCTTGACATTCTCTCTCTCCTTCTCCCTTTGCCCCTCCTCTCCCCTACTCTCTCTCTCTCTCCCTCTCTTTCTCTGAAATAAAGAAAGGAATCTTTATGGTGATTGTAGGATTAGTTTCATGGGTGTACAGACATTTCAAACCCAACAATTTGTACATTTAAAATATGTGAAATTTCTTGTATGTCAATTATACTTCGGTAGAGCTATAATTTTTGTCTTATTAAAATAATAACTAATATGCTTAAAATACACTAAGCATATTCTCTGAAACTTACGTTACTGTCACATCTATATTGAGGTTTAGAAAGTTGTAGTAGTTATCCAAGGTCACAGGATTGGCATTTGGAGGGCATGAATCTGAAAAGTCTGATCCCAGTGTCTATGTGTTTTAAAGATAAAGATTTTCTCTTCCTTTGTCACTTCTTATCTGTATTACAGTAAAATCCTTCTCATCTCCTTATTTCATACTGTGTCCCCTTCAATCAATTCTGAGAGAATCGATTTAGATTCTTCTAAATTGATTTAGAATCTTCTAAAACAAATCTCATATTCTTACCTTTTTTCCCCCAATCTCTTTGGTTCCTTCTATAGCATTCCAGTTGAAAATTCTTCAAATGCCATACAAACATTAAAAATATTATCTCCTTTCTTAACACACACACCCACACATATAGAAAACTTAATAATATCTTACATACTATAACATTTAAGTACATAATATATGTAACTTAACATATATGAAACATAAATATCCTATATTTTATAACTACATACTTGTAATACGTATATAATTGTTTATAAACCTATAAAATTTACACAACTTACTTTCTTATTATACTTAACAATGAACAAATCTTAGGACATTTCTCCCTGAGGACAGTGTCTTATTCTCTGTTCATCTCTTGGCTGACTCTTATTCTTCCTACTTTTCCATCTCCAGCATCATATCTCATTACCCAGCAAACTTCCTATATGCTTACAAATCATCCTTTATTATCACACTCACAAGAAGGATTACACACTTTCACTTTACTTTTCTGCCTCTCCATAGCTTCTTAAGGGCAGGGATTGTGTCTTCCCCAACAGCTGTCCCCCACTCCGGCCTCCCAGGACCATCCAGAATGCCTATATTTAATTTGCTTACTGCGCACCTGCTATTTTTCACTTACAAATAAAGGAGAAAATGAGATTCTGTTATTTCTATTGACATTTCCTCACCTATTCCAAAAACAGAACTGTGTAACGATACACAAAACAAGAACCAAGTCAACATTAAAAGATAGAGGTAATCTATTCCATACGTAACTCACAATTCTTTCCACCTTCTGGATTTCAGATGCAAAGAAAGCAATTGCTCAGCATGAACAGGGATAAAAAGACCTTTTGTACCTGCCTACATTGATTGCAGTCATTATATTTCTTGGAAACACAGCATTAAACTAATGATTTTACTTCATTTAGTCACACTGAATTATTTCATTTTTTTCCTTGAGTATTGGGGCTTTCTTTTTTATTTTTGGTATGTATATAACTCCTCAAAAGCTCCAGGGATCTTCAAATGGTGATTATGCTAAAGGCCCAAAATATTTCAGAGTGATTAAGGGAAATCAATTCATACTTTAGTTTTTCTCTTTTACCTTAAAATAAAATTAAATTTCAAGGTTCCTTTTGATCATTCATCATTACATGTTATGGCTTAATCTTTTTCTTATGTGAAGATTTTCTTTCAGAGACAGTATATCTTCATTTAAGTAGACTTTACTTTTCCAAATCGACAATCTGCAAAAGCGATGTTTTTAATCAGATACAATATTAAAGACAGGACCAACATTAATTTTTAAAAGACTTTTTTAAAGATTTTTCAAGTTAAAGAAAAATGTTTCATGTGGGCTACAATTTCATTTTAAATAAAATGAATTCCAGATATGGTAAATCACTGTACACTTAGAAGTTAAAGTGAAATGCAGGTTGAGGCAACCATAAGCACACACACAAGTACAAAATAAAAGATTTTTTTCAGGCTACATGGTAGTTTTTTTGCTACATGGTAACAAACAAAATATTTGAAAGGATAATTAGGATATATTGTTATATGATTTATATCATATGAATAATTTTCTTCTTGTAGGAATTAATTGTTAATAAGGTCAGGACTAAAATATTTGCTGTGTGTAACTGAGCTAGCTAGTTTAAAAGTAATGTTCCTCATGATCTGTTAATTGTTTATTTCTGGTTTAATCTCAATCTTTTGAGTATTTTGTAGACAAATAACATTTTAAAAAGAAAAAAATAGCCCCAAAGAGGGTTTGACATGAAATAATGCAGTCTGTTTTAGAAAAGATTTATTACACTATCAACTTACTGAATTTTTGATAAATTTCCATTGAATGTGTTGAAGAATGCTGAAAAATGCCTATGAATTTTTAATTTATTATTCTTAAAACATGCAGGTGAGTCATCACATTGAAATTACAATTTTGGATTCATTTTCTTTCGCTCTGTAGGGTCCTATTTGAAACTTTTCCAGCAGAATGAAATGGAGATCACTTTATATTCCCCAAGTTTGGTTTTTATGTTGTTTTGCTTTCAATCTTACTGTACATTGCTTTTACTTTTTATACTTTCCTAAGATTTCTGATTGCTTTTTTCAATAGGTACAAAATTAATATTACATTCATGATTTTAAAAAATATTTTAAATAAAATATATAAACAAATATATTTCATTTATTAATATATTTATTAATAAATATTATTTATTCATAAATAAATATGTTTTAAATAAAATACATAAGACTTTATGCACATCAAAAATTTTTGCTAGTTTACTGTGGGTATTGACAGTATGATACCCAGAGTTAGGTAGATTTGGGTTCAAATTCATTTCTTCAATTAATATTTCAATATCTAATATGTCCCAGTCACTAGGGATCTAGCTACCTACCAAAGTCCCTGCCCATTGGGGACTTTATTAGTATATACTAAAAAAAATTTAAAGTTAATATACTACTTGAGATTATTCTCCGCTCAAATTCTTATGACATGTGAGACTTGGGTCAGTCAGTTCATTAACTGCTCTGAATTTCAGTCCCCTTTATCTGAAAACTATGGATAATAATAGAGTTATTGTGAGAACACATGAAGTAATGCATATAAAATGTTTATGAAATTATCATGTAAATATCATATAATATTAGGCAAAAATCATATAATTTATGGTGATTATTAATAAAATTTTACCTATATTCCCTGTTATGTATCATGTATTGCCTAGTGGTTTTACCTAAATCATAGCAGCAGTAGATCACTTTTTATTCTTTTATGTTTTCATTTTTTTACGTTTCACAATATACAACTGTTGGTAATGTTTTCAGTGCTGAAAATGAAGTCCTTAGGAAACCCTACTGTGTTTTTAAAATATATTAAATGTGGCAATGATCTGTTTCACTTTCTTGAGCTCATTTTCCTGGACATTATCATGAATTAGTGATTATTGCATCTTTCCTTCAGAAGCATTGCATGCTCCAGGCATTGTCTGTTATGATGGGTTTGAAAAAGAGTATGGTTCCTGACTATTAAACCTATTCTAACCTCCATAGTGTGACCCAAAGACTAACAGCTTGTGTTCTTGCCACAATTAAATCTGGTAGCTATGTTATTCAAACATACGTTATAAGAGATTTTGGCTTCACATTTTGTTTTGTTTTGTTTTGTTTTTTTGAAATTCCAGGCTTCCTTTTTTTTCTTTTTTTTTAAGATTTTATTTATTTATTTGACAGAGAGAGAGAGAGAGAGCACAAACAGGGGGAACACAGAGGGAGAAGGAGAAGCTGGCTGCCTGCCTAGCAGGGAGCCTGATGCAGGGTCAATCCCAGGACCCCTGGATCATGACCCGAGTTGAGGGCAGATGCTTAACGATCTAAGCTACCCAAGTGCCCCTACATTTTGGTTTTAAAATAAATAATTTATTAGTGAAATTTTAATGTTGAAATCAATTTTTGATAATATGAATGATAAACTAAATGTAACTTGCACATATGCTTTCTAAATTAATAAAGCTCTTGCTCCTTGAAAATAATATTTGGATTATGGTAGTGTGATTGATTACTTTAAGAATGCTGTGACTATTTATGTTCAAATAACATTGTTTAATAAGCTAGTTTTAATTTTTCATGACTTACGTGCCACTTACCGTAATAGGGATATATTAATCTTACAATGATTTTTTCCATAGTGATCCACTTCGAGAAATCAGAATAAGAAAGTATCTGCTGAAACAACCTACATTATAATAAGATCTAATAATTAGTTAATTGTGAGTGATTAATTTGTTAACCCCACTGGTTATACTGGAAGCAAGCATACACTGATTTTATTTCATGTGTTACTGATTCCACTTGCCATCACCGTAACTCTACCTCCAGAACCTTTCTCTGCCCTTCTTATCTTTGTTACGGGCTGACTCTGTGGACTAAGGTGACCTGAATCCTCTGACCTCTGGTTCTTAGTTGTGATCACAGGGGAGGGTGCACTGACAGAAGATTGATGAATAGGAGCAGAGAGACATCAGGATATTCCCTTTTTGTCCTATGAAACTATTTTTGCAAGGTGCTAAATCCCTCTAGGAAAAAGGCTCTGGGACTGACTTAACACAGTGCATCCTTACTCTCTTTGCTACTTCAGACTTGAGTGGTGATGGTTTCCTGCTTTTGATTAGTTTCCAGTTGTTTCAGTATCCCTTTCATGATTTCATGATTTCTTTAACCCTGCATATATTTCTGTAACTATCTTCACTAAATTATCTTCAATTAGTTTGCTTGCATAGAAGTCCATGTTTTGCTAGGTTTTTATTTCTAAACAGTGCAAAGTGATATTGGTATTGTTACTTTGGAAACTAACAGCATTAAAGGTTAAGAGCAGAGTTGAGAGCCAGACTACCTGGGTTTGAAACCCATTCCCACAATGGGCAAATTACTTAACCTCACCCCAGCTTAGTTTTGTTACCTATAAAATGTGCAAAATAACTTTGTATTTGTCTCACAGAGTTGCTTTGCAGTGATTAAATGTGTTATCTTATGTAAATCACTTTAACCCTTGACTTAAAGAGAATACACACTAAATGTTACTTATTATGTTGTTTGTTACGTTATAAATCAATCTTACTTGTGATAAAAGTAGTGTTTAATGAGATGAAAGACCAATGAATGCATTCTTGACATGATATAAAATGTTTTCTGAGAAAGTGAAGTAATACTACTGTAATGTCAGTGCAAATAATTGCTTTTTCTACATGATTGCTTACATACTCATAGTAGATCAGGTTATAGATGGTTAAAAAAATCATAGCTTTTCCAATACATTTTTAATGCCACCTAAAACTTTTTTCCTGCTTCTGATGATTTTTCTTTCACTTAAAATAATTGTGTTTTCCTTCCTAAATCTTCTACAAAGGCCTCTCAAAAAATAATAAGTTCTCAAGTATGCTGGTTGGTTTTTTTTTGTTTTTTGTTTTTTGTTTTTTTTTTGCAGGGGTCAAAGGGATATTTTGGCCTTTAAACAGCTCTATTCTTTGGGTTGGATTTCCCCATAGCTGATGAGTTTCTGTTTCTTGTTAAGTATATTGAACCTTTTTACATTCAATTTTCTAAGCAAGAAGACAGATAGATTTTTCTCAGAAGCCCTATCTGCCATGATTTCTTTAAACCCCAAGCTTTGGAAACCATATAAGACTGTATTCAGTCCCGACCATGATAGGAGCAGAAGCAACAATATAAGTCATGGAAGGCAAGATTAACACAAAAATCATCTTGCAATTGTACCTTTCCCTAGAAACCAGAGTGTACTATAACTTCAAGAAAAAAAAAATGCAGCTTTATTGAAAGAAGTAAAATGTACCTTTCACACTGTTAGCCAACAGTTGTTGACCAAATAAAAAGGTAAACTGAGAAAAGCTCAAAATTGTCAAAAAGATGATATTATTTGGGAATAGCAGAAGAACTGCAATTCAGGACACGTAAACTGTGGCAAACTACAGGTGAATCCACTGAGTTTGGGGAGAAGGGTTATATCGATGGGCGAAGAAGGTAAAGAGGGGAAAGTTCAGTTAGAGTCCACTAAAATCAAAAGCAAATAGAGGCCAGCTTTGAAAGCTCCCTGAGCAGAACCAGTCTAGTCATACAAACAGAGTTCAGTTCAGCTTATTTTGTGAGACCATCCTGACCTGGGTCATTTCTTATTCGCATCTCTAGAAACCATAAGCAAAATTTCCCAATGTTGCCATGAGGCAACTCCTGGTCAATTGTCTATCCTTTAAGAAAATTCCAATATTATCAATTTTCTGTAAATCAGGCATTTGTGGAAAAGCAGTCTCTGCTTTACATTTTGTTTTCCTGGTGGCACATGCATGAGATTTTCCATTTTATATCCTCCAGTTCCATTTCAGATTGAAATTCTTTCACACAGTACGCATTCACCTTAGAAGGCAACTATAGGTGCAAACATATGGCATCTTTCATAGTTATAGGCAACACTTGTTGTTTGGGCTATGTTCTCTAATTGATACAAATTTAATTTATTATTGATATTTCTAGGAAGGGCCAGGACTCATAGATACTCTCTCTCCCTCTCAAATATACGTGTTTTTCCCCAAAACAGTTCATTTAGCCATTTCATTATGTCAATATTTCATTTGTCACTTAGACTGATTCTGATGGAATAAGCTCGATTCTCAGTTCTGCCATAACTTTGTCTAGCAGAAGAATAATCTTAGCCAGTGTAAACATATTAATAAAATGTAATGTATTTTATTTTCACATATAATAACCAACTATTAATAATTTATTTAAAAAATCACAAATTGCATGTCAGGCAAAAGTTCAAGTTTCTATATGAGGTAAGTCAAGTAACATTGTCTAAAGATATCTGCTCTCAAAGAAAGTTATGATAGCTATGTACATATAAGCATTTTCATTCATATATATATATATATATGTAGAGAGAGAGAGAGAGAGAACTGGATTCTTGAGACTTCTCATGTCATCTTGGGCTAACTATTTCACCTCATTGAAGTTTGACTTCTTCATTTATTAAAATGAAAATAGAGATCCATCTTGTACTTATCCAGAATTTTTGCAGTAAAGAATTAACTGTGCTATTTTTTATTCCAAATGATGAAGGCAGGCAGTGAGAGAAGAGATCAGTTGCACTGAGTAGTGTTTAGTTATTGAAAAACATTAAATTTTCCTTTTTACAGCAAGGAAGCTGACTCTAGCCATGTCATATTCGTGTAGGTGATTACCAATATTTTACAAATACTGCCTACATTTAGAAAATGAGGTAAAGTCATTGAGTCCCTGACTAAGGGCATTATAGACACTCTTACCGTGTAGACAAGTATCAGAAAGGTCACATATTTGTCCAATGAGGAAATTTTTCCAAAGTAAGGGTGGTAAGTTTTGTTTTCCCAAAACAGTTCATTTAGCCATTTCATTATATCAATATTTCATTTGTCTCTTGGACTGTTTCCAATGGAATAAGCTTGATTCTCAATTCTACCATAACTTTGTCTAGCAGAAGAATAATCTTTGCCAATGTAAACATATTAATAAAGTATAATGCATTTTTATTTTCACATATAATAACCAACTATTAATAATTTATTAAAAACAATTCACAAATTGCATGTCAGGCAAAAGTTGGCTGAAATTTCTATATGAGGTAAGTCAAGTGACATTGTCTAAAGATATCTGCTCTCAAAAAAAATTATGATAGTTATGTACATATAAGCAATTTCATAGAAATTTAAGTCACCGCCTGGGCAATGGGAAGACAGAAATGCTATGTAGAAACTACATAGCTCAAAGCCATTAAGAATTATAGTAAAATAAAAATGTTTTCCTTAGCTAAGAGTCCAATATGCTGATATGACTAATAGCTCTACTTAGGTAACAAGCAGTGCCTTCTCGGAAGAGCTAGTCCAACTCTTGCCCTGCATTGCCAGATCATAGTAAACATAAAGTCAGCAGGAATCAATATTGTATACAGTGATGAAATGTATTCAAGTTTGAGTATTGTATTCATTGAAACCCTTGACATAGCTGCAACTTCAAGTTTAGGAAGGTGATAAATAGATGGTACAAAATGCTTAGCTCTGTCTTCATAGATTTTATAATAGCCTTTATTTGTACACATCTATCCTTTCCAAGATTGAATACACCTTCCAGAAAGCTATCAATCTATCAATGACCTTGAATAAATGCCAATCTCAGTTATGGACTAAAAAGAAAAAATGTTGTTTTCAAACATTACTTTTGCTAAGTTCACATAGGGTACATTGCAGCCTAAAAATAAGAACATTCTGAGAGCATAAAAACGTATTTAAAAATGAATTTTCACCTCTTGTCAGAAGAGAGGAAAGCAAAGCTAAATGCTTTTCTTTTAAATTTCAATTTCAATATTCACAGTCTGAACAAACGTATCATGTGTCAATAGAGAAATAGGAAATATCAAATAAACTAGCTAACATTCATTATTTTTTTAAAAGTCAAATTATTATATTAACATCATACTTTCAAGTTGTTGAACAGATTAATTAAGCTGCATATGTATGTATTTATGATAGGGCCAAGCATATATTATTAAGCATATATTATTATTATATATATATTAAGCATATATTATTATTATTAATAGATTAGATTTTAAATCAGAGATAGGGAAAACATGAATAAATATGATATATTTTAGTATCATATTTTATTGACTAAATTAGGCTAGGGATTGTGTGCTATATATATTTCCTGTTCAATATCTTTCTTTTTGCAAACTTCTATATCAACATTTTGCCAAAAAGATGTAAGTTTAAGGCATGCCTGGGTGGCTCAGTCAGTTAAGAATCTGCCTTCAGCTCAGGTCATGATCGTAGGGTCCAGGAATTGAGCCCATATCACGCTCCTTGCTCAGCAGGGAGTCTGCTTCTCCTTCTTCTCTACCTGCTATTCCCCCTGCTTGTGCTCTCTCTCTTTCTCTGTCAAAGGAATAAATAAAATATTTTTAAAAAGAGAGATGAATTTAACATTTGACAGTAACAAGAAGTAGAAATGATTCTAAATAAGAGCTGACTAAACTCACAAAATAAGTTTATATGATTTGGACCATCAGGTTTTAGTCAAATTGTAAGCCTTCAACTGAAGGTGAATTATATTGAATCAATCAGATGTAAGAAAAGAGATTGTTTGCTTTCTAACAGACATACTTGTTCAAAGCTTTGACTTATTCAGACATACTTTAAACTTTCGAGGCATTATATTTATAATTTCAACACTAATTAAAATTCTCATCTAATGCACCATCTTTGTTACATTTTCAACATGAGTAATTTGTTACCCCAAAAGGTGTTTAAAATCTCTGTCACCATTATGTAAGTAATATGTACAAAGATTGTATAAATATTATAGTAATAATTATAGGTTATGTTAAGTGGCATATAATCCTGTTTCTTACCTTAATTTTCTTATTAATTTCTACAACATTTTTTCTAGGAAGCTATGAGTAGGATTTTCTTTTCTTTTTAAGATGGAAGTCAAAGTAAAAATGGGAAATAAATTTACCTAGAGATTCATACAGCATGACAATTGCAGAGCAATATCTGGACTCTAACTACTACATTTTATACTTACCCATAAATTATTTTTAGATGTCTTACACTCAGTCAAATTTTCATGTATCACATTCTATCTTGAATTTAACAGTATTGAGTTTTAGGGGACATTGCTTTTACTCAAGCAACTAATAGTGGAAGCCAGAGTATCGTAATCAAAGTATAATTTACTAATTATTATTGCAGAGGTAGTCTTTCAAGTTAATCAACACAGCTTCACTCACTTCTTAGACTCTTAGACATTGTGTTAGGACTCAGTAAACCAGACATTCTCTACTTGGACACTATGGACATTAGGCAGTGAATAATTATTTGTTTCCAGGGTGTGTCTTGTGCGTTTTAGGATATTTAGTGTCATCTCTGGCCTCTACCAACTAGATGCCAATAGTACCCTATTCCCAGGTTTGACAAACAAGATTGGTTCCAGACATTGCCAAATGTCTCCTGGGGGGCAAAATGATACCCTGTTGAGAATTATTGCTGTCGACAAAACTGTGGATAACACAAATCAGGTCCCTGGCCTGCATAAAGTAAGGAAAACAAACAACAAATACATACAGATGAATAAATTGGATCACTATTGATTGTTGTACATGATTTAAAAGTACTAAATGGGATGATGTGCTAGGTGACAGGGAGACCAAATTCAAGTAATATGTTAAGGAGTGCTTCTTGCAGAGGTGGCTCTAAAACTAAGATTTGAAAAATGACAAGGAGCTATCTGGGTGAGCAGGTTAACAAAATGTCAGTATCTTTTAGATTAAAAGATGCTTAAATCTGCCTGTGCAACCCAGACAAACCTTTGCTTAGAAGGCTTTATTTTTAAGGTCAAGATACAATGAATTTGACAACAATAATAGTATTCAAATTACCCATTTTTTTTTGTACTGAGGTCCAGAACCCCAGTTCCCACAGGATCACCCAACAAGAGCAAGATATTATGGACTGAAGTGGGTTACATAACAAGAGAAGGACCCAAATTTAGGAGACCCAAATCTCTTCTAATGGCAATAAACATGTCTACCTTGCCTTTGCCCCAGTGGAAAACATCATCATTATAAGGCTGGTAGGCAAACCTGGGCTAACATGGGCTGTTGGCCATACAAACATCCTTTAAAAGATAGTATGGAACAAAAAGCAATTAGTGCCTCTGCATGTAAGATGTGCAGAAATGAGAGAAATTTGTGGAGAATTGTCTTAGAACATATGGGAGTAGGATTATGGACTGAGTTGTGTCCCCGCAAAATTCATAAACCCCCAAGGGGACTGTATTTGGAGAAAGGGCATTTAAAGAAATAATTAAAGTTAAATAATGCCATGTGGGTTTGCCCTTATCTATCCTGAGTGGTGTCCTTGTAAGAAGGGGAAGAGACACCAAGGATGTACAGAAAAAAGGCCATGTAGAAACACAAGGCGGCCATCTGCAAGCCAAGAATCGAGCCCTTAGCAGCCACAGTGCCTGCCAAATGCCTTGGTTGTGGACTTCCAGGCTCCAGAAGGTGAAAAAATTTCTGTTGTTGAAGCTACCCAGTCTGTGGTACTTTGTCAGAATAGCCAACGGACTAACATAAGTAATAAGCATATTTGAAAACTTGAAATCTAGATTATTATATAAAGAATGAGTCTTCAGACAGAAAGAACAAGAATAACATAATCTTCATCAATACATGGGAGATTTATGCGTCAAAAAACTTGAAGAGTCTGATATTTCACCTACGTGCGAGGTAACAAATTGGCAGGTTATAGTTTAGGAGATGCTCGAAGAATACATGAAATTCTGACTGGGTCAGAGAAGAGGGATAGTTTGTTGCTCACAGCAATAGCAGTAGCCAGATTCTCAGCATTTTTTTTCCAAATTCCCTGAGCACTAGTTCCTAGAGGGCATCATAAAGAAAGCCAGACGACAAAGGAACACAGTGCAGGAAAAGAAATCTGAGCCTCGGGAATTAAAATCATTTTTAATGGCCAGTAAGTGTGCTCCCCCTTTGCCCTAGAAGACTCTGTCTTCTATGGATGCAAAGCCACCTGACCTTTGCACCGGATGAGAAACTCTCTGTCTTCTTAAGCCGTCTGCTATATAAACATCCTTGAAAAGATAACTCCAAAACAAAGGGAGTCTGTGTCTCCCTCACAAGATATGTAGAAACAAGAGAGAACAATAGGGAATTACCTTTCAACATTAAGAAGAAAGCAGAGAAGAAAGAACCAGCATTTTTTAGAAGTGAGAAATGTCTTGCATATTTTCATTGCTTTTCTGTCGAAAAGGTAGAATGTGTGGTTGCCTCTAAAGTGCAATTAAAGAAGATGATAGGTCCTTCTGCAGAAATATTTCTCCCTTTATTCATAGCTAATACCTGAAGTGCTACCTTGCATTTTAGCCCTTGTGAAAAATATTATGCCATCCCCAAAGTCTTCTTTTTGGAAAACAAGTAGTTCTGGGAAAGATAAAACATTGTAACTAACGTTTTAGTGTGAGGTAAATTTAGTTTAGTGATTTCCTTCCTAACAAGATAAGTAGGAGCACTGGAGGTGGTAAGTAATCCGGTAAGGTGGGAAAGCATAAGGAAAAAAGGAGACTTTGAAGGCACTTTAAACAATATTTATACAAGACTGTCTATCTTGTTCTTATGTTGCAGTAATTTTCTATGTACAGAATTATACTATAGTACATTGCCTGGTATATTTTATGAAACATGTGCATAACTTTTTATAATGCCTACTAATTTTCCAAAAACCCATTCTTAAATAGATTTTACATTTAAAACAAAAATTAATGATGTTCACTTCATTGAATAATTAAATTTTCCTGTCTAATAATGAGTGTAGCACTTTAATGAGTCCATAAAATTCTGAATCACGGTTTAACAAATTAATCAACATAGTCAATATATTAAGATATTTCTATGTGCAAAATTGAAATGCTACTCTAATGAAAAAATATATATGTATCCATATGTATTTTTAATATTCAAACTATACTTATTTTATACTAAACTTTTTTACATTTAAACTATACTTATAAAGAGTATGTGTGTACAGATACATATACACACATATTTATAATATTTATAGTTCTGGTCCTAAAGGGACTTTTATTTTTTTAAGATTTTATCTCTTTGACAGAGAGAGAGACAGCTTAAGAAGAGAGGCAGGCGGGGGTCAGAGGGTGGGGAAGCAGGCTCCCTGCAGAGCAGAAAGCCCGAAGTGGGGCTCGATCCCAGGACCCTGAGATCATGACCTGGGCCGAAGGCAGAGGCTTTAACCTGCTGAGCCACTCAGGTTTCCCCTAAAGGGACTTTTCTATTTCATATGCATTTGAAATGCAGATGAAAAGATAGCATATTAGTGTCAAATTTGTGACACAAACCATAAATTCAAAGCCATATAGAGGTAAAGCAATCCACCATAAAGAAATGTGAACTGAAGGGTGCCTGAGTGGCTCATTGGGTTAAAGCCTCTGCCTTTGGCTCGGGTCATGACCTCAGGGTCGTCCTGGGATCAAGCCCCACATGGGGCTCTCTGATCACCGGGGAGCCTGCTTCCCCCTCTCTCTCTGCCTGCCTCTCTGCCTACTTGTAATCTCTCTCTCTGTCAAATAAATAAATAAATAAATAAAATCTTTATTTGAAAAAAATAAATAAATAAATGTGAACTGAAAAAGTCTTCTTTCAAGAAAGACTTCTTCGTGATAGATACAAAGAATAGGTATCAATAGGAATGGTGAAGGTATGGCAAACTGGAAATACATGACAGTGTAAATGATTAAACAGAACAAACTGTGTCCCCCCCAGAAATGTGTATGCTATGGCCCTCACCTCCAAGGCGACTGTACTTGGAGACAGGGCCTTTAAGGAGGTAATCAGGGTAAAATGAGTTCAGAATGAACTCTATTCCAACAGCACTCATGTCCTCATAAAAAAGGGAAGAGACAATAGAGCTCCCTCTTTCTCTGCAAGTGCACAGAGGAAAGGCCATAAAAGGAAACCGTGAAGAGGTGTCTGTCTGTCAGCCAGGAAGAGAGGCTTCACGAGGAGCCAACCCTGCTGGTACCATGCTTTTGGGCTTCCAGGCTCCAGAACTGTGAGAAAGTATATCTCTGTTGTGCAAGCTAGTCTGTGGTACTTGGTTATAGCAGCTGGAGGCAACCAACAAGTATGTAAGACATCTTTCATAAGCAGTTAAAGATAGTAGCTGGGTACAAATGGCCTTTCCCAACATGAGAGAAACTCCAAATATTTTGTACATAAGCAAATGAATAAATAAGTGACTGGTGCCTGAATAAGTGAATAAATGAGTGAATGAAATGAAAGTAAGTCTATGACCAATGTGGAGGGCTGTAGGGGTTAATGTAGAGCATGGAACCAGCCATAATACCTGGCTTGCTAAAATGCATTACAGAGGCTACAGAGGGCAGGGAAGGTTTCAGAGGAGGGCACAGGCCTTTGGGATGCCTCAGGGAGTTGTTTTCCCCAAAGCTTTCTTTGCCCAAACAGCCACCCTGTGATCTAAGAGTTGTATGCATTGTCTCTTAGGCTATGTTTAGCAGAATTTGTAGCACTCTCAAATTAGAATATCGTAGACCTTCCTAGTTTCAGTAAGACCTCTAGTCACCCATCACATTCTGGAGAAACAGTGATCAGGATTTGTGATTATCCTGAAGGACCAATAAAAGCAGGAACAAAGAAGAGCAAAGGGTCTTTGTCTCTCAGCATTGATACCCTTGCCTTCTCTCTTTCACAGAAAAGTTTAGAGTAATCTTTCATCCCTCCCCATGGAGATTGCTGGCCATTCCCGACAGAAGGCCTTGAAAGGAAAGCTGAACAATTACTTTTTGGTAACAGGAAGTAACTGTAAGTTTCAAGACAGTGGTGAGCCAAGGTGAACACAGTGTGAGAGGATTAAGTATAAGCCATTTATATCTTGTCTTTGCACTTAGGAGAAGAGGCTGAATGCAGAGCCTGTGACTCAGATCCACAGTGGGATGAGCACATGACCTGTGAGAAGAAGAATCGTGCTTATAAAAAGGAAGGGAAGGATGGAAAAGCAATGAGGGAAATCAGGAGCTAATTTAATATGAATTCAAGGAAGAGAAGATTATGGATCTATGCTTTATATCCTAAGAGAATAGTGAGTGGTGACACTGAATTCGATGGTGGGAGGCAGTTTTGGTGTAAAGAAAATGTTGAGTTGCAAAAAGACTTGAGTATGTGGTAACTGGGTATATGAGGGACAAAAGTGTGTGGGGACTTTTGGTGACAGAGACCAGAAGCTTGAGGGAGAGAGCTCAGGGAGGGGCAGGAAAAGGGCTGTCATCATCCACGTGGAGATGATCACTGAAATTATACAGTTGATCCCATCTTAAAGGAAGAGGGTATTGATGAGCAAGAGGAAACAAGAGTTCTTCATTATAAAACAAACTTTATCTGAGTTAAAAAATTAATTTTGGTAGCTTCTGTTTTGATCATTCCCTGCTCGTTTTAGTATATATTCTTATTCGTGAGCTCATCCTAAGCAAGTCTTTGAGTGGCTTTAGATTCACCTGCTGTCAGTATGCAGAACTTTCTAGTAGTCCCAGGCAGAACATAAGATATCTGCATGATCTCTTGAACATCGTTTACTTTAATATCTCAGTAGTGGTGTAGCAGTAGTAAATCACCAATGTTAATAGACTGGTTGCTGTGTACCAGGCACTGTTCTACTGTTCCATGGGTAAAATTTCAGTAATACTCCAAACATTAATAACAGTAGATACTATTATTAGTTTCATTTTACAGATGAGAAATTGAAGGCCCATAGAACTTAAGTGACTTGAACAAAATCCAGATTCTGTGCCATGGTAGACTGGACCTGTGGCCCATTTTCTTAGTCACAATGCATCAACAATGAAATAGAAGTTAAACATTGATTCACATATTTTTGTAGCCTATAATGTTAAAGAGTCCAGTGATTTTATCCTCGTCGTATCTAGATAGGAACTAGTTCTGTCATCTTTACATAAGAATTACTAGTACAACCAGCAAGTGAGGATGAGTGGTCCACATTTTTATCTGTAACAAAACCTGGAAGATTTCTATAATTCAGAACATTGTAATGACAAAAAAAAAAATAGTTAAGGGCACCTGGGTGGCTCAGTGGGTCAAAGCCTCTGCCTTCGGCTCAGGTCATGATCTCAGGGTCAGCCTGCTTCCTCCTCTCTCTCTCTGCCTGCCTCTCTGCCTACTTGTGATCTCTCTCTGTCAAATAAATAAATAAAATCTTTAAAAAAAAAAGTTAAAAATTCATGGAGCTCATATTTTTTGCATGGAACACTTTTTTTTTTTTTGCATGGAATACTTCTTAGAGTTTTGTTTTAAATTATGGAAATATGGAGTTGCTATGAAATAGGTAAAGCATTCATGCTTCTCTTGAAACAAATTGTTATAATTCTCCTATTAAAATGGATCAGAGGAAATAGTAATGTATTAAGATTTGAAATATGACCTCATTTTTTTTATTTCCTCACACTTGAAAATAGTTGAGCTAATAGAAGTCATATATCCACTGATAGTGAGCCAACCAGTGAGGGGTAAGGCCCTGATTCTGACGAAACATATGTCAATTGATATCTTGAGACCCACACTATGACCCCATTTCTACCCACAAAGAAAGTACGGACCTGCAAGGCTGATCCATCAATAACATCTAAGTAAAACTCATTTATGCCAGAGAAAAATGTCCTGACTTGGATTAAACCAAGAAATTGTAGGGTGGGGATGACACCATTTGGTGACATTTCAATTTCATCCTTTTGGGACACGATAAAATCAATCATATACTCATTATATAGTGGCATTTCACAAGGAGAATATTATCTTTATCCTTTGTCTCTCAAATTGCCTGGCAACATTTTATTTGTCCACATTTCTTCCATTTCAGGCTGTCCCAGGTGTTATTATCCATAATATTTGTCCTCTTCAGCTCTCTTCTTCCCCATTTCCAACATCAAAACATCCCTCCTCCGACTCATGTGAGCAGGGAACCACCCTCTCTGAAGCCTCCATGCAAGATGCCTTATCCTCAAACATTTGTACTTGAACCTGATACAGTGTTTTCATGACAGCTCCTCAAAAAAAGTGGGACTCTCTCTATAAATAATTCTTACACAAATGGAATATTTTATCCCTCCATATATCCATGTAAATCATATTTCCGTCCCTTCCATACAAAGGAGGAAGTTCATTCCCAGAGGGGCTAAGTGACTTTCTAAAAGCATTATGGTGGGTAAACAGTTGACATACAAAGCCAGGCCTCAGACTTAAGAATTTATTTTCTTCACTATTTCTCATTCTTGTTTTGAAGGAGGTCTCTAAGAGGAAGAGAAAAGAATGCAACTTGAGAAACAAGCACTAAAATTTTCAGGTAACTAGTAAATACATCTTTGTTACATAGAGTCAAGGAAGTTGAAATAGTCAATTTCAAATTCGTGAGACCCAATGTAGTTGTATTTCAAACAAGTGAGACCCAATGTAAAGAACTTCAAGTATGAGGGAAAGTGTACTGGTAGGACCGGGGAATGTCCCATAACTGTTATACTGCTTAGTTGGGTGTCATAGCTAAATGAAACCTCTAACACGCTGCTCCCTCCCTCCTTCATTACTTCCTTCTGCCTGATTTTCCCAAATCAGCTTTTTCTGTGTGATTGGAAATGTGGTAACCTGCACAGCTTTATATCGCTTGGCTTTGCTATTAGAGTGACAGATGCTCTGATTATTTAAAGTTTGAGAGTTGTCAGCCTCATACTGTGGTTTTCTGAGAGATAACCACCTTTAAGTCAAGCAGATACTGAACCATAGCAGGCTCACCTAGCACAAACATGGGCACTGGGGTCCCTTATCTGTGCAACAGAAAAAGAGATTAATAATAGATCAGAAAGTGCAGCCACACATAGCAATTTCTCTTCTTTCTTTAGGGAAGGGATAAAATGATGGCAGCAGAAGGAGATTTTCTTTCTTTCTTTCTTTCTTTCTTTCTTTCTTTCTTTCTTTCTTTCTTTCTTTCTTTCTCTCTCTCTCTCTCTCTCTCTCTCTCTCTCTCTCTCTTCCTTCCTTCCTTCCTTCCTTCCTGCTTTCTTTCTTTCTTTCTTTCTTTCTTTCTTTCTTTCTTTCTTTCTTTCTTTCTTTCTTTCTTTCTTTCTTTCTTTCTTTCTTTCTTTTTAAGATTTTATTTATTTGAGAGAGAGAAAAGAGGACAAGCAGTGGGAGCTGCAGGCAGAGGGAGAAGCAGGCTTCTTGCTAACCAAGGAGCCAGACACAGAACTCCATCCCCGAACCCTGGGATCATGTCTTGGCTGAAGGCAGATGCTTAACTGACTGAGGGAAATTTTCTTATACATAAACATGGCTGTGGAGATGGAGTGTGTGACTTACACCACCTGGATGCGTTCAGTGCCATCTTGGTTCGGAGGTTGATTAGGGAGTGGATATATGTGAGTAGAGTAGTACAAGAATTCCCTCACACCTCATTGATCAGATCCCTAACACCATGTAACTCTATCAGACTGACAGCACTCTCTGTGGCAAAGGGTATTATAATTGCAATTGAATTGGAGCTCTCTGATGAATTCCCCTAAAATTTTGAAGGAGAGAATTCCACCCGAATCAAAACAGTATCTATTTAAAGCACAAACAGTAATGGACAATTCATCTAGAAGCTGCAAATGCCCAAGAAAAGATGGAGTTAATTAACTTGGCTTTAAATGCAACAAAGGTAGCTAAAGTGAATAATTCAGGCCCTCCAATGAATATCAATTTCTTATACTAGAAGAACTTACTAGCTTTCCCATATGTTATGCCAAAACCTAGCTAAGAGTATGTCTACCTCCTTATGCTTCCATCTCCTTTGCGTTTCCTCACTCCCCACTGGGCTTGCCAACATTTTCAACTAATGTTTATAACTGCCTTAATTCCCCCATAAACTAAAAATGTAATAAGACACTGCAAAATATAGTTCTTTCTTTAGTGATGCATTGGGTGGAGCAGGGTTTGATATTCTCAGTCAGCCGTTTATAGCCAGAATTATGAAAGCCATTTTTGGCACTAGATTGAAGGAATGATAAATGGGGGCAATGGACATGCTACACAGAAAAGCAATTTCTCCCATATGAAGACTTTGCTATTTTAGTCATAAATAGCCTGAGTAAAATTATACCACATATTAGGAAAATGAAGAGTGAATTAGTGAAAATGTTTGGTTTTAATATTTCATTTTTCCACCATTATTATCATGTATTTATTTGTGAGGTGATGACAGGTACTTGGCTTAATCAAGCTATTAGAAAAGAAAGAGTTCCTGCCCTAACAATTTCCTACGAAAGTGCACAAATTCAGGAAGTAAGATATAGTTTGGTTTAAATAGGGATGAGGTCTTTTTTTTCCCCTTTCAAAAGTGCAAAATTACTGCTTTTTTTTTTTTTTTACTTAAGGGAAAGGGTAACTGATGCTCCCTCCCAGAAAAAGACTTCTAATAATAAATAATTTTTAGCAGAAATTCAATATTATAAAAGAAAGAAACTTGATTTGCTTAGTATATGATCATAGAAAGCATTACAATATTGGATGTGCCTAATTCATATTTATCCATTTTATGTTACTAGGCAATGATATCAGCAAAACATCTTTTCTTAAGATTTATTTATTTATTTAAGAAAGAGAGGGAGGGAGGGAGGGAGGGAAGGATTGTGCACAGGGGGAGGGACAGAAAGAGAGAGACTCTTCAAGTAAACTCCCCATTGAGCATGGAGCCTAACTGACATGGTGGTTGTGGGGGGCCTTGGGGCTAGATCCCAAAACCCATGAGATCATGACCTGAGCTGAAACCAAGAGTAAGAGACTTAACCAACTGAGCCACCCAGGCGCCCCTCAACATCTTCTGATCAAGAATATCAAATGGAAAAAAGAAAAGAAAGTAATTTAAAAATACACACACATTTTGCCACATAAATAAAAATATAGAAGCCACAACTCTAAGTTGTGTCTTATAAGCCACAACTCTAAGTTGTGTCTGATAATCTGTCCATGAATTATGTTGTTTTAAAGACCAAAAGGAACTACTGTGTTACCAACAATTTTTCATTATGTCATTTATGGAGAAAAAAAAGAAACACAGCATTTTCCTGGCCTTTCCCAAAAAGTCTTTTGACAAAAAAACTTGAGATGTACTGTTATCATTCCTGTGGAAAATGGAATACCCTGAAATTGCGCTTTTGAATTTGTTTCCAATTATTAGTGATTGATTGTATGCATATTTGATAAATCGCTTTTGGGTTAAAGACAAAATAAACATTGATGCTTCAGAAACAAATCATAGATGGGAAATAAGGCCAGAAAAGGCAGCTTCCAAACCTTTCATATAGCACTTGAATTATGTTTTAAAAGATTTTTATCATCCTGCTTTCAAAGTTTTGTAGAGATGGGATGCATTTTCCTTTTCTTAGTTTACACAAGAGGTTACCTGTCTTTTCAGTTATAGAGTCTAAGAGAATCTCAGAAAATTCTTGTGCAGAGATGTTCCATTTTGGTCTACTGCATTTTTCTTTGGCAAACTTTTGCAGCTTGTCAGCATTACAAAGGATGACAGTCTCCGAAGCACTGGGTGCCAGCAGGACAACGGGAAATACCCACCATAATAAAAAAGTTTATAGTGTTTAAAGACTTATTTTCCAGGAGCAGAAAAACTGATCTTCTCCACAGACAAATTTAGAACACTTTATAGTTAGAAAAACTACGCTTCACTTTTTCTTGTAATTATTTCAAACAGCTCTAGTTGAAAGATATTCCATTGTGGAATAAAACATGGTTTTTCATAAAAAAAAAAAAAAGAGAAAAAGAAAAAGAAAAAAAGATATTCCATACATTCAAGGAAAATCAGCAGTTATGGTAAACCACATGACTTCGTTTCTTCTGAGGATGAAAGCGTTTCAGAGTGAAAACCCAGAAAAGCTGATGACTAAAAATAAGTTTACATACATATTTCTTTGATAAAACAGAGCTTTTTGTAGTTATAAACTACTCCTGTGTGCGGTCTCACCATTAAAATATCGTCATTATTTTTTTTTTCTTATTCTCTCCAGGGTATATTTAAGATAACTCAATTGCAGGTGTACATTGAAAAACTCTATTTTTTATTTCCTCTAATTTTCAAATTTATTGACATCTATAAGATGAATTTGAACAGCCAGATAAATAAAAGTATTCTTTTAAGTAAGTTTAATAGTTACATCCCATAGAAAGCAGGATCTGCCAGGAAGAGAGGCCCTTAATCTGTTTCCCAGCCAAAGGAAAACATCACCAGTAAAAAGTATTCCCAGACCAGCAAGAACAAAGTTCTTCATTCACAAAGCGAAAGATGCCAAGGACAACCAGAATGTTTATTGAAATCCAAGGAATAGCTTTGATTGCAAAATGTTCAATCTCTCTAAGTGGAACTAAAATGTGCTTTGTGGATAGTTGCAATTTATTGAAATATACTAATTATCCTTTCATGAAATTTCTTTGTATATCTCCGTATTTAATTTTAAAGTAGACTATGTTCTATACAACAAACTCCTGTTTTTGTGTTGTTTTTATTCATAAAATCACACCCTTTGGCAAACCACTTCAGAAACATGTCACATTAAAACTCTGCTCTAATCCAACACTTGTTTTCTTTTTGTTGAAATTGTCTTGTTTCTAAAACCTACTTAATGGATATTAAAGTATATATTTTCTCACACAAAAAAAATGCCAGAGACCACCTGGCAAAGTATGCTCAAGTGAACAAGTGAAGTTTAACTCTATCATTTAAGTAAGATGCACAAGATGGAAAAGAAGATCAGAATCTTGAGAGCTTTAAATGTCTTTTCAAGAAGCTTGGATTTGTCCCACAAGTGATCCGATAGCATTGTTGGGACTTTTGTGTTTTTTAATTGTGGATGGAGTGCTGGGAAAATGTTGGTAGGAGATAGCATGATCAGGTTTAGCAAGATCATATTATAACAAAGTGATGAATGGGCAGAAGGGCAAGAAGTCTAGAATCATGATTAAGGATTTAAAAAATTTCTTTTCCTACAGTACCCGAGTTAAAAACTGCTGAAATCAAGAGGATAGAAATTGGTGAGGTATTGTGTTTTCTTGAAGGGAGAGTTTAAAGCAAAAGAGATGAGAAGGATTTTAACTCAGGGATTTGGAGGAGGTGTTAAACTAATAACTGATACAGAAGATATGCAAAGACAAACTGGTATAGAGAAAATTTACAAATTCTGAGAAGTACATTCCAGTCAATATGATCAGTAGTAATTATCTGTTGGAAGAAAAACATAAAGCGATGTAAGTTACTGCCTTCTTGTTACTTCTTCCATAGTGAGAGACTAACTACCACAATGGGCACAACATGACAAAGCAATGAAATCTCAGAGATTTTCAGTCACGGGAACTTGAAGACAGAGTTACACAGAAAGCCTAGTGCATCCTTGTGACTAAATCCAGTTTGGAAATGATTTTGTAAGATTAAATATATATCATTCTTCCTTTTTGAAGGAGTCAGTTATAAGCCATATATTTCAGTTTGGCATAAAGTAAATAAAAGTTTTATGACAAAATACCGAGAGATAGGAACATTCAAAATGAGACAGAAAGGGTTAAAACAATAGTCACTATTAACAGGTGACAACTGATAGACCAGAGTATGTTATTTGTATTTTGTTGCATAGAACCACTGACTAAATTAATGCTTTATATTCTTACTTCATTGTATTGCAGAACTTCTTCCCAGCTAGTCTAAAAAATGTTCAGATATGTATTGCAACTGAACTAAAAAAAAACTAATCCATGCTATTTCATGCTGGTTGGTATGAGGGCAAGACAGAGTCAATCTTTGGATGTACATTAAAGTGCTTGGCGTGCTATCTCCTATTAGTTATTTATTAGCTATGACAAGCATAACCAAGATCAAAAACTCTGAATCCATTATTGCCACAGATTTCCAATTCCAGAAACTCAAGAAAGATACATGCAAATCAGACAAGACCAACTGCATCAGAGTTCCTCAATTAGCCCTTTCTCATCACCTGAGATAATACATGTGTGAACTACAACAGCTCCTTTTTCTTAAACTATGAGCCTAGGTCTCTGGCATCCTTTTCCCGCTGGCTCCCCTCCACCTCTTGTTTGGCCTCTCAAGTTTGAAGTCAATCTGCTTAAAGAAAAATTGATTTAAAAGGAGTCCAAAGAACTGACTTCAAAAAAATAAACTTCTTGAAGAAATCCCAAGACTTTGGCAAATGGATGTGAAAATCTTCAGCTTCTCTTATATAGCCGAAAACGAACTCTCAACTAACTCTTCACCCTGTCAGGTTGTTCCTTAACACATCCCAGCATCATGATATAATAATATCCTTAGCTTTGACTTTGAATATTTGTACTTCTCTTCTTTATCATTTTTACAAATTGGGATAGGGTTTGTAGAGGCAGGTGGCAAGCTTCCTATTGTAATGGTAATATGCCTCTATTGACATTCATTAAATTTATTTTATAAATAAAACTTTCTAACAAATTGATGAGGAACCTGGGAAAATCATTTTACGATGAATTTTAACATCATTGGTAGAACTCAGAAGATTATCTTAAATATATAAACCACTGGAAAAGGCCCCGATGACTCAAGACACCTGGTCTGTGTTTCTACCTTTTCTAAAGCAATATAATATTTTCTGAAGCTCTATTATGTCATATGTATACAACCCATATCTCTTTTGGAATTTTATCTCTGCTTTACAATTGCTGGACCTCAAACTCCTGTGAAGTTCTCATTTTGAAGATGCTTCTAAGGAATGCTCATATGACTTCATAAAAAAGTCTGATGATGTATTACCTTTTTTTTTCCCCACCACCTCTGGGTCTCCTGTTGTTCTTCCATTTACACACTCTCATCACACATGAGGAAGTACAGTGTCTTGAAGTCACTGCCATCATACTTCTACCAGCTGCTTCTGTCTTCACCTTTACCATCACCTCTCACAATTTTCTACCAAGAACTATCTTTATCCAGTTATCTTTGCTTTCCAGTAGGTATTGCTGTCTCCTGTTGAACACCACTGCTAATCCTAATCTGATCTTGAGGAGCCCTTACGATAGAATGTCCTGGGGCAAAGTGATCAATTATTGTCTCCATTTGTTCTTTAGATACTCTTTCAAAGTGGTTCTAAGGCTGCATATCTTGTTCTTTAATAACTACAGACGTGTCAGTGAAACCACCATTTTAACTCCGTGCAAAAATTTTATGAATGCCTCTCTTCCTTTCTCCTCATTCTCTTAAGATATGAGTACCTAAGACACTGGGCCAAGAAACAAGTCTGAGTGAAGCCCACCTAGCCCAGCAGCATCTGTCCATTACAATAATAAATGCTTTATGAAAAGGTCAAGCTTATCTACCCAACATTATAACTTGTTTCTTCATAGCTTCTTAAGCCAACAGACTTCTGATGAGACATATGTTTCCTTGAATGACAATATTAAGTGAGTTTCAGGTTAAGTTTCATGACACATAAAGCAAGCCAATTGGACATGTTGAGCCTAAAAGTTTATGTAAATGTGGCTTTCTATAGTCATGTGCTCCTACACTGTTTTGTATTGAGTAATGCCTTTATATCAGTCATATTTAGCTTAGTCTTATTTCCTTAAAAAAGTTTGAGGGCCACCTGGGTGGCTCAGTCGTTAAGCGTCTGCCTTCGGCTCAGGTCATGATCTCAGGTCCAGGGATGGAGCCCTGCATCGGGCTCCCTGCTCGGCTGGAAGCCTGCTTCTCCTGCTACCATTCCCTCTGCTTGTGCTTCCTCTCTCACTGTGTTTCTCTCTGTCAAATAAATAAAATCTTAAAAAAAAAAAAAGTGTAATTTCATTCAACTGACTCATTTAGGTAAAAGTGTAAGTTTATTTTCAGCTGCTACGGGGACATTCTAATTCCAGTCCATGTAGTAAAGTCAATTCTTCAAACTTTTGTTCTGCTTGCTCTTGATAACATCAAAAAAAGGAGAAAGGCTGTAGCCACTGTGGAAAACAGTATGGAGATTCCTCAAAAAATTAAAAATAGAATTACTATATGATTTAGTCATTCTACTACTGAGCATTTACACAGAGACTATGAAAACACTAATTCAAAAAGATATACGTACCCCCTATATTTATGGCAGCATTATTTACAATACCCCAATTATGGAAGCAGCCCAAGTGTCCATCAATAGATGAATGGATAAAGAAGATGGTTCTACCATATATATATATATATAACATACATATGTGTATATAAATATAACATATATATGTGTATATATGTATATATAATGGAATCTTAGTCAATCATAAAAAAGAATGAAATCTTACCTTTTATAACAACATGGATGAATCTTTTGAGACCATAATGCCAAGTGAAATAAGTCAGTCAGAGAAAGACAAATATCATATGAATTCACTCATATGTGAAATTTAAGAAACAGCAAATGAGCAAAGAAAAAGGACAGACAGACAAACCAAAGAAAAGACTATTAACTATGGAGAACAAACTGATGGTTACCAGAGGGAAGGTGGGTGGAATGGATGAAATAGGCGAAAGAGATTAAGAATCCACCTATCATAATGAGCACTGAGTAATGTATACTGGATCATGTGGTAATTGTTGAATCGCTTTTTTGCACCCTGAAATTAACACTGTATATTAACTATCCTGGAATTATTTTTTTTAAATGAGAGAGGCATGTGGAAGAATATAACATTATCAATATGCTGTGACAAGCAAGTACTTGATTATTTAATTTTTTGCTCTCTAATTTTATTGATATAAATGTGGTATTTCACATTTTCTGATAGTGTATTTGATTTTCATTAATGGGTATGCATACTCTAGCATATCTCAAATAGTTGTAATTAAATTAGATGGTGTCAACTTGGGAGTTTAGGGTGACTAGGAATCAGGAATAGGACCTATTTAATGTGTTCAGTTAGGGTCTCTAGACCAATGGTCCTAAAAGTTTTTGATTAATATTAATCTAATTAAAGTTACGTTCTCTGTAGAAACACACACATTAAATATATATTTTTAAAGTTGTCACCAATTTCCTATCCATGAAACAAAAAATCCAGTTTGAAATTTAAGAAAAACATAAAGCATGTCAACTTTGATGGAACAACCAAGCTCTGAGAATAAGCAGGTAAGAATTTTGACTGAATAAAACAGTAAGAATGACTGGGGATTTTTCTACCCAAGTAGGCAGCATCTAGGAAAATACTCAAAGGAATTAATATTTGTAGTAGCAGTAGTAGTAGTGGTGGTAATATTTATTAACTCTGTGTCAGTTGCCATCCAAAGTACTTTATATGTGCTAAAAAAATTAATCATCACAACTCCATTGGGAAGATACCATTTTGGTTACCACTCTAAAGAAATGGTAGTATACAGATGAGGAAACTAAGGCTAAAAAAAGTAACTTCCCAAATCATCCAACATTTACCTGATAGATCCTGGATTTAAATCCAATCACTCCTGTTGCTGACTGAAATCTTTCACAATCATGATATATTTCCCTACTATCTGCTCTCCAATACAAAAAGTCTCAGCAAGATCAGGTAACATTGGAAAATACAGGACAATAATTGAATAACAGTTGGTTACTCTGTCCTCACGTGAAAGACCCACGCTCTGAGAGCAGATAGGAGGCTTTATATCAGTCACAAGTGAGGGAAAATTGTCACGTAAGAGACAGGGTTGATAGCTACGTGGTTCTGGATATTAAACAGGGAACAAGAGATGCTTAATTAGTAGAGGCAGTGTAGATGGAAGATATTAGATCTCAGAACAGAAGAGTAGTTTTGTTAAAAGAAATAACAAAGCAACTGAAAAATACACATATTATTACTTCCCTAGAGCATATAATTTCTTCTTCCTAAAATTAGCTTTGGACTAGTCAATAATCCCAATTTTTAATTCAGAAAGATGTACAAGCTGAAAACCACAGTTGTGTACTTTTAAGTAGAAATATTTGTCAATAAAATATCTCATGGGCACCATTAAATGAAGTCTTTCTCCTGCCTATATAAATGTTCATAGGAGAGAGTCTATTTCATTCAAATAATTACTTTAGAGAAATAATTAAAAGAATGGTTGATAAATCTAGAAGTAGTGAACTAGGAAATGTTGATTCTCATTTGCCAACTTTGAGAGACAAAGCTAAGTTACTGTTACCTATATATATTCATGTGTAGATAATCTTCATGTGTAAAATCTGCTAGATAACAAATCTTCATGTGTAGAATCTGTTAAATATCACAGCTGACTATGTTCTCGATACCCATTGATGATGTAGAAGGGATATAGATGTGTGAGACTGCTATTATTTTCGAAAGCAAGGCTCATGTTCAAAATATTACTGCCCTGAAGTAATACATGGTATGTGAATGTAATACAAGACGGTAAAGTGGTCAGAGACTATATAATATTGAGCAGATAAAATCAGTCTTTTTAAAAATTGTATTTTGTACCTGGAAAGATGAATATATTTCCATGGGTATTCAATAGAAAGAAAAAGAAGAACAGAAGTTGGGTGTTGGCAACCAATACAATTTAGAATTTCATTCCAGTTATTTGTAACTTGAAAATCAGTTTTAATTAAAACATTATTCTGAGGGGAAATATAAATATATCTGTTAGAATGGATAAGTGAAAAAAAGACTGTAGTCATGTGCAAAAAAAATGTCATACTCCACAGTAAACAAAATTAGGGAGTATTAAATGTCGATGTTAAAGCTGAAGACAAAGACAAATAAATTTGCTTTAATAAAAGAAAAGGCATAAGTTATTTTCTTATAACTAAATAATTCAAATTCAAATTATAAGCTAAAATCAATTAAATGTAAGACTGAAATAATATAAGAAGGAATAATGATTATTCTGAAATAAATTCAGATGATTAATCTGAAATAAAGAATTTCCAAATATCTTTCCATGTTGACATACCATTTGTTTTTTGTTATGGCTGGAGTTGAAAATTATCTGGCTATCACTGCATTTATTTTTTCATTATGTAAATAAATACAAAATGAGATATGTTAAAGGGACTCTACCAGGCACTAGAGATAAAATAATGGAAAAGATTACACCCCATCTGCAAGATTATGTTTTAATAGCACATTTCAAAATCTTTGTTCTACATAGAACTAATTCTGAGAAAAATTAATGAAAAATATCTTGAGAATATAATGTTCCATCAAATAAATTTGGAATTTTTGCTTGTACTGCCTCTTTTGAGATATATTTTCTGATATATCAATTAGCATCTTCTTTAGAGTTAGGTTTTAAAAAGCGTAAATAAGAATACTCAAAATGATCCTTAAAAATCCCCTAAATCTTCTATAGGATACCTACAAAGCTAAATTTATAGCTCATGTTGGAGGGAAATACATAGTCTAACTCTGTATCATTGTTTTCTTGGTAGAGGATCCCATGAAATGTTTGGGTTGAATATAGAAGCCAAATTGTGTTGAAAATGTGTATCTTTAAACATTAGTTTCAAATGCAACATGGCCAGATGCTTTCATGAAAAATGAGTAGCAATTTAAGCCAGTTCAGCCAAAAGCAAATTCCTCTCTCCTACCTCAATTTTATTCTGGATAAATAGAGAGGATCAGTAGGCGGAATCACTCAAAATATTTATGTCTTTTTTTTCTTATAGTTGTTTTTATGGTTGTTGTTTTACTTTCTTGTTTAGCTACTTTAAATGGTTGAAATCTTGGGGTGCCTGGGTGGATCAGTGGGTTAAAGCCTCTGCCTTCAGCTCAGGTTATGATCTCGGGGTCCTGGGATCGAGCCCCGCATTGGGCTCTCTGCTTCCCCAGGGAGCCTGCTTCCCCCTCTCTCTGCCTACCTCTCTGCCTACTTGTGATCTCTCTCTCTCTGTCAAATAAATAAATAAAACCTTTAAAAAAATGGTAGAAATCTTGCAAGTTGCATGTTTTATAGGTTTTATATTTGGTCCTAATTATAAATAATTTTAATACTCTTTATGTTACCTTAAAGTCCACAACTGACTGATACAAATATAGCCGACTGATTTTGACAAAGCTGTAAAGGCAATTCAAAGTAGAAAAAATTATCTATCATAAATGGTGCCAGAAAAATTGGACAATCACTTGGGAGGGTAGAACTGCAACATATTAAAAAAACTGGAATTTTATGTTAACACAAAAGCCTGTATGCAAATGGTCCTAACTGCTTTATTTATTATTGTCAAAAATAGGAAACAACCAAGAAATTCTTAAACAAGGTAATGGGAAAACAATGTGTGGTACATGCATACCTTAGAATAATACTCAACAATAAAAAAGAATAATTATTTACCCAGCCTAAAATCTTGTTCTTGCTCAGATTTTCCCCCTTCCTTTTCCTGTCTCTTTTTGTTCATTTCTAGACTTACTCCTGAGAATACTTCTTTAATAAATCATATGCAGAAAAATCCTTGTCTCAGTATCTGCTTCTAAGATAGTAAGATGAACTGAATTTAAAAGCTTTCCCTCAAAGTTCCTTAGTGTTTTACTTACTGAAATTTAAGTCCACAGAGCATTTGTTGTTTGTAGCTTGTAACTATAGTGTAACAATTAAAAGGTTTTATCTAATGCACTTAGCATATTTCTTGAAAAAAATGTAAAGATTTAGTAAATTTGGACAAAAAGTAATTTTTAAGTTTTAAAACAACTAAATCTGTTCCTCAATTTGATAATTCCAAGTATGTAATTAAGGACCCTTCAAACTTGAAAATGAGGGAAAAAATTTTAAAGAAGTTTTTGCAATTCTTCAATATAAATTCCTAGATTCCAAAGCAGTAGATACCTTTTCTAATTTTCGTGCAGGATAATGAGGTTATAACCAATAGTGGTGGGGCGCCTGAGTGGCTCAGTCGTTCAGCCTCTGCCTTCGGCTCCGGTCATGATCCCAGGGTCCTGGGACTGAGTCCTGCATCAGGCTCCCTGCTGAGCGGGGAGCCTGCTTTTCCCTCTCTTGCTCCCCCTGCTCGTGTCTAACAAATAAATAAATAAATCATCTTTTTTAAAAAAACAATGGGAAAAATACATGAAACTTCAGCAAGAAGCAGTAAAAGTAAATATGCCCAATCTCTCCACTTAGTTTTATTTTCCTTAATATTGCTTTAAATGATCATATATAATTTATATTAATTTATTTTAATACTTATTATTGGTTTATACTTATTTAAATTACAAAATAATTTGGATATATAAGTTTATAAGACCTGATAAATATTCAGGTCAATTTAGTATGGAGTAGAATGTAATAAGACACAAAACATTTATTTTTAAATATTTTTTTTTTAATTTTATTTATTTGACAGAGAGAAACACAGCGAGAGAGGGAACACAAGCAGAGGGAATGGTAGCGGGAGAAGCAGGCTTCCTGCCGAGCAGAGAGCCCGATGTGGGGCTCGATCCCAGGACCCTGGGATCATGACCTGGGCTGAAGGCAGACGCTTAACGACTGAGCCACCCAGGCGCCCCTATTTTTAAATATTTTATTTATTTATCTGAGAGAGAGAGAGAGAGGGAGCTCACACAAGCAGGGTAGAGGGGCACAGGCAGAGGTAGAAGCAGACCCCCCGCTGAGGAAGAAGCCCCCCAACGTGGGCCTAAGCCAAAAGAAGACGCTTAACTGACTTAGCCCCCCAGGCACCCCTAGAATATTTTAGGCAATGTGATGAGAACTATGACATTTAGTTTATAAGCAAACTAGCAATAACTACTACTTGATGGCATAGACTAAGTGATATTAACAAACCTCAGTGAACAATTATTAGGGTGAAATCTAGGCACATTGTTTCTCAGTGTGTCATCATGGGAAACAGTGTTTGAACAAAGACTCTGATTCTCGATGTCTTCTGTGGAGCTGTGGTGTCCTCATTCAGATCAAGTCCCATGGCTGATTTTTGTGCATTCTACTGGTGAAAATCTAAACACATCTGTGCTGACAATTTAATCCTTCTTTAGTTAAGACCATTGTCGTACCAAGTAAAAGAATCCTTATGGTTCTCTGCATGAGTTCAGAAAACCTTGTTCCTTTTGTACATTTGGAAGAGATGAAATCATGACATTATTTTCAACCTAAAAATACAGAACTCCAAGTTATTGGATATTTTGAGCGACTAACATGCTCCCTTTTCTACTTTATAAAAACTGTCCAGTTTACTACAATTGGTTTAAATTATGGTATCTTATGGCCTTGAACCACAATTACTACTTTTAGAACATAATTTAGCAATATCATTAAATTAAATTTCAATATCTTTTCAGGTACAATCAATTTAGTATATGTGATTTAATAATTTATACAATTAGAATAACTTCATTTATGTTGTTAGGAGTGCTATCCAGACACTTCGTGGTAAGATATTGTGTTCAAAGCACAGATCTATGACTTCTGAGTGGTTTGTCCAAACTAATGTGAAATTTGCACTGAGTCATTAATGTTTTCCTCTGTTACTTGGTAACCAAAAAAAAAAAAAAAGCTTTAATATTGCACATCATAAATCATTTACTTTCTGATAATAAAAAAAAAACAACCTCTAAACTCTTTGTGGCTCCAAATACAGCAGTTGTGACCTTCGTGAGGTTTGAGTGTCAGTGGAGAGAGCTGAACACAAAACAAAGCCGAGTCAAGCCAGGAAAGCAAGCGTGAGATTTCCAGACAGATTTTTAAGAGGTATTTTGTTTCCCAGAGGAAGAAAAGTCTATCAACCGGAAATGGGATGCTTTCAGGGATTAAGAATAAAAAGAAACTAGGCAGAGAACTCCTGCAAGAGTGAAAAAGGATAGAGAATAAATGATTATTAGTAACACAACATAAAGTTCTTTGCTGTTCTATTTTGCTTGGCTCCTCACTCTCCCCGTCCAGGAATGTCTCCAGCTGGGCTGCCTTCTCTCTATTTACTAAAATAAAACAGTTGTTCAATGAAATTATGCCAATACTCTGGGGGGAGGTTCATTATAACTGTATCTGGCCGGTACAAGGTACTGTGAGGACTGCAGTTTATGATTTAATCTTTAGAATAGTCTCCATGGCCTAATGTGAGATAGAATTTTGACAGTTCAAATCCTCTTTCTGAAAATAATCCAAACAATCCATGAACCAAAATTTTCCCTTGAGGTATATTCCCCTTGAGGTACAATTATAAAGTCCAGTCCTTGATTAAAAAGTGAAATTGAAGGAAAAAAACCTGAAATTGGATTATATATCTAACAATCAGGAAATAGAGCAAAAGAGAAGCTCCTGTGTAGCATGGATCCCATTGGTATTGTGATGATTAGTTTTATGTGTCAATTTGAAAAGACAATAGCATTCATTATTTAATGAAACACCAATCTAAGTGTGGCTGTGAAAGTATTTTGTGGATGTGGTTAATTAACATCTGCAGTCAGTTCGTTTTAATTTAAGATTACCCTCAATAACACAGGTGGGCCTCAAACAATCAGTTGAAGGTCTTAAAAGCAAAAAGTTGAATTTTTCCAGAGAAGAAATTCTGCCACAATGCAGTATCAAATACTGGCAGCCTTTCCAATCTCCTGATGTATACTATAAATGTCAGGCTTGCCAATCACCACAATCATGTGAACCAATTTTTTTTTAATCCCCCTTTTCTTCTCTCTCTATGTGTATACATGTAAATATATGTGTATACATATGTGTGCAATCAGCTCTTGGTTATACTTCTCTGGAAAATCACGATTCAGAAGTAGCTACTTAAAATGTCAAATAATTATATAGGATAACCAGAAAAAAAAGTAGATGTGTAAAAAAAAAAAAACACTAAATATCCTCTTTCCTACTTCTATAACTAAGCACTATAGATGCAAATAACAGCAAAATAGATACATTGTGGGAAGAAAATCTAACAGACTAGTCTCCACGCACAAGCACATATGTGTGTGTGCTGAGTATGCACATCTACACAGCCAAGGTACTTTATAGAACTAGACTCTACTTAATGTTAGTGCTCATTGTGAGCTCTCCGAACACATTTTGATGTCACTGAGTATTCTGGTCAGTATAAGGAATAGAGTTGAGAAGGATCAACAGCTGACACATTTTGAAAGGACTGGAGAGAATGATAATATTGAAGAGATGATAAGGGAGCGCTGGCTAAGACGTACAAATAGGTTTTCCATGTATCTTTGACAGTAATGAATGGTACATAATATCAGTTCTAGGTAAGGGATGCTCAGTACATTCAAAAGAATAGAGAAGTCAGAGAAGAATGGAAACATTTGGAATTGCTAAATGTCATGAAAGCGTAGGATAAAGAACACACAGAGTATATCATCATTGAACTGTTTTATTTTCATTTTCAGAAAGCTATTAGCTTTTATCTTTACATTAAACCACAATCTTAGTCTTGAAAGGCACCTAGTGAAGTCATGTTTTCTATTACTGTGCCTTCAGATAAGTTTTCACCTAGATATAATCTCTTTATTTTATTCTGTATATAAAGAGTAAAAGACATTGACATGTTTTTTCAGTTCCTTTTGTCTATGTTTAATATTCTCATCTTGTCTAGATTATATTTCAGTGGTTTTCATAGTGGAGTCATTGGATTCCTGTGTGTCTCTGAAATGTATAGAGGGTTCCATAAGGTCAAAACTATTTGCATCACAATACTTTGTTGCCTTTTTTCACTGGTTGTACTGATGGTGGAAAAGGAATTGGTGAGGAAAAAGCATGAACTGAAATTATGTTACTAAACTATATTAGTCCTTTTATTTTTTACTTCCACACACTCACGTGATAAAAAAGTTTTACTTAAGAATGTCCTGATGAAGCAATAGAACATTAATTATATTAAATCTCTATCCTGCTTATGCGCTTTTTAAAAATTTTTTGTAATGAAATGGAAAGTACACGTAAAGTGTTTCTGTCATGTACTGAAATATAAGAGTTGTCTTGAGGAAAAGCACCTGTGCAATTGAGTTGCTAGCTGAACTAGCTGCTTTTTTTTTTTTTTTTGTAATGATAAGTCATTCTCACTTGAAAGAACGACCAGCAATCAATGGTTATTCAGGCAGGGGCATTCGGCAGGCTTTTCTCCCCAAAGAACAAAGTAAGCCTGTCATTTTAAGGAAAGCAACTGACAGAATTTATGGCTAATGATGGGATTTGATCTTTTAAGTGAAAGCTAGAGTTTGTCGCTCTGAAACTTGCTCATACTTAAAATATTTTCTGGTAAAATTTGTAGTGATATCAACAGAAATAATTTTCCACATTCCATAGTAAAATGTGACAACATTTGGAAGATATGCATAACAAGTGAACCTTTGGTTTCCAAATGATCAGCGATGATATAACAAAATGAACCAAGGGTGAATTATGCAGTGAGAGTGCAAGAAAGACCAAAGGATTTATTTAATACTCCCTTGATATGATACCAGATTCTACTACAACTTGTTGGTATGATATCAAATAAGAAATATTCATGCTTATCTGAAAAGGCTATTGATATATTTCCTACTTTTTCAATGACATTCAAGTACCCTGTCAATCTTTTTCCAACAATATAAGTCTTTTTCAACTACATATTTCTTCATTAACTTATACATATAGTCACATATAGAATGTAGACAGATATTACAAGCCAGATATCTTCTAAAAGCTAAACATTAAAGAAATTTAAAAAAAAATACAAAATTCCAGTGTTTTTACTATTTGTTTCTACTTCCCAAAATAGTTGTATATAAGAATATCATGTTACCATGTCATAGGTTTATTGTGTCACTTTAAATGAATTAAGAAATATATTTAAAATTACTATTTTAATATTTAATAAAATTAATATAAGTAGAGAGTACCAAAAAAAAAAGAGCTCTTCAAAGAGTAAAAATTAATTGTATTAAAGTTTCACCACTCTGTATATGTCTTTTTAAAATGCTATGTGATGAAATGGAAAACATCTATAAAACACTTCTGTTATGTACTAAGCAATAATTTTGAGGTTCTAACTGGATCTTAAGACCAATGAGTTTGAAAATATCCCATGACAGATTTTTTTCAAAGGACACAGATTTGTGCTGGTTTCCATGTTATTGTCAATATTTATATACAGGAATCCCTTGCTCTCCAAATGTTACCTGGTTAAATTTGCATAAATTCCAAATCCCTTGCTCTCTACATTCTTCCCATTTCTTACCTAAAACTCAAACATCAGATATATTTGGATGACAAAGTCATTTTAACTCTCCATACTCAGTCTTCAAATCCTTGCTATCTGAAATAAAGAACAAAATAGATTTGGTGACTAAAAGTAGTTGTGTCTTAAAATATTGCACTGCCTGTTACACTTTCACTACTTTAAGATCATGCCCATCTAGAGTTTTGTCTGCCCGGGCACTCGGGTTCTCCAGGAATACTGCTTTGCAACTCAGTCCTATTGGGAGGCCTATCTGTGTTCATCCACAAGGATGACCTCCGTCTGGCATTTTTGATGCGGCTGCAGCAGGCACCTGTTGTCAGTTGAATTAGCGAGTCCATTCATTGTTATATCTGGACAAAATTTTCTCAATTGGTCTGATGCCCTTAAACAAAGGAGGCTATTAACTCTAGAGCTGCCAGTTGCAATTTATCACCAAGGCAATTGGAAATCAAACAAATCAGAGTCAGAAGAGTGGAGCAGATGCTCATGGAGCAAGAAAAGCAGAATGAGAAATGGAAAAAAAAAATTCCTTTCTCCTACTTTTTTATTGTTTCTGGTCTTATTTTCAAGAGATTCTTTTTCTTACGAGATTGCCTGTATCTTTTAATATCTCCAGTAGAAATCATATTGTCCTAACAAATTAACTGCCAAAATTATCAGTTGTATCCTCTGGTCTGATTACTTCAGTACACCGTGGGCTTAGGGATCCTTGCACAGAGAGTACATATAAATGTGTGATGTAAAAATAACTTTTGTTAAGACGTCAAGTTTCTCAATAAAATCTTTAAAAAAGCGGGGGGGGGGGGGGGGCGCCTGCATGGCTCAGTCCTTAAGCGTCTGCCTTCGGCCCAGGTCATGATCCCAGGGTCCTGGGATCGAGCCCCGCATCCGGCTCCTTGCTCGGCAAGAAGCCTGCTTCTCCCACTACCATTCCCTCTGCTTTTGTTCCCTTTCTCGCTGTGTTTCTCGCTATCAAATAAATAAGATTTAAAAGAAAAAAAAAGAGAGACGTCAAGTTTCTCTCTCTCTGGTGTTCTTCGCTTCCATCCCTAACAATTACTTCCCACAGCTTCCTCTTTGTTCATGTTCTCATTCTCCAAGGTTCTGTCCTTGGCATTGTTTATTTTTAGCATATTTAATTTTCCCTAATGCCTTCCGCTGCACCTATGATTTTAATTTCTACTGTGCACTGGTAATTCCCAAAAGTGCATGCCTTACTTGGACTTCTCTTCTGAGACAAGAAATTCATTTAATTCACTGCTTACTGAACATATCCTATCGTTGCCATATAAAAAGTCACAAACTTTACAAACTCTACATTGAATTTCACTGTTTCTCCCCAGGACCAACTCTTTCCCTTCTACCCAGTGAGTGGCTTCTCCACTTGCCTATTTACTGAAAAGGAAAACAACTGAAACGCTCCTTGATGTTAGCAATCTCTCTCTGTAAAACTTCACCTACCCCATACTTTTATTTCCTAACAATTGTTAAATTTGTCTCATAAATATACTCTGGATAACCTTCTCTCCAACTCCACAGATTTTCATTATTTCTCACCTGGACAATCAAAGGGACACTAAATGATCCCGCTGAGTTTAGTTTCCTACTTCTCTCCTCTAGCTTTTTGTGTTGCTGCCAAGCTGGTTCTCCAGCCAAATCTGATCATGTCACCTCCGTGATTATACTTCTCCAGTGGCCTAGGATCACCACTAGAGACAGATATTTCAGTCTAATGCTGTAGTGTCTTAGTTTTTTTTTTTATTATTCAAGTAAATTATTCAAGTATAATAGCTTTCTTCATTATTCAAGTATAATTGATTATTTGAGTATAATTCAAAATCTTAAAAGAGAGAGAGAAAATAACACAGGGGCCAAAGCCACGTATGAGGTAGTCCACATTTTAGCTTACATGCACATCACCCCATCTCACCCTTCCCAGAGGCAAGGTCAGGTTATCATGACCGAACAGTCCAGGTTCAAAGCAATAACCTAAATCAAAACCGAGCCAGGTTATTCTATCCGATGGAAGCCCAAGTATCTTCTGCAATAGAATTTCTGCGTAAGTCAGTTCTAGACCCCAGGACAGTACAGAGTATATAGTATATTCAAGTGTTATATTAGTTTCAGGTGTATGATAAGATGATTCAACAATTCTATAAATTTCTTAGTGCTCCTCAAGATAAGTGAACTCTTATTTGCCTCTATCTAGTTCACTCATTCCCCCCACTGACCTCCCCTCTGGCAATCCCACAAGTTTGTTTTTTGTAATTTGAGTCTAGTTTTTTTGTTATTGTTGTTTGTCTTTTTTTCTTCTTTTGTTCATTTGTTTAAAATCACATGAGTGAAATCCCATAGTATTTTTCTCTCTCTGACTGACTTATTTCACTTAATATTGTACCTTGTGGGTCCATCCATGTTGTTGCAAATGGCAGGATTTCATTCTTTTTTAATGCTGAGTTATATTCCATTGTAGATATACCAAATCTTGTGGTCTTGTTGTTGCAGTTTCTCATCAGAGCAAATTTCCAAAGCTAATTTATCACATGCAGCCTGCTGAATGGATCATGAAGACAGTGAAACAAATAAACAAAAGAACAGGTACAGAAAAAAGAAAAAGCAAACTACATACAGAAGAGATTTTATGCCAACTGCACGCTCTATAGTATGTATATGCTTATACTGGCTTTATAATTTCATAACTGCCAGAAAACACTGGCTAAATAGAGAACATTGTCCTTAAGTTGTGAGAGTTGTCGGCTTGCTCTGGAATCTGAATTCTGCTGTGACACAGAGCAGCAAACACTGATGTGATCTACTTCTGTTGTCAGCCAAATCACAGACCTTATAACTTATAAACATTACAGATACAGCTGCCTACATATTGCTCCTTCAATAAGCTTCCAGTTTAAGAAAACAAAAAGCCAAAAACCCACCACCATGGCATTCTTGAGATTTGTAAAGAAATCTTAACATATCTCCACAAAAAAGATACTCCCACCACAGAGCTAAATTGAAAACTCTGCAAGAGAAGGGAGTGTCAATTATTCTATTCACAACACAGACCATAGCACCTGTCATAATTCGAAAGATCAATATATCTTGTAGAATAAATAAATGAATAAATTAATTGAAACAATATAGTCTTGAAGGACTTGAAATATTTCTTTTTGTTTGTTTTTTTAAAGTAGAAACTTTATTTTTTAACATCTTAATTTAATTTTATTGTTTTCATTCTTCCAAGATTCACTGTTTATGCACCACACCCAGTGTTCCGTGTAATACATGCCCTCCTTAATACCCACCACCAGGCTCACCCATCTCCCTACCTCCCTACCTTCCAAAACCCTCAGTTTGTTTCTCAAAGTCCACAGTCTCTCATGCTTCATCTCTCCCTCCGATTTCCCCCAATTCACTTTTCCTTTCCTTCTCCTAATGTCCTCCATGTTATTCCTTATGGTCCACAAGTAAGTGAAACCATATGATAATTGACTTTCTCTGCTTGACTTATTTCACTCAGCATAATCTCCTCCAGTCAGGTCCATGTTGTTACAAAATTTGGGTATTCACTCTTTCTAAACCACTTTCTATGGCAACTATACTAATCTTATGTCACAAAGACAAGGTATATTGAAACAAAGTGTCTCTAACACCAAATTATCCTTTAGTTTTCTTTTCTGTTTGTTTTTTTGTTTTCTGGAAAGTTTTTTTTTTTTTTTTTTGGCTTAGATAGAAGCAGTGTACTTTCTGAGATGGTATTAAGTTTCTAGTATTGTGAAAGTGAATTTATCAGATGCAGAACAAGACATTTCAAGAAACCATGGTAATCTAACTATATACAGACATAAAACTTACGAGAACACAGACAAAGAACTACAGAAGAAAGAGACTTAAGAACAGTGGTCCTTAGAGAGTTCTTTTATTGTTTATTTATTTATTTATTTGTTTGTTTGCTGGTTGTTTGATTTAAAATCCCAGACTTTTAAAATCAAACTTTCACCCAGGAAAACTCTGAGTCATTAGCCCATGGTAAAACTCCAGAGTAGGTATTTTTTTTTAAATGATAGATCTGAAGAGCAAATAAGTTTGGGCAGTATTACTTTCCAAGAATATTTTTAACTAAAACAAAAATATATATATTTGTAAATTTATTTCACTTATAAATATTTGCATCTCTACAGTTTATCAGTTTTCCTACGATACAGTATCAACTCTAACATAGCACTAGAGAATGAATGGTTATTGCTTTAATCATGGAAGTCCTTATTAGGCTTCGTGATGGTAACGTCAAATACCATTTTTGCCAAGTTTTTTCCACTAGTTTGCTCTTCTTTGTTGATGTATTTCTTCTGTGTGGCAACAGTTCATTCCAAGGGGCTATGATTTCTTCATTCTAACTTGCATAGCCACTCTGGATCTTGTTAAGAAATTTCTGTGTGATTTTTTTCCATTTGATTGATCCGATCTTATCATCCATGGTATATCATTTTATAACCAATTTAGATCCTACTGAATTACTATTCTGCATCCTTATTTTACTTACTTTTTAGAACAAGGAAAAAAAGACTGGCAAAAGATTTTTTAGACATGACTAGAATGTTCCAAAGTATCTCAAAGATGAAATCATATTTTCTTTATTGATGATACCTGTCCCTTATTTTTCTAGGTGAAGTATCAAGGCATTTTCTTCAGGGTCAACCATCAAATGTTAAATCTAGAAAACAAAATTTTACATATTTTTGGAGAAGTGCTAAGGTAAATTATAGTTGGATATCTTAAGAAGAATTTGCAATCTTCAACAGCACTATCTACTTAGCCTCAAATTGATTGATTTCCCTGAATAAGATAAAATATTTCAGAATACTACAAATTTGCTTGGGATTCACTTTTACATTTTGATCTGAATTTGATTAGTGCAACTGGCCATAGTGAGTCTGATATCTTCTGTGCTATTCCTTTTGCATCTGCAA
>CM053606.1:143304105-143396612 GCA_028646535.1 Procyon lotor
TCTCCAGGGCAAAAACCCTAGACATGTTGAGCTAATTCACTTACTCCCATATCAGCTTGAAAATATCTTTTTATTCATCTGATGTAGGCCTAAATTCAACATGGGCCTTCTCTTCAAGCCCACATCTCATGCTTGCTAATCAAAAGAGGTAAGCAAGGATCCATTCAAACAGGTAGTTTCTTCCTCAAGTCTGGGAGGACAGACTAACATTTCATTTACTGTGCCTCTTTGTAAGCATTGCATATGTATTTAAATATTTTCTCCACGAATGAATCTAATTCTATTGCTCCCTGGAATCAGATGCAGATCTGTTGTCAGCCAAATGTACTAACTCTTCTATCTACTAACTCAACATCATAGTCCTAGATTCATCCCCAAATCCTCAGTCCTCCAGAAAGTGAAAGTGGAAGAGGTATTAAAATGAAATCTTAAACCTTAGTGTATGTTATATGAATTTTATACTTGCTTTTCCGTATATATACTTTAATACTTGCTATATCCATAGGTTGTAGGAAAAGGCAATTAGCCAAATCCTAACCCCTAACCTAGGAACAAAAGGCCAGAGTGAGTGCCATATCTGTCATGTCGCATCCTCCACTTTTGGATGAATCCTATTTCTTAAGGCAGCCCTTAATAAAAGAAGACACCAAAGAGAAAATAATTTCAACGTGTGAATCACCATGACTGCAAAATACAATTCTGGAAGCTGTGCGGAGACATATGAGTTGTCCAGGTGAGATTGGTATGTGTTCAACAATGTGTATATTTGAGTCCTGGAACTAAGACTGGATATAATAGAGTTAGTTTAGTTCCTTAAATATTTCCTTCTAATACTACCATTTGCCATTTTCATCAGTTTGTGAAATTGCCCTAGGTAAAAAACATTCTTCCCGTACAATCAGTTTTTCCTCTGAGTTAAGGAACTCATTCTTCATAGAGATCATTCCTGGCTCCTAATTACATGATCCAAACATGCGAAGCACTTCTATTCTCCCAGTAATGACAAATATTTTATCCAGTATTACCTGCATTTAGATCCCATTGTAGTGTAATTTTCTCTAATGGCCCGTTACAGTGACTCAAAACAAGGGTTTTATTCATCTTAAAAAGAAATCAGAATCTATATAATAATAAAAACTTCACATTTTCATGGTAATTTATTATCACTTGTCATGGTAACATTTTGTATACAGAGTAATCTATTTTGGATCAATAACTTGGCATTCAAGACCCTGAACTGCTTATACTATGTTTGTAGAGTTTTACTCCAAACAAATAGCCCTTGCTTGTAAATGACTCTGAGGCTTGACTTCCTAAGTGGTGTAACTAGTTAAGCTAGGATCAACATCTTTAAGCATTTTGCTTATTCCCCATAAACACCATTTGGGATTTTCTTTTAACTTGCCTCTTTTTTCCTGCTAATACAGATACCCTTATTTGCAAAACAACACTTAAAAAAAATGGCCCAAAGTTGTGTTGTCCAGTGCACGGCAGTGCTGTCAGAAAAGAAATAAAGGAAAGACAGACAGGAAAACCTTCCCAGTCACTCATGGTCATTCCTCCCAAATACTGCTTCTTCTTTTTTTCTTTCTTTCTTTCTTGCTTGCTTGCTTGCTTGCTTTGCTTTGCTTTTTTTCTTTTCAAGAGTACACCTGGGTGTGGGGAGGGGCAGAGAGAGAGGGAATCTTATGCAAGCTCCATGCCTAGCGCAGAGGCTGAGGCCTACTGGGGGTTTGAACTCAGGACCCTGAGATCATGACCTAAGCCCAAATCAAGAGTTGGATGCTTGACTGACTAAGCCACCCAGACACCCCTCAACGTAAGTGTCTAAGTTTCCTTGCCTGTGTTTATTATTTTACTTCTATCTATACACCGGACTCAAGAAAACATCCCCAATGAAATATAACAAGGAAAATAAAAGAAGAACAGTTTGACTAATCCTTTGGGTTCTCAAGATTAAGAATTTAAAAAGAAAGATGTTAAACAGTGAACTATGGCTAAAGATTTGTCTGGACTACATTCTGTATTCAGAGATTTTATTGAGTACTAAAAATTTTCCCCCACTTAAAATAAGTTTCTCTACATTGCTAGAAAATTTGCCATAATTTAAAATACTCTTTTATCCTAAACTAACATTTTACAGAAGAACTTTTAAAACAAAGACTTTGCAAGTGAAGAATTGACTGCATTTCTTTTTTGTTTGCAATCAAAAACATTTTAATTTGTATCTAACATTAAGGGAGAAATGTACAATTTTCCTAAGATTATTATCATGAAAAAAGCTATTCCATTGTTCAGTTTGTTACCCTCCTCCCTCTCCTACCCTACCCCTACGTATACATACTAATCTAGAAGACATTATTCACCATTACCTGATTAGAGAAAATTTCCCAGTTCTGGCAAACTAAGTTCTTGAAGTCCCTAGAGATAAGCTGAAAAGACAAAAACCTCTCACAAAGAACGAATTGTCAGTTGTTCTTATAAATTCAAAGTTGAAGAAAGAAATACTTGTAATTATCTAACAATTATGTATTAGGGAAGAAAATGTTTCCTAAAAATCACATACCACTCAACCCTCTTGAGAACTATTCTTCATCTTGACATACATTCAAGGAGAACAGAATACAATGTGATCTTTACCAGAATGCCCACATTTTAAAATGCTGTATTCATTCCTGATTCCTTTCCTGAAGATTAGGCTTTTCTAGCAACTGCTAGACTGCAGCGGTCCCTTTGTTTGACATCCACCTGGTAATTTATTATCTCAGACTTTATACTTATATTTGACTAAATCCTAAATGTATCAGATGCTAAGCAATTCCTGGGGGATATTATGCATGTCACCTATAAACCATTCTTTAAAGTACAGTAGTTACACAGTATCACCAAAGATTAGGCACATTGCCAAACTACTATTATTTTTTTAAAAATTGAGAGTTGTTGCATTAAATACAGTGACCATAAGTTATATGTATATATAAAATACTAGACAATTTGTAATAATAATCAAGAACCACTTGGGATTAAGGCAATTCTTTCCCAGAAGAAAATCTCAGGGAAACTTTTAAGAATCAACCCTTAGGTCTCTGCTTTACAGAGAAATAGACTATAAGAATCTTATTTACACAGTAGATATGGAAATGCAGGAGAGCTGTTTTTTACTTAGACCACATTTAGATGGTGGCCTAGATCCACCTAGACCATCACTTTTTCACTTTTTATCTGAGCGTAGAATACCCACACCACATCCTGCATAATCTTTGGAATGACATAGCAATGCAGTTACGCTAAACTACTGATTTCCAAGGACAATGAATCAGATGTTCTCCTTGCCTCTGTAAAAATGTGGACTGCTGTTTGAACTACGTATCAGTGGAAATGCTGTCCAGAAAAATGTATCTGAGAATGTAAAGGAGATAATCAAAATAGTTCATGAGCAAAGCTTACTTTGCTCCTTCCATCTTTATTACATCTCTTTTGTAAAATAACAGAGATTTGAAACATATCTGTGTCCATTTTATATCTTATCAAGAGAAATAGTCAAACTTTCTGTTTAAGAGTTAGAACCACCAGATTATTTTGTGTTTGGTCTTCATTGCCATATTTACGTTTGATTCTCGCTTCTCCCTTGCCCTAGTGTTATGCTTTCTTCCCTGTCTCAGTGTGACTTGGTATTAGAGAGAAAAGTTTTGGGGAATGAAATGAACTTGAAAGCCTTTCTTCATATATTTTCAATCCAGGCTAAATTTTTGTTTTGTTTTGTTTTGTTTTTTGCTTTCTAAGGGAAAACTCATTTTTTTCTCAAAAGACTAGAAAAAGCAAAATCAAAATTTATCCCTATGTCAAACTGTATTTGAGTTTCATAATATCAGCAGTAATATAAAAATGAAACCTGTTCATTGTTCTAGTTTTTTGTATTTGCCTCATATTTGCAGTCTCCTGTAACAACTCTTGGAACTTTTCGGTAAATGTGCAAGTTGTAAAGGTTTTACTATTCCCCATGCCTCTGGAATGTACAAGTTAGATTTTAAATATTCAATGCTTGAAATGCCAAAATGTGTTGCTGGAAGAGGATATATAATCTCTTTTGCTGGAGATCTTTAAAAACAGAACAGACACCTCTCCTCCTATGTTAGCTTAAATGTAACTGTGCCTCGAGGCAAAGGAAGACAGTAACTGACCTCTGGAGATACTTTTAAGCTCTATGATTTATGAAATGAGTGTGCAGGATTTCAGAGTAGCGTGGACCTTCACAGTTAGAAATTTATGAAAATTGCCTAATTTATATAGTACATTAAAGGAATGTATTCTAATAAATTGTAAAAGCCTTAGTTTCAATTTGTTAACTTGTTGTAATTATCAAATAATAGTCATTGAATAGTATAATTACTTGTGGTCCGATGAAGAATGTCCCCACAAAAAGATATGCAAACAAATCCCTAGAACCCGTGATTGTTAATCTCATTTAGAAAAGAGTCTTTGCAGATGTGATTAATTAAGGATTTTGTAATGAAGACATAATCCTGGATTATCAGGGTGGGCTTTAAATCCAATGACAAATGTCCTTATAACAGGCAGAGGGAGACTGGAGCTAGAAGAGGGGCAGAAAGCAGTGTGAAGACCAGAGCAGAGATGGGTGTGATACAGCCAAATGCCAAAGCCGAGCGCACTGCTCTGGCAGGGCTGGAAGAGGCTGAGAATGGATTCTCCCAGATGCCCCCTCAGAGAATATGAGGCCCCGACAGATACTGGACATCTAGCCTGCAGAATTGTGAGAATAAATTTCTGTTGGCTTAAGCCACTAAGGTTGTGGAAATATGTTACAAAAGCCACAGGAAACTAATATATCATGCTTTGGTAAAATGTTAAATCTGAATCTAAATTAATATGAGACAATCACATCGAGTCATTTGCCTTTACATAGTTTTATTATGCTCACCTTATTATATTTAAAGGATCTACTTAACAATATTTGATAGATGAAATGTATATACAGAGGCATAAATTTTATCATACTTCTGCATGTATCTCAGAATTAGTTTTTATATGTGTATGGGACTATATATGGGCTCCCTAATCTGTTCCTACAGCTAATTCAACTATTCTAACACTAGTATTATGTGGGCTTAAATGACATTGCTTTATAATCATTCTTGACAGTTGACTATGTACTATCAGCTTATTATTTTTTATCTATGCTTTAGTTGGCCTTTTGCTGACCCAGAAATTTTAGATAATGTAATCAAATTTAATCCACTGTTATGAGAATTTTGGAGGTTTTTCATTATAATTACATTGTATCTTTTCATCAATTTTAGGACTATTGATGGTGTGGTCCTGTAAAACACTATATTCTGTGGTTTTGATATATATTTCTAATTATTTAACATCTAAAAAAATGTTTTCAATAAATCTTGAGTTATTCATCTGAGATTAATCCAATTATATCATGACATGTTCTTTATACTTTACTAAGATCTGCTAATATTTTGCTTATGAGTTTACTATTTAGAAATGAGATTGGCCTATAATTTTTTCTCATACTTTTTTTATAGTTTTGATATCAAAGATAGATATTATGATGTAAATATGAATTGTGATTTATTAGGTTTCTTTATTTCCTGAAAGAGTTTAAGTGAGTTTGAATTTTTTTTTTTTTAATTTAGGTAGAATTTTTTGGATAGAAAATACCTGGCCCGGTTTCTATAAGAATTATTTCCTTATATGGTATTAAGACATTGTTCAAATTACAATAAATAAAAAAGAGGGTGGCAAAAAAAGAAGAAATCATTTAGCTAGCAAACAGAAAAACATAATTAAGGAATTCAGACTATTCTTACCAAGAAAATAGAGATATGCCATCACATATGAAGAAAATTTTTTTTAAGAAAATAGTGACTTCTTACAATTGTTAAATTTCCAATTAGATAAATAATCTTCTAGGAAAATGTATGTTTCACAATTTGAGTCAAGTAGAAAACGGGAGTGGAAAAATAACCTGAGAAAAGACCTGGGATATTATTTATAATGCCAGCATTTGGTATCACTGAATTCAGAGCAGGAAACGTACAGTTTAGCCTCATCAGGAACTGGAGCAAAAAACCATGAAACTCAAAAGTTCTCAGAGATTGTCCATTATTCCCTCCATTCCTTCAGTGCCACAAACTCTTTTATTTTTCTTTTCTCTGCACACAGGCTTCACGCTTTTCTGTCTACAGTCACAACTGAAGACAGTTCAGTACAATAGTCTTTAGAATATCGTTATTTATTTAAATTTGAATTAATTAAAATGAAATGAAATTAGATATTCAATTCCTCAGTCACACTAGACACATTTCAAGTTATCAAGAGCCACATGTGGATAGCAGTTATCATACTGAACAATGAAGATGTAGCACATTTTGAATATGTTACATATGTAATTCCATCATCTACTTTCCTGAACGTATCCAGAAGTGTCTGCTCAAACCCAACTTTATAGCAGTTCCTAGTTAAAGGTACTAATGGACACTGAAGTCTATGGTTTTCATATTCTAAATTCTAAATTCCAATTCTAAATTTGAATTTGATGGCTCCAGTTGGGTCTAGTAGCTGAATTTTATTTAATCAACTGAAGCAAAGGAACAGGTAGATTATAGAATATAAATATAACCAGGATATGATCCTTCATTGGGAACAATCTTAGAAAGAAACAGCTCAATGAACTTGGCAAAAGTTAATTAAAAAAGAGTAAATATTAATGACCCATAAATTTATTGAATCTTAAAGAAATGTAAATTAATTGCTAGATTTAACTAACAATATAACTGCCAACTGTTATATTGTTATATATAACAATATAACAAAAAAACTGCTGGTTTTGTTTTATGTTTGTTTTTTAATATAATATCCAGTATTGGTAGGGTCGGGCCAAATGAACACTCATAATTTCTTAAATGCACTGTAATTTAATATAATATTGTTAAAGTACAACTTTGTAATACTTGCCAAAAGCATTTTAAATGATTATATAAAAAGACCCAGGAATTTACACAAAAGCAATATTCTAAGAAGCATGAAAATGTTTATATAATTAAAATCTCTAAGTTTTCAGTTTTTACAGCTAAAAATGAAAATAAATATAATGCTTATGTCAATCAAAATATAGGCTGAATCCATCTATTCTGGCAGAGAATAGGTGCCCAATTAATATTGCTTATAATGGCTAACTTTTTTTTGCTATTACTATTTAATGAAATATTGATAATGCGTTTCAAATAAGATTATAGAAGTATACCTAAAAATAGAAAAAAAAAAGGCTGAATGGGAATAATATTTATCTCTGGAAACTGATATCATGAGACATTTTTTATTGTGCCTTCATATATATATATGTTAGGTAGAAGCTAGAAGTAAGCAGTAGAAGAAACCCCTGAGGAGCCTCCATCCCTTGACCTGAAAGATTTTTGAGTCCCCAGTCCTTGAGGGGGGAATGATTTAGACATGGGGTGAAGGTAAGGATGGTAATAAGTAGGTTGTACATTAGAGCCCAGGGGTAGGACATCCTGACCTTGTAGCTTCCCAGACCCTGAGGCTAACAGACTGAGAGTCACAGGTGCAGAGCATGGACTCTCCTCTTCCATCTGTGACCCAGGGTAACCCCCTAGACTCATTACAATGCATTCACAATGCATTTATGTCCACCCCCAACCCCCCACCCCGTCCATGCCAGCATGGGGGAAAGGCTGCCATGACCCAAACCTTGCAGGGTCAAAAACTCCCCTCCCAACCTGCAGGAGGAGTCCCCCAAAGACTGGAAGCAGCTTCCATTAGAGACCACCCTACTGGACAGCACAGCTCCTCTTAGCTCCGAAAGATCCAGTAAAAATCAATTCCAAAACACCATAGGGGCATGTTCTACCTCAGAGAACCCGCCAACTCTCCCTAGAGAGTGTACTGTTGCTTTAATCATACTATTTTCTGCTTTCACTTGCCGTGCAGATCTCTAATTCTTAATTACATCATGACAAGAGCTGGACACAATGCTTTTTGCTTGGACATATGCATCTTCATTTTCTTTCAAGTTTTTACAGAGTCATATCTACAGGTACTGATGGTTAGAATTCAGCATCTTTTTGAGAGACAAAATTCAACCCATAACAGGAAGTAGATCAGAAAGAAATAGCCCACTACTCTCTGCTTCTACATTGAATAAATAAAGCCATTCTAATTAGAACCCTGAGCAGCTACCACCATCATTACACTCCACTTGCATAAAGTGTAAAGTGCTGTTTCCTGAGGAAATTTGCTTTGTTTCCCCACTCTTCTTAAACCTGTCACCAACTCTTTAACTATAATCATTAAGGGACTAGGGCATAGCTAAAGGGAAAGGGGAAGCGACAGTAGAACTTCGTTGAGAATAAACATGTAATCCCTTCGATAAGCAATTCCTTGTGAGAGACTGGGAACTTTCCATAAGAGTTTCCAGAACAGGGAGGATTGACACCGAATTTCAGTAGGTAAAAGAGATAAATGAGAGATAAGGGAGTAGAGAATATAACACGTGCAGGCTACCATGTTAAAAATCTTGTCTATGAAAGAATAGGTAATATTGAGGAAGTTGTTATGGAAGGTCAGGGTTTTTAAATTGTTTGGTTAGTTAATTTTAAGTAGAAGAGAATTCAGTTGAAGACAAGGATATAATATAATGAGAAAAATGGAAAATATATTTTTAAAAAGGAGAAAATAGATGATAAAAGGTGTAGGTAGGATGGGATTAAAAAAGTGGAACAATTAGTTGTGGACATAGGCAAAAAGTTTTTTGCACTGTATTACAAGAAGGCTCCTAGGATGGCAAATGACAGAAAATCAACAAATTTTTCACTACAGAATTTTTATCGCATATTTTTGTACTATTATACTCTGTATACTTTTTGTATCAAGTGCTATTTATCCTGTGTCTTTGTAATCCCTACAGTAGCAAGATAACGTGTGGGAATCTGATGAAAGATGGTAAACCAAGGGCTAAAAGAATAGTGCTATTAATTCTGGATTTAGTTGTGATGATGACTTACAGCTCTAAAAATTTTAGTAAATAAACAATGATAAATGAAAAAGACTTCAGTGGCCTTATTCAGAAGCAAAGAGAGAGACCTTCATTGTCAAACTCTGTTTTGTATTTCTGAAGTTCCATTTCCTAGGTGATATTAAATTTAAGTTACTTTTTAGTATGGGTTGTATTGATCACAAAATATAGAAAATATGACTAGCAAATATTTTTTCACATTTATCAAGTTTTATCTCTATCTTTAAATTGCATTTATTTTTTCACAAACTTCTTTATATCACAGTATTTATCACAGTATATTTTCATATGAATTACAATGTAAAAATTATACCCATGCAGCCATCGATTAAAAGGTAATTTGAAAAAAAAATTTTAAAAAAAAAGGTAATTTGTAGAAACCCTATAACAGCTAAAGTCTGCTCTATTATCTTAAGCTGTCATTCAAACAGTAACTTCTGGTTATACTTAAGAGTCAGCTCTGTTCTCCCTGACGACTAATAGTGCAACAGTGCTTGTCAAATACAGCATTTTGAATTTCACCTCAGGTTTTGAATAATTACTTTATTTAATAGTTGACTAATCAGAACCCAGAAGAGAGTTTCTGAAAATGAGCTGAGATGGGCCTCCCTAGCTTGCTCTTCCAAAGTGCCTCTGTAAATGTAGCAAGCTTGACATTCATTTGAAAGTTGCTATTATTATAGGTAGCATTAGCCATGAGCCAGAAAATGTGAATTCCTTTACCGGAAGAATATATAATACCATTGCTACTAGACCTCCCCTAGAGGGGTATGAGATAATTCAACATTTTTCTGGCAGCAAACTATTTTTAATAATAAAATATAAGATTTTTTAAAATATATTAATCACATTAATGTCTATCTTAGGGGTTTTATGGTAAGTTAATCAATATACCCATTTTATTAATATTTTACTTTCTCTATTACCTTTGATAATACTTTAACTTCAACTTGTCACTGATTTTTTCCTGTTTTCATATTTATATGAAACAGAGTCTTACAAATACTTATTTAGAGATTAACAAGTTATCATAATTAGTTGCCCTGTGATATGTCATTGACTTCATAATATGAAAATAATGCTTAGAAAAAATGTGAAGAAATTAATGTCTTAAAAGACTTTACTTTGTCAAAAATATTTCAAAAAATGAAAATAGTCTTTTCAGGAAAACATAAATAACTGCAAATAAATGTATCAAAGATATAATTTGTAGCCAACCAAAATTGGATTCACTAGCCACCATTATTGAAAAAAAGCACTATTCTTCATTTGCTGTACAAATTCTACGCTTGATATTCTTGATTAAAAGTGAAATTTGAGGGGTGCCTGGGTGGCCCAGTGGGTTAAAGCCTCTGCCTTCAGCTCAGGTCATGATCTCAGGGATCTAGGATTGAGCCCCGCATTGGGCTCTCTGCTCAGCGGGGAGCCTGCTTCCTCCTCTCTCTCTACCAGCCTCTCTGCTTACTTGTGATCTCTGTCAAACAAATAAATCAAATTTAAAAAAAATAAATAAATAAAATAAAATTTTAAAAAGTGAAATTTGAAACTATGCATTTTCAAGAACACTCTAGCAATATTTGAAGTTATCTATACTCTGAACATTTTAAGTGAAACCAAAAGGATTAATTTAGAATGAGTAATCCTAAATTTAAAAAGGTATCATTTACTAAATAGTTAATATAAACAAGTATTTCTATTTGTATATTCTTGCACATGTGTATTTATATATAAATGTGTATATTATATATTTATTATGTTTATCCATCATAGTTATTTATGCATCATAGTTATATATTGCATTTTATATTTATGTAAATATGGGTTCACATACGAATATGTATAAAAATAATGTATATAGTATGATTATGTATATAAATATATGTAATCAATATTATACATACGTAGGTATCTATATATAGTCTATTGTGCCAATCAGCTTTTTTTTTTAAGATTTTATTTATTTTGGGGGGAGAGAGAGAGAGCAAGTGGGAAGGGGCAGAGGGAGAGGGAAAAAGAATTTGAAGTGCACTCGCACTGAGCGTGGAGCCCTATACTCAATCCTGCAACCACGAGATCAAGACCTGAGCCCAAATCTGAGAATCAACCCACTGAGCCACCCAGGAGCCGCATAGCAGTCAGCTTCTAAGATAGCTCTCAACAGCCCTCATCTTCTAGGATTTTAGTATTATACATAATACATACTCTTTAGTGTGGGCTAGACCTAGTAACTTATAACAAATAGAATATGGTGAGAAGCTCAAAGATTAAGCAACAAAAAGACCTTGATTTCTTTCTTGCTCACCTTCCTTTGCTCTCTCACTTGTTTTGATGGAAGCCAACTTTCATATTGTGAGCTGCCCTGTAGAGAGACTGCTTAGGTAAGTAACTGAGCAAGGCCTCTAACCAACAGCCGATGAGAAAGTGAGGCCCTCGTTTCAACTACCCCTAAGGAAATGAATCCTGTGAATGTTAATGATTGAGCTGGGAAGCAGCTCCTCCAAGCCATCCGGCCTGTTGAGCCTTCATGTTCTTCACATTACCCTGATCACAGTCTGAACCAGACAACCTAGCCAAGATGCAGCTGAATTTCTGAGCAACAGAAACTATGAGATTCTAGATTGTTGTTTTATGGCACTGCATTTTGCCATGGTTTGTTATGCAGCAAAAGCTAACTAATGCATCTATGTATTTATCTTCAAATGCTCATAAAATGAGATAAATGTTGTTTATTGGAATATTTACTACTGATGTTCCCACTTAAAAAGGTAATGGTACAAATCTTGGGTAAAGGGTCATAAAATTACTCTGGTTATTACTGTTCCTATTAATTATTGCACAGATAAATTTAAATTCTAGGTATTAGGAAATGTATGTTTTTTAAATGTGCACTAAGGAAAATATTGTCATGAAAACCTATGGATACCTTGTGGTGACTCCTTATCTTTGCTGTTTCAACAATAACATAAATATTTTTAACCTTCTCTGACTTTGCAGGCTGACTGCTATTTCAACATGGCTTTATATATTTTTTTCTTAAAAAAAAGAAAAAGTTTAACTTACTTCCTCCTGGTTCCCACCATGAAATGACATCCCTACTTCTTTTTTCAAACTCTGCTTCTGATATAGCAGCATGATGCTTTCCTTTTTAATTACGTGATATGTTCTTATTTATGTCTATGCGGACTTTCGAAAATTAATTCCTGGAGTTCATAGCTATATGCTTCAAAGATAGCCTTCTCAGAAATGAAATAAAAAAGAAAATGCTGAAATTCATTTCTCAATTCACATAACAGTTGGAACGTCATTTTATGAATGTTTACAAATTTAAGTATTTTGCTTTAATTTTGGTAAGTGATAATAGTAATGATAAAAGTAATATTTATGAGCTTTGAATAACATTTATTGGCTTTCACATATTTTATTTCCTCCTAATTATAGCTAGTAGCATTCTCATTTTTCATTAGAAGAAACTAATGCTCAGAGATGTTAATTAACTTATATAAGGTCACAAAGATGGTAAACAAATGTTTTAGAAATTAAGTTGGCATACTTTGAATTCAAAATTCTCTTTTTAAAACAATTAAGCATATTTAGCCTAAACAATTAATATCCATAATATTATGAACTAATAACTTCCATAGAAGTTACTATTAGTTCAAAATTACATAACTATGTTTTCCTTTTCTTCATATTTTTATTGGTATTCTTATCAATAGAATAATGGATTAAACTAGATAATTTCTAATGCATGTAAAAACTCTAATATACCATGATTCTACTCAGGTGCTCATTCACACTTATTGGCAAAACCTATCACAGTGTGTTGAAATAACAACCTAAAGTATGTTTATTTTACCTTACACCTGTCAGAATAGTTCAAATAAAAAAGAAATAACAAGTGTTGAAAGGATGTGGAAAAAACAGAATCTATATGCATTATTGGTGGAAATGTAAATTGGTATAGCCAAAGAAGAAAACAATATGGAGATTCCTCAAAAAATTAAAATAAAAATAGCATATGATCTAATAATTCCACTGCTGGGTATTTATCCAAAAAACACACAAAAACACAAATAAATTCCCCTGTTGGCTATTTACCCAAAGAAAATGAAATTTAAAAAAATCTGCACCCTTGTATTTATTGCAGCATTATTTATAACATAAAGGATATGAGATAAACTTGTGTCCATTGATAGATGAAAAGATAAGGAAAATATGGTATATATACAATGAAATATTACACAGCCATAAAAAAGGATGAGACTGTGCTATTAGTGACAATACAGGTGAACTTAGAGGGTTTTATGCTAGGTGAAATAAGTCAGAATGAGAAAGACAAATATCATATGATTTCACTCATATGTGGAATCTAGAAAATAAAACAAATGAATAAACAAACATAAAGGAGAATACAGAGAGCAAACTGATGGCTGCCAGAGGGAGGGAGTGGTAGGATGTGCAAAATGGGTGAAGGAAAGTGGGAGAAACAGGCTTTAAATGAGGGAATGAATGAGTCATGGGAATAAAAGTCCTAAAGAATATAAGTAAAGATGGGGTGCCTGGGTGGCTCAGGTTAAAGCCTCTGCCTTTGGCTCAGGTCATGATCTCAGGGTCCTGGGATCAAGCCCCTCATCAGGCTCTCTGCTCAGCAGGAAGCCTGCTTCCCCCCCTCTCTCTCTGCCTGCCACTCTGCTTATTTGTGATCTCTCTCACTCTGTCAAATAAATAAATAAAACCTTTAAAAAAAAGAGAGAGAATACAGGTAAAGATAGTGTAATAGCATTATGTGTGACAGATGGTAGCTACACCAGTGGTGAGCATAGCATAGTGCACAAAGAAATCATAGGCTGCCATTTAATTTTGTTGATTTGTTTCCTTTGATGTGCAGAAGCTTTTTATCATGATGAAGTCCCAATATCATTTTTCTTTTGTTTCCCTTGCCTATGGTGATGTGTCTGTAAGAACTAGCCAAGATCAAAGAAGTTTCTGCCTGTGTTCCACTCTAGTATCTTGATAGTTTCCTACCTCATATTAAGGTCTTTCATCCATTTTGAATTGATTTTTGTGTATAGGGTAAGAAAGTGGTCCAGTTTCATTCTTCTGCATGTCATTCTCCATTGAGACTATCTTTTTTCCATTGGATATTCTTTCCTACTTTGTCAACGATTAATTGCCCATACAGTTGTGAGTCGATTTCTGGGTTCTCTATTCTGTTCCATTGACGCGTGTCTGTTTTTGTGCTAGTATCATACTGTCCTGATGATTATAGCTTTGTAATATAGCTTGAAATCTGGAATCGTGATGCCTCCAGTTTTGTCCTTTTTCAAGTTGCTCTGGTTATTTGGGGTCTTTTGTGGTTCCATGGAAATTTTAGGATTGTTTGTTCTAGCTCTGTGAATAATGCATCTTTTCCTTGCATAATTATTATTAGTTCATATTTTTATTCTTAAAAGGCTTTTAGTTTATGCAGTTAACTATATTATTATTGCCTACCCTTAATGGCCCTATAAAATCTACCTTACTTCCATTATTTCACCTCTGACTGTATCTCCTACTATGCATTTATTTGATCACTTACCTTTGATTCTCTCTTCATCATTACCCATCCATGTTTACCCCCTTGAACAATGTAGTATGTTGCTGTGTGGGATCTTCGTGGAGACTGTTCCTTTTTCCTGGAAAACTTCACCCAGATAATCAAATAACTATTTCCTTCATTTAATTTCATATCTTTTTTTTCAGTTTCTCTTTCCCAGGACAACCCATCCTAACTACGCTATTGAAAATTGCAATCTGCCTCTGTACCTAAGATTTCCAGTCCCTTATGCAGTTCTATTTTTCCCCTGGTCATTGATCACCTTTTAACAGTCTTTGAAAAAAATATATATATATATATTTAAAAATCTGTCTACTTCCATTAGCATAGAAACTACTTAAAGGCACAGATTTTCTGTTATATTCTCTCTTTTGTTCCAAGTATCCCAAACACTCTGCAACAAAGTAGTTTCTTAAACTATGTAATGAAATAAATGATATAAATAAGTTACTCTAACCAAAAACCATTACATTCTAGATTGAAAGGATCAACCCATCAATAATCATCCCAGCATATAAAAAAATCCTCATACCAGGCACAAAATATTGTGGATAAAGAAACAGTCTTAAAGCTTACACAGAAGAAAAGAGAGACAATTAGAGTCAAAGTTCATAAATAAGAATGATATAAAAATCTTTTGTAGCCACATTTGAAGTAGAAGAAAATGGAGAAAAACCTTAATTGTTTTTAGGTAAATGTCCAATCAATCTAATATTCTATGCCAAGGCAATTCTTCCATCAAGGATTCATATCGAATAAGGATGTTGTGAGGTTTCTACAGTCTCAAAAATTAACCTTTTATTCATCTTTTCTTCCTTTCTTTGGGAGCTAGTGCAGAATATGCTTCACTAAAACAGTAAACCAAGAAAGAAGAACCAAGCAATAGAAGGTCCACAAGAGATAAATGAATAGATATCTCAAGAGAATAGAAGGTGATAGATAAAAAAAAAAAAAAAGATAGCAAATAGATAACAAAGATAGCAAATAGCAAAGATAGCAAATTTGAAACGGAGAGGGAGGGCAACCAGACAAGGTTGGAGCATGAAGGTCTGCAGTTTTGACTGGCATTCAAGAAGAGTTGCGGCAATAAGGTACATATTTTTAAGAAGCTGGAGCTTATTTTTCTGAAGAGAATGAGGAGTTTTGAGAGGCATTTTCTTGATGGCATAAAAAAAAAGAGCTTGTAAAATTCTATCCATAAGCCTGACAGAGAAAGCTTGACAACATTTCAAGACTCAAAATCACTCAAAAATAATTAACTGATGAGAAACTGAAACCACAGATCTCAGATACATACAGTAGTGGGGTGCTAAGTCTTACAACTGACTGTTTATGAATCTTCAAGATGAGGAATTACTATCAAACTGTTCCATAGCCTTAAGGCTTTTATCTGTAGAAAGCATGAAAGGAATAGAAATGTGTCTCAAAAATGGAACAGACTGTGACAAAAGGTGGTAACTAGAAAAGAATATTAAGTCAAGGGAGGTTTATGAATAGAATAGACTTCAACTTATAGAAAGAAAGAGAAATTGTGTCATAAATAAAGAACAGCTAAGTATATTAGGTGAGTTAGGACTCAATAATGAGGTGATAGTTCTCTTCGAGTGGGAGGAGAGGGAACCAGAAAATAAGAAAGCAGTCCTTCCTTTGTGACAAAAGAGGCAGAGTATCAGTGAAGATAATGAGCAATAACATATTTATGATCCTGAAGTATATTTAAAAATATTTAGTCACTCAGACAGTTTGGAAGGTAATTAATACAAGATTAATGTGCTTGCAAATTTATTTTATAAAAACTTCTTAAAATTATCTTTGAAAAAGAGATTGTACTTTTTCTTCCAAAATTAAATTCAACTGAAAAAAAAGAAACTACCATATGCAAGATCAATTTAATAAGTATTTACAAAGGACCCTACTGTATGCCAGATACTCAATTAAATGTTAATTGAATAGAGATAAAATGGTTGATAATTTGATTTCTATCTTTTTTCATACTCTAGTGCTAGTTTTTCTTGAATAATATTTAATTCACTGAGGTGGGGAAATTGCACAGAGACTTCATGAGAAAATATATTTAGTTTAAGGATAAGATCAAGACATTTTGGAAAAATATCAAACTATATTAATGGAGTATGGCAGTTCCCACTTTCTATAATGATACTATCTTAAGTTATATAATCTTGAAATTGTAGAAAATGCATTCAAATATGTTGACATTTACTTTTTGAAATTAGGTGAGACTCAGTCCTATTTTTCATTTTGTGTTATTTTTTTTATACAGAAATCAGCCATTGTATAAACAACTGCTAAAATCTTGTCTGGTACATTATATTATTATACTGTCACCAATCTCCCTTTAGCAATTATTCTTCCCACAAACATAAGAAAAGTATTACTTATGCAGCTCTGTAAAAGTGCAACAGCATATTATTAAGAGGAAAATATACATCCTACACCTTTCCTTTAGTCTTACAAAAGATACCTCACTTAAATTATACAAGATACTTCCTTAAGACAAAGATTATTTCAACAAATCATATTTCAGATAGAATGTGTATATAACTCATGATTATATTTCAAGATACAGTGTTTTAATTCCAAGCCTTTACTGAGTTTGAAGTCATTACTGTATTGTAAAGAACCAAGATTTAAAACAATAATAAAATAAGCACACTTATCATGATGGAAAAATAAAATAAAACGAAAAAAACAAAAAAAATATAAAAAATAAAAAAATCAACTGAATTTTTCAAAGTACTGCATCTTAAGGATAATTATATATATGTATTTCAAAACTGCATTTCAAAGGTATCCTTAATATGAAAATAAAAACCCAACAGAACTCCCTGTTCTGTTGACTTAGAAGAATCAAATAATTTTTCAAAGTAGTAATTTCAAACCAAAGTATTGATTTGTACAATATTTACCAGCATTTTTGTACCATTTATGAGACACTATGGTAGGTAGGTACTATGGGAATAGAGATGTCTGTGAAGTATTATCACCTTTCTTCAATGGACAGACTAGGAAGTAAAATAGATTACTGAATAGTATATACAATAGAAAGTAACAGAGAAGAAATGTGTAAAAAATGGGTGCCTGGGTGGCTCAATTGGTTAAGCAACTGCCTTCAGCTCAGGTCATGATCCTGGAGTCCTGGGATCGAGTCCCACGTCAGGCTCCCAGCTCCACAGGGAGTCTGCTTCTCTCTCTGACCTTCTCCCCTCTCATGCTTTCTCTCACTGTCTCTATCTCAAATAAATAAATAAAATCTTTAAAAAAATAATAATAAATGTGTAAAAAATACTATGGAGAGGGGTAACATTACTTTTTGAGAGTGAGAATAAACCATTCCAAGATGAATAGAATTTGGTAATTTGGTCAGTGTATTAGATTTTTATGGCTGCTGTAATAAACTTCTACAAATTTGGTTGCTTTTAAAACAACAGAAATTTACTCCCTTATGGTTGTGGAGGCCAGAAGTCCAATGTCAAGACTGTGGCTGGGCCGCACTCTTTCTGAAGGTCCCACAAAGAATCCTTTCTTATCTCTTCCAACTTTTGGTGGTTTTGGGTATTCCTTGGTTTGTGGCTCGGTACAGCTAATCTCTGCCTTTGTCCTCAAGTGGCCTTCTCTATAGCTACCTTCTCCTCTTCTGTTTCTTATAAGGACATTGACATTGGATATAGTGTCCATCCAGGTTCATTTCATATTAAGATTCTTAAATACATGTGTGATGACCCTGCTAAGTCACATTCATTGATTTTATGGGATGGGGCATGAATTTTTGGTTTTTGGCCATTATTTAACTGGCTAGTCAGAAACTGATGAAAGGGATTATCGGAGGGATAATGTGAACTGATTTAGAGAAAACAAAAAGAAAGTAGCATGCTTTAAAGTGAAAACTGATCAATGTAGAAAAATAATATAATGTATAAATATGTGGAAGGTCAACTGAGATCAGGTCAGAAAAGACTGAATATAAGACCACGAATGTTGGAAGTCATCTGGTAGGCAGTGAGGAAGCACTGGATTATATTTCAGAGAGAGATCACATGCTTAGAGTTTCATTTTTAAGAAAACTACTAGGTATGAGGAGGAAAGGCTAATGAGAGGAAAGAATGAAGACTGAATGTTCTAGCCAGTCAGCCATAAGAAAGAAGGAAATCCTGCCATTTGCAAGAACCTGGAAGGACCTTGAAAGCATTATGCTGAGTGAGACAAGTCAGACAGACAAATAGTGCATGCTCTCTCTTATATGTGGAGTCTAAGAAAGCCAAACTTGTGGAAACAAAGTTGAGTTGTGGATATCAGGGGACAGGAGGGGGGTGGGGCAATTGGAGAGATGTTTATTCAAAGATTCAAACTTGGAGTTGCAAGATGAATAAGTTCTAGAGATCCAATGCGCAGTATAATGATTATAGTCAACAATACTGTATTATATATTTCAAAGTTGCTAAGAGACTAAATCTTGAACGTTCTCACCGCAAAAAAGAGAAAGTAAAGTGGAACAGACAAAATTAATTTTGATAGTATTTTAAACCAATATATTTAAAGTAGCATTTTAATATGTAATCAATATTAAAAATTGTGAATAAGATCTTGCCAGAGACTGAATGTTGTGTCCTTCCAAAATTTGTATACTGAAATCTCTATAATGATATTTGGTGTAAGACCTTTGGGAGGTGATTAGGTCATAAGGATGAAGCACTCATGAATGCGATTCGAGCCTTAATAGGAGAAACCCTAAAAGTCTCTCTCACCCCAGCTGCTATGTGAGGATGGGGCAAGGAGCCAGTCAATGAACAGGTTGCAGGCTCTCACCAGACATTCTATCAATGCCTTATCTTGCACTTCTCAGCCTCCAGAATTGTGAGAAATAAATTTCTGTTGTTTAGAAGCCACCCAAGTCTATGGCATTCTGTTATAATAGCCCAACAGACTACGGCAGATCTTTTACTTTTTGTTCAAGGCTTTGAATTCGGTGTGTGTTTCATACTTCCACCACAGCTCAGTTCAGAGGAGCCACATTTCAAGACCAAAGCGGACATATGGGGTTATCCTATTGATCACCACAGCTCCATAAAATGTCCTTGTATTTGTGTTTGTCTCAATAATTTGAAATCTGGCAGTCACATCTCATAGGATTAAAGGAGAGTATAGAAAAACAAATAACAACGTGTTTCTATGCATGTCAGTATTTCTTTATATATTTCCTTCTCTTGCTCTTTCTTTTCTCATTTTAAGCAGAAAATCACATCCACCACATTTGGGAACTGGTCTTCCTTATTTATGTGTTTGCACCCCTTCCTCTGGTATTTTCCATATTACACCATGCCCCGCCCACAAATGACAACTTGTTTGAGCATGCCTATTTAATGTTGCATTACAACAGTAATTACAATTTATTTTGTTCAGTCATGATCCTAAAATGCTGAAGAGTTGGCATTAACACTTATATTCCCCAGATATTCCCAGACGCAAGTGTACTTTGCAATTTGATGTGAAGTGCAGGTGTTAGAAATAAAAGCGGGCCTGAAAACAGAGCTGCTGGGCACCACTGTTATTTTGTATCCTTCTGGCTTGAAATGTGATGCTTTGATGGAACTACTGTATGTACTAGCCTGACAGATCTCCCTGTAGGCACATTTAATGTATAAAAAGACTAAAGCAAAGAGGAAAGATTAATTAGCTTGTCTGAGGTCACTTAATAAGACAGTGGCAGAGACAAGAGCAGAGATATGTACCCAAAAACATGAATTTGTAAGAATTTACACAAAGTGCTTGGCAACTTAATTCTCCTTGATGAGAACCATAGAACAGTAACTTCTGGATGCCAATCACTCTAAATGAATTTAAATTCAGTAATGAGTGTCATGTAAATGCCTTTGTATTAATTTCATATTTGCTGTCAATCTTTTTCGCATGAAAACTGATCTGTATCTTTATCTTGAACTATCTAAGGGCTATTATTTGTCATGCAATCTAATGAAAACATGTGTTTGTTGTTTAGCTCCCCAAAAGGACCTCTCATTTCTACTTCATATGAAAATATTTATCATCAAATCCTTATAAGAAGTTATATCAAAGAGTTCATAAAAATCTACCCATTAGTTACCAGTTACATGGAGATCTTTTCAATTGCATATTTGAAACCAGAAAGATGGCAGTTTGATCATGTAAATTTGAGGATAGAGCAGATGATGTATATTTTAAATAAGTATTGCATGAGAAGATATTAGTTAACCAAATTTTAACACTAAAGTTCCTAAAGTTTGAAGTGTGAAGGAGAGAAGAAAGTAACCTGAGCTAGTGATAATAGGGACACAGTACCTGAAAATGTAAGTTCTCTCAGCATAGTTTTGGTTTATTGATATATTTATATTCCAAGACAGTCTTAATGTTCTCAGCTTGACTACATTGTAGACAGATTTCTTCCTGATTATAGGCCTCAACCCCTCTTTTCTTAGAACAGTTACTTTAGAAAACTTGCAATTATAAATTATTTCTCTGCCTCTTAGAGATGTAAATAATTATGTATATATAATGTTTTATATATGCTATCATATATAGTTTTTTTTTAAGATTTTATTTATTTATTTGACAGAGAGAGATCACAAGGAGGCAGAGAGGCAGGCAGAGAGAGAGAGGAGGAAGCAGGCTCCCCACTGAGCAGAGAGCCCGATGTGGGGCTCGATCCCGGGACCCTGAGATCATGACCTGAGCTGAAGGCAGAGGCTTTAACCCACTGAGCCACCCAGGCACCCCAATATTGTTTTAAAAATGTATGGTTTGGTCACCAGTTAGACCCCAAAACCTGACCTCTGCTGCCCACTTCACACAGGCAAATGGAAACCCAAACTACCTGTCAAGTGATAGCCTTCCCCTACCAGACCTCCCACCATCCCAGACCACACAGACCAGTTTGCTTGTAACCCCTAACTCACACCTGCACAGATGGGCCAAGAAGTGACCTCTAGAATGACTAACAACCACCTTTACGTCATTATGATACTAAAATTTCTGCCCAAGGAGTATAGCCTCATTTACATAACAGGCAATGTATGTTTAGGCTTGTTTCCTTAAGGCACGTGTGCGGCCTTATGCCCACCTCTACATACCATGACAAGGCTTCCCTCTCTAAATATTCATCCTAAGCCTGAATAAAAGGAACCCATTCACCCTTGCTCAGGGAGTCATGGCTTTGGAAGTTATTCCCATTGATCTCCTTATTTGCTGCAAATAAAGTTTATTTTGTGTGAGAATTCCACCTGGTGTATATGTGACTCACCAAGGAGTATACTCGCATTGGTTCGGTTACAATTTTAAGTAGATATAATTTCAGATATGTGTGTAGTTTTAGGTATTACATAGTTTTAGATCTATGTATTTTAGGAACGCATTCAAAAGCAATAATCATAAATTCATGAATAAGGATATTTAAAAACAATATTATTTATTTTTTAAAAGATTTTATTTATTGACTTGAGAGAGAAAGAATAACAAAGGGAGAGGGAGAAACAGACTCCCCACTGAGAAGGGAGCCCGATGCCAAACTCCATCCCAGGACTCCGTGATCATGACCTGAGCCAAAGGCAGATGCTTAACTGACTGAGCCACCCAGGCTCCCAAAAAAACAATATTATTTAGAATAATAAAACATTTACAACAATTAAAAGTTTTAATAATAAGGAATCATAATATAGAATATTATAGAAACCTTAAATTCATGATTTGAGACTTACTGTTTTTATTTTTTTTTAAAGATTTTATTTCTGTATTTGACAGAGAGAGAGGACAAGCAGCGGGAGCAGCAGGAAGAAGGGGAGGGAGAAGCAGGCTCCCTGCCCAGGGTTGAGTATGGGGCTCATACCCAGGACACTGGGATCATGGCTTGAGCTGAAGGCAGATGCTCAACCCACTGAGCCACCCAGCTGCCCCAAGATTTACTGTTTTTAATATGCAAATGCTCATGTTGTATTTGCAGTTTAAAGACTATAGTATAGGCAAGCCTGGGTGACTCAGTCAGTTAGGCAGCTACCTTCGGCTCAGGTAATGGTCAGTCCTTGGTTGGAGCCCCATGCAAGGCTCCCGAACCTTCAGGGAGCCTTCTTCTTCCTCTCCCTCTGCCTGATGCTCCTCTTGCTTGTGCTTGCTCTCTCTGCCAAATAAATAAATAAAAAGCTTTAACAATTTTTTTAAAAAAAGATTGTAATACATATATCATTACTCCATTTTTAATTTGAATGCATTTATATAGAATATAATTTTGAACAAGTTTGTATATAATAAAATCCAAATTTTAAAATAGTAATTGTCAGGTTTGAGCAACTTTAATTTTCTTCTGTAAAAATACTGTATCACTTAACTTCTCTGCAATTAACAAATATTGTAGAAACAAGAACTTACTACAGTATTTTCCTTAAATTAAAAGAAATATTCAAACTTCCTTGTGTGAATTTATGATTTTTTTTTAAACTCAGGTCAAAATTCGCTGAATAGATGGTGGTAGGGAAAATTGACTTGTGCATATTTCATTATTCACACAGTTATCTTAATTACCAGTCAATTTGAAACAGTGAAGAAGTTTCATTTTTTTTCCAGCATACACCTTTCAACTGTATTGTAACTTCTTTATTTTTTATGCCTATGATCAACTGAAATTAAAAGAAAGTTGTTTTAATTTAGTACAAAAGTTAATTGTTCAGCACATTCTGCCAGTTAGTCTGGTCTTAGGTCTGCAAGTACTTTGCCTGAAGCAATACAATTGCAATTACTCAAAATACGTATGATTCCGAGGATGTATGTATTTCAAGACTCACTTGGCACGGGCTGGCCACAGAGTTACCTTCTGTTACTAGTATGTAATGATCCCTTCATTGAGCTAAGTATTATTTTTTATAAGTATTTTATTTTATAAGTATTATTTTTAGCAGAGTTAGTCTTCTACACCCTACAAAGAAGATAGGAAAAAATGACAAAAACATCTGCCTTCCATTTTGTGACGTGTGTTACTATCAGGCACTACACTATGTAGACTATACCACCTGGAGAATGCAAGAATATATGGGAAGAGGGAAAATTTCTTCCTTGGATATACCATGGGAATGTAATTTCTTAAGGTGGGGCTGGGTGGATGAGGGAAAAAGATACTGTGCCAGTAGTATTGTATTCAGTATGCAGAGCAATTGCCAGGCCATCCTTTCAGAATTAAGTATCAAAGTTCAGGAGACTGAGTAGTTAAAATAAAAAACAATTTGAGACATTTTCCTCCTCATTTATCGGGGTCAAACTGAATTTCTTTCATAGATTCAGTTTAGCTCTGATTAACATTTCTAATTTTTACATTCTTCTTTCTTTTAGACCTTATTTCCTAAAAGCTCTTCTTACAAAGATTTATTTGTTTGAGAGAGAGAGAGAGAGAAACAATAAGAGAGAAACAATAACACTCACTGGTGTGAGTGGGGGGAGGGGCAGAGGGAAAGAATCTTCAAGTAGACTCCCCCCATCCTTGAATGTGAAGCCTGATATGGGTCTCCATCCCATGACCCATGAGATCGTGACCTGAGCCAAAATCAAGAGTTGGACACTTAACTGACTGAGCCACCTAAGTGTCCCTCCTAAAAATTTCTTCTTATTCATTTCTCCTAGTATTCAGTCAATCTTTATGAAAGGTATTTAGCATAAAGTGACATAAGCAATAAATATGCTTTCCTTTTTTAGGAAAAGAAAAAAATTGTTTCAAATTTCCTAAATGTGAACAGAATATAATTATGGTATTTATGCATCTTTCATAGGAATCTCTTTATTTAAGTTTTCTAAAATAACAAAATGAGCTTTTTCATAACAGATTTGCTGCCAAAACACAGGTGTCGTGAAACCCACCACTAACCCTAAACCAAAATGCAAAAGGAAAAGACTCATACCAACATTTTGGTCATTGACACATAAGATTCAGACAAGTCTACCACTACTGGTCATGTGATTTTCAAATGAGGTGGGATCAACAAAGGAACCATCAAAAAATTTTGAGAAGGAGGTTGGTGATATGGGAAAGCGCTCCTTTAAGGATGCCCAGGTCTTGGATAAACTGAAAGCTGAATGTGAACGTGGTATCACTGTTGATATCTCCCTGTGGAAATTTGAGACCAGTAAGTATTATGTGAGCATCACTGATACCCCAGAACATAGAAACTTCATTAAAACATGATTGCAAGTGCATCTCAGGCTCGTATTGTCCTGATTATCGCTGCCGGTATTGATGCATTTGAAGCAGGTTCTCCAAGAATGGGCAGACCCATGAGCATGCCCTTCTGGCTGACACACTGGGTGTGAGACAACTAATTATTGGTGTTAACAAAATGTATTCCACTGGGCCAACCTACAGCCAGAAGACACACAAGGAAATTGTTTAGGAAATCAGCACCTACACTAAGAAAATTGGCTACAACTCCAACACAATAACATTTGTGCCAGTTTCTGATTGTAACAGGGCTAACATGCTGGAGCCAAGTGCAAACATGCCAGTGGAACCACACTGCTCAAAGATCTGGATTGCATTCTGCTACCATTTCATCCAACCGACAAGCCCTTGTGTCTGCCCCTACAGGATTATCTACAAAATTGGTTACTGGTACTGGTACTGTCCATGTGGACCCAGTGAAGACGTGTTCTCAAATGCAGCCGGTGGTCACCTTTGTTTCAGTCAATGTTACAACTGAAGTAAAATCTGTTGAAACGCACCATGAAATTTTGATTGAGTTTCTACCTGGAGACAATGTGGGCTTCAACATCAAGAACGTATCTGTCAGAGATGTTTGTCATGGCAATGTAGCTGATGACAGCAAAAATGACCCAACAATGGAAGCAGCTGGCTTGATGGCTCAGATGATTAACTTGAATCTTCCAAATCAGAGCTGGATACACACCTGTGCCGGATTGTCACACTGCTCACATTGCTTGCAAGTTTGCTGAGTTGAAGAAGATTGATCATCCTTCTGGGAAGAAGCTGGAAGATGGCCCCGAGTCCTTAAAATCTCATGATGCTGCCAACATTGATATGGTTCCTGGCAACCCTGTACATAGAATTTATATGGAATTTCTCTCCTCTGGGCTGTTTTGCTGTTCATGACATGAGACAGAGAGTCCTTGTGAATGCCATCAGAGCAATAGACAAAATGGCAGCTGGAGCTGGCAAGGTCACCAAATCTGCCCAGAAAGCTCAGAAGGTCAAATAAATACTGTCTCCAATTCCTGCCACCCCAGTCTTAATCAATGGTGGAAGAGTGGTCTCAGGACTGTTTGTGTCAAATGGCCATTTAAATTTAAAAGTAAAAGACAGTTTAATGATAACTACGGATTGTAAAACCTCAGAAGGAAAGGAGAAGGTTTTGTAGGCCTCCTGTTTCTGTAGGTGTGCACGGAAGTTTTAAGTTATCAGCTTTTAAAATCAGTACTTTTTATTGGAAACAACTTGACCAAAAGTCTGTTACAGAATTTTAGGACCCATTAAAACAAAAGTTTAATGAGAAAAAAAAATAAAATGAGATTTTTATTCTTAAGAATTTCTGTTTTAGGTAACAGTAGTTTAACACTTCATGCTAATTAGTAACTTGTTTGTTTCCCATTCTTTTTTCTGGAACAGTTAATGCTCCTGGGTTCTCCCACATAGATGAGAAGCAAATGGAGCTTTAATGACTTGTTCCCAGCATTCTTTTGTCACTAAATAAGCTGCCTAGTCAGAACACCTAAATAAAACATCACCATGGTTCAGAATTGGAAGCTTAGAGGAATTCCCAGGAAAGATTTCTTTGACATGTCTTTCTCCAACAGAAATTCAGGAACCATGCCCAACTTAGTTCCCTACCTCCCCCTCAATTTGCTGCAAGAAACAACTTTGTTTTGGAAACCAAAGATGTAGGTATTAGAATCCAGCTCATATCAGAGTCAGGAGGCACCTGGCTGGGACTCAAGGGACAACATTTCTTCTGAGCTATAAGGAATTCATTCAGTGTGAGTTTCAACTCAACGTAAGTGAAGGAAAGAATTTGTGATGTTATTTAGCTAACATACAACATTTTCTCCAAAAAAGTTTAGGTAATCAAGTTAAATTTATTAAAACTATAAAGGTCATGATTTCACCAAATTTGCTTTGAAGAAACTGATGTGTATCCTCTAGGCACCACTCTAGGTGATAAGAATGCAATGTGAACAGCATCTGTATGGTCCTTATGTTCATGAAGCTCAGGGGCTGTTGGAGATTATAGGCATCAAATGATAACACAGTGAGATAAACTATTCATGGAAAAAAATTCCCACACTAAATTTTGAGATTTCAAAAAAGGCTGCAAGTATGAAGTACACAGACTGGGTTACCTTCATGATGAAGGGAGCAGGTCAGCTGAATTACGGTCCAGTGAGTGATAGAAAGCAGCATGGCAATATCCCAAGATATGAGAGGAAGTAAACTGAAATAATTTTGCCCAACGATGGCTGGGGTGGATAGAAGAATACTGGAAAGATAAGTGAGGCATGTCATGAAGGTCTGCATAAACCATGTGAAGAAAGAGCTTGCACTTCTTTTAACAATAGGACTAATGAGGAGCTGGTGAAGGATGGGCTAAGATTTACATTTTAGGAAGACTACTCTAATGAGAATAAGATGAGAGAGATTAAGAGAAGACTATTGAAGGAAAACAGGTAAGGAATGAAAGAGGTTCCAATTTGGGGGTATGCCAGGGGAAGTGAGAGAAGAGGACAGCAAACTTGAGAAATAATTGGGTGACAGAATTAATGCAATTTGATAATTAGCTTGGAGTGAGAAGGAAGAAGGAAACTAATGTTAAGTTTTCTGTCTTAAGTATTGAGTGATATATTGACTAAAAGAGTCATCAAGGGAATGGCAATTCTGGAGAGTAAGAATGGATCAGAAACAATGGTGAATTTACATTTGGATGTTTCATTCTCAGTAGCTTTGAAACATCAATATGATGTCTACTGGGAAGTGGGTGAATGGTTCTAGGTGTGGAGTTTAAAGAAAAAAAAGAAAAACCCTAAAGTGAGGGGGTGGAAAACAATTTACCATGCTAATAGTCATCAAAAGAAAGCTGGGGTGGCAATCCTCATATCAGATAAATTAGATTTTAAGCCAAAGACTATAATAATAGATGAAGAAGGACACGATATAATACTTAAAGGGACTGTCCAACAAGAAGATCTAAAATTGTAAATATCTATGCCCCTAACATGGAAGCAGCCAATTATTTAAACCAACAAAATCAAAGAAACATATCAACGATAATACAATAATAGTAGGGGACTTTAACACCCTCCTTACTGAAATGGACAGATCATCTAAGCAAAAGATCAACAAGGAAATAAAGGCTTTAAATGACACAATGGACAAGATGGACATCACAGATATATTCAGATCATTCCATCCCAAAGCAACAGAATACACATTCTTCTCTAGTGCACATGGAACATTCTCCAGAATAGATCACATCTTAGGACACAAATCAGGTCTCAATTGGTACCAAAAGATTGGGATCATTCCCTGCATATTTTCAGACCACAATGCCTTGAAACTAGAACTCAATCACAAGAGAAAAATTGGAAAAAACTCAAATATATGGAGGCTAAAGAGCATCCTACTACAGAACGAATGGGTCAACCAGGAAATTAAAGAATTTAAAAAATTCATGGAAACAAATGAAAATGAAAACACAACTGTTCAAAATCTTTGGGACACAGCAAAGGCAGTCCTGAGAGGAAAGTATATAGCAATACAAGGCTTTCTCAAGAAACAAGAAAGGTCACAAATACACAAACCAACCCTACCCCTTACAAAAGGAGCTGGAGAAAGAAAAGCTAAGGAAGCCTAAACCCAGCAGGAGAAAAGAAATAATAAAGATCAGAGCAGAAATCAATGAAACAGAAACCAAAATAACAGTAGAAGAAATCAATGAAACTAGGAGCTGGTTCTTTGAAAGAATTAATAAGATTGATAAATCCCTGGCCAGACTTATCAAAAAGAAAAGAGAAAGGACCCAAATTAATAAAATCATGAACAAAAGAGGAGAAATCACAACCAACACCAAAGAAATAAAAACAATTATAGGAACATATGATGAGCAACTATACACCAGCATTTTTGACAATCTGGAAGAAATGGATGTATTCCCAGAGACACATAAACTACCAAAACTGAACCAGGAAGAAATAGGAAACCTGAACAGACCCATAACCAGTAAGAAGATTGAAGCAGTCATCTAAAATCTCCCAACAAACAAGAGCCAGATGACTTCCCTGGAAAGTTACCAAACATTTAAAGAAGAATTAATACCTATTCCAAAACTGTTCCAAAAAATAGAAATGGAAGGAAAATTTCCAAACTCATTTTATGAGGCCATTTAATGAGGCCAGCATTAATTTGATCTCAAAACCAAAGACCCCATTCAAAAGGAGAATTACCAACCAATATCCTTGATGAACACGGGTGCAAAAATTCTCACCAAAATACAAGCCAATAGGCCCAACAGTACATTAAAAGGATTATTCAACACAACCAAGTGGGATTTATTCCTGGGTTGGTTCAACATCCACAAATCAATCAATGTGATACATTAATAAAGGAAAGAACAAGAACCATATGATACTCTCAACTGATGCTGAAAAAGCATTTGACAAAGTACAACATCCTTTCTTGATCAAAACTCTTCACAGTGTAGGGAAAGAGGATACATACCTCAATATCATAAAAGCCATCTATGAAAAACCCACAACGAATATCATTCTCAATGGGGAAAAACTGAGAGCTTTTCCCCTAAGATCAGGCACATGGCAGGGATGTCCACTATCTCCATGGCTTTCAGGATAGTACTAGAAGTCCTACTCTCAGCAATCAGACAACAAAAAGAAATCAAAGGCATCCAAATTGGCAAAGAAGAAGTCAAACTCTCACTCTTTGCAGATGATATGATACTTTATGTGGAAAACCCAAAGACTCCACTCCAAGACTGCTAGAACTCATCCAGGAATTCGGTAAATTGTCAGGATATAAAATCAATACACAGAAATCAGTTGCATTTCTATGCATCAACAGCAAGACAAAAGAAAAAGAAATTAAGGAGTCGATCCCATTTACAGTTGCACCCAAAACCATAAGATGCCTAGGAATAAATCTAACCCAAGAAGCAAAGAATCTGTACCAAAGAATCTGTACTCATGAAAGAAATTGAGGAAGACACAAAGAAATAGAAAAACGTCCCATGCTCATGGATTGGAAGGACAAATATTGTGAAAATGTCTACGCTACCTAAAGCAATCTATACATTTAATGCAATCCTTATCAAAATATTAATTTTTTCAAAGAAATGGAACAAATAATACCAAAATTTATATGGAACCAGAATAGACCTCGAATAGCCAGAGGAATGTGGAAAAAGAAAACCAAGTTGGTGGCATCACAATTCCAGTCTTCAAGCTCTATTACAAAGCTGTAATCATCAACGCAATATGGTACTGGCACAAAAACAGACACATAGATCAATGGAACAGACTAGAGAGCACAGAAATGGACCCCCAACTCTATGGTCAACTAATCTTCAACAAAGCAGGAAAGAATGTCCAATGGAAAGAAGACAGTCTCTTCAACAAATGGCTTTGGGAGAATTGGATAGCCACATGCAGACAACTGAAACTAGACCATTTTCTTACACCACATACAAAAATAGACTCAAAATGTATGGAAGACATCAATGTGAGACAGGAATCCATCAAAATCCTTGAGGAGAACACAGGCAGCAACCTCTTTGACCTTACCTGCAGCAACTTCTTCCTAGAAACATCACTTAAGGAAAGGATGCAAGGGCCAAAATGAACTATTGGGACTTCATCAAGATCAAAAGCTTTTGCACAGCATAGGAAACAGTCAACAAAACCAAAAGACAACCAACAGAATGGGAGAAGATATTTTCAAATGACATATCAGATAAAGGGCTGGTATTCAAAATCTATAAAGAACTCACCAAACTCAACACCCAAAGAACAAATGAACAGACATTTCTGCAAAGAAGACATCCAAATGGCCAACAGACACATTAAAAGTGCTCACCATCACTCGCCATCAGTGAAATACAAATGAAAACCACAGTGAGATACCACCTCACACCAGTTAGAATGGCTAAAATGAATAAGTCAGGAAATGAAAGATGCTGGCGAGGATAAGGAGAAAGGGGAACCCTCCTCCTACACTGTTGGTGGGAAGGCAAGTTGGTGCAGCCACTCTGGAAACCAGTATGGAGGTTCCTCAAAAAGTTGAAAATAGAGCTATCCTATGACCCAGCAATCACACTCCTGGGTATTTATTCTAAAGATACAAATGTAGTGATCCGAAGGGGCACATGCACCCAAATGTTCATAGCAGCAATGTCCACAGTAGCCAGTAGCCAAACTGTGGAAAGAACCTAGATGTCCATCAACAGATGAATGGATAAAGAAGATGTAGTGTGTATACACACACACACACACACACACACACACACACACACACACACACACAATGGAATACTATGCAGCCATCAAGAGAAATGAAATCTTGCCATTTGCAATGACGTTGATGGAACTAGAGGGTATTATGCTAAGCAAAATAAGTCAATCAGAGAAAGGCAATTATCATATGATCTCTCTGATATGAAAAATTTGAGAGGCAGGGTGAGGGGTCATGGGGGAGTGAGGGGGGAAAAATGAAACAAGAAGGGATCAGGAGGGAGACAAACCATAAGAGATTCTTAATCTCGTGAAACAAACTGAGGGGTAGGGGGTAGGGGGATAGGGATAGGGTGGCTGGGTTATGGACATTGGGGAGGGTATGTGCTATGGTGAGTGCTGTGAAATGTGTAAACCTGATGATTCACAGACCTGTACCCCTGGGGCAAATAATACATTATATAAAATAAACAAACAAACAAACTTAAGGGCAGCTGGGTTGCTCAGATCATTAAGCATCTGCCTTTGACTCAGGTCATGATCCCAGGGTCCTGGGATGGAGCCCCTCATCAGGCTCTCTGTTTGGCAGGGAGCCTGCTTCTCCCTTTCCTCTGCAGTTCCCCCTGCTTGTGCTCTCTCACTCTCTCTGTCAAATAAATAAGTAAAATCTTTTTTAAATACTTAGAAATTACAGAATTCATAACATATTGATTTTTCATCCAGCCCACCCCATCTTTTTTTGGTAAATGAATCTTATTGGGGGAGACAATAGTATTGTTATATGTTCTTGTATTTTTTACTCAATATGACATTCATATTTTCCTCTTCTTTGTATCTCTTACCTAATTTTACAAAAAAGTTTCTCACTAGAGGGACCATTGATGATGAGATACACTAAAAATGCAACAGTTTACTGGAGGTTAATTAAAAAATAGTAATTATATCTTTTCAATTAAAGTCCCGCAATACTGTCCGTTGTTTATTTTTTAAGTGAAAACATTTGTGTGCACATGGTTTCTTAAAGGCCTGTAACTAGGTATTCAAATAAGCTTCATTTTCTCTTATTTCAGAGGTTCTCAAAAATTATATTCAGATTAGGCTATATCCCTTTACTATGAGATAATACTAGATGAACACAGTAGGAAATATTTACAAGAAATATACTATCCGGGTGCCTCAGTGGCTGTCAATTTAGCATCTGACTTGATTTTGGCTCAGGTCATGATCTCTGAGTCTTGGGCTCAAGCCCCATATTAGGACCCTGTGCTGGGCACGGAGCCTGATTAGGGTTCTTTGTCTCCCTCTCCCTTTGCCACTTGGCCCCTCCCTGTTCCCACTCTGTCTCTCTCTCTCTCTCTCTGTCTCTCTCTCTAAAAAAAAAAAAAAAAAAAAGAAAAAAAGAAATGCACTATTTAAATTTAAACCAATATGTACCGTTACTAGATAGAATATGTCAATTGCTCTTCCATAACAGGTATACTTAGCTCCTAGTGATAATCTTTTGTGTGCTGCCTTTGAAATTCAAAATGCTTCTAAAACATGCAGTATAATTTATTCTAAACACCTCTGAATTAGGTTTGATTATCCCTCTTTTATAAGATAAATGAATCTCCATAAGATGACATGGTTTGACTAGCATAACACAGGTCATTTGTGTATTGAGCCCAGACTACACTATTTCAAGTCCAGGTGATTTTCTTTTTCTCTCTCATAAAGTTTTACTTTTTACCAATGAATTCTATTTGCAAGGTGTCTGGCGCACCTTAGGAATGTCACTTATAGAAATACATCACAGGTCCCCAAAGGTATTGAACTCAAAACTTTAGCAAGATAATTATTGAATCAAATCAAATTTATGTAATCAATGAAAAGTTTCTTAGTTTAACTTGTTTTAAATAATATATAATTTTTATTACATATGTAAACACATATATCTTTATTCCAGGACTCATTGCTGTTTTTCAATAAGTCTTTCACACTCACTCACATACACACATGCACACACATGCCCACAAAAACATATATCAGTATTCAATATATATCACTATTCAATACTAGTAAACAATAACAGCTCTCATTTATATAGAGCATACATAGAATTTATATGGAATTTACAGAGATTTATTAGCTTGTTTCAGCTTACTAATGGTTAAATGGCAGAGCTAGAATTCAAGCCCTATTCTTCTGAATCTGTATCGTTTATTTTATTCTATCACAAATAATGCCATTATAATATTGAGAGAAAAAATAAATGAGAAATCTTATTCAGAATTTGGGGAAATTTTAGGTATTTAATTTTGTTTCATAAAATGCCCCAATTCAAATGAATATTTGCTGGCTTCACACTCAACTAAGAGACTTCTATTAGTTCATACTCCAAAAACTAAACATTTCCTTTTGTTCTTCTTTTAAAGATTGAAAAATAAAAAGTCAATATGTCTTTTTACTTCATAAATATTAAAGTATCAGAATAAATGCCACCATTTATATGCAACTCAACAGGATCAACTAGCATATGGTCATTGTATTCTTTTGAATATTGCTTTGGAAGATTGATCACCTACGTCACCCACAGGAACTGATTTGATGACCAAGATGGTCATATATAAAATGCTTGGTTGCATAATTTAGAAAACTAAAGTGTTTTAGCAATGAGTAAATCAGATAGATTTTTCATAGATCACTCAGATAAATACTCATTCTAGTAACCTATCCCATTTTATTCTAAGAGCAAATGAATTCTTCTTATTTCTTTATCCTGTATCATGATGCTTGTGCGCTTTCTCTTGCTCTCTCTCTACTTACCTACTTACCCACCTATATCTATTTATGTTATTTAGAATATGGGTCAGAGCCAACAAAGAAAATTCACCTTATTTAAATAATGAAGGGACTTTATTGGCTCATAGGCTGAGAAGTCTAGAGCAGAAGAATACTCCGCTTGATCCACCAGATATCTTTAAGATTGTATGTCCATTTGTTTGCTCTTCTTTCAATTCTGTCTTCCTTGTTGTGTTGACTTTATATTTAGTCTGTTTTTCCTCATGGTTGTCAGATGGCTATACATTTGGGCTACATGTATGCATTTATTTATGTGTTTATTTACACCTAAGAGAAGAGCATTGTGTCAAGTTTACAATTAGTTAAGAGAAGATACAGACTTATCTCCATTTGAACTAACTTAGGTCCCCAAACCAATCACTAGAACCAGAGGACTAGCATTTGTTAGTTTATCTTAGTTTTAAAACCATTGCCAAGTCTGGAACCTTGACAAACATCAAGAACAACAGCAATAATAGAATTACTAAGATTAGCTTAGGCCAGTCAGGGGCATCCCTTGGAGCTTAGGATGGAATCACAACTCAATAGCTGTCTGAAACATAGAAAGTATGACTTGGTTCTCGAAAGTAAAATCTAGGTGCTTTGTTTTAATGGGGAAGTATGGGATATGGATATGTATCAATAAAGGTCCATCATTAATTATAAATCTATTCATCCATTCACTCATTCATCCTTCCACTTCTATGCATTATCAATAATCTCTATTTACTAGTCTGTCTTTCCCTCTGTCTTTCTACATATGTAACATGTTTTACATATACGTAGTATATACATAGAAAAAAAGAGGAATATTTAGAAGATGCCAGGCAAAACTAAAGGCTCCATATGATGCAAGCTATTGAGAACTATATTACTGCTAAAATCTTAATAAATAAATAATTAAATAAGTAAATAAAGTGAATCTTAATTCAAATGAAAAAAATGACATTTGAAATGAGCATTGCTTAAATATGCTTACGTTTATTCATATACTTACTATTTATATTTATTTTTGCTTAATACATAAGAAATAAAAATAAAAACATTTCATTTTGTTTAAGAAGTTACTCTTGGATTACCAGAATGATGATATTTACATTGTGAGCTCTATTAAATTTATCATTACATGAACCATCATAGAAGTCCAGGAATTATGGACATGTACTGAGGTACTGGTATTCGTATTAGATATTCTTACTGGAGAAGAAAAGCTGTCAACTGAGGATCACTGGAACATGAAGGAGACCCCACGTCAGTTTTTCAATTCTTATATTTTTTAATATAACCTTAAAAATAATATTTATTATTTACAATTATTACATACAGTTATTTGTAGTATATACATTTTTTAAAAGATTTTATTTATTTATTTGACAGAGCAATACAAAGATAGTGAGAGAGAGAGAGAGCACAAGTGAGGAGGTGAGGGAGAAGCAGTTTCCCCGCTGAGCAGGGAGCCCGATGAGGGGCTCGATCCCAGGACCCTGGGACCGTGAGCTGAGCCAAAGGCAGATAGATGCTTAACCATCTGAGCCACCTAGAGTCTCCTGTATTGTATGGAATTTTACATACAGAGGATGAGAAGAAATTTAGTTTCATGATCTCATATTTAAGGAGGTTAAAGATTTTAGTAAAGTCACTTAATTATTAATAAATCTGATGGCTTGGTTAGTATCCTAGAGAAATAGAAAAAAATTACCTAGCTGTTGAGAGAAGAACCAAATAAATAGGTATTTCAGATTGGAGGAGATTTACATACATTTTGCTTTCACAATATATTAGATAAAAGAAAAGTTTAGTTTTGAGGGATGCACAGTTTGAGAGAGTTTGGTTTGTTTATTACTTAAGTCGAGAAGTGTGTGTGTGTGTGTGTGTGTGTGTGTGTGTGTGTGTTTGAAGATCAAAGAACAGAAAGGATAACATTAAAGATAGAAAATTGATTGATTGGTGACAGGAAGTTGTAGAGGAAGAATTGTTTCTTCACTTGGCCTGGTGGAGAAGTAAGCTTTCAAAGCAAAAAGATGTGTCTTTGAAACAGGAGATGAAAGAGAAAGCTTGGACTTGGTGAACAATTTCAAGTTTAGAAAAGAGGAGAAAAAAAATGAAGAAATTCATCAGAATAGCCACAGAATTTCAGAATGTAAGATGCAGAATTTTCTGCTAATTGTCATAATATTAGAGATTGACTAGTTCCATGTAGTGAAGTATTGGAAAAACTCTTTTGAGTGATAAGGGATCAATTAGCAATAAAACTGATAACCATCAGGTACAAGGTAAAGGGAGGAGACAATAGGATAGGAGATTGCTGATAAACTGAGGAAGTTGGAAAAAGATTGAAATAGCTTATAGAGGCACCCATAGGCATAATTTTCTTGTAAAGAGAGAAAAAGAGGAAAGAAAGAAAAAAAAAAGAAAAGGAAAAATAAAAGATAAAGAATCCATTAGTCCTCGAATGGAGTTGAGCCTCTTATAAATGATATAATGAAAACATCATAATTCTACCATTTAAGTCATATATGTATTTTCAGAATTTATATGTTCTGATAGCACAGCCAATGAACTATTGACTTGTACAAGTTTTTCTTTTCTATTAAATGGATTCAATGCTACAAATAAATATATTACAACTATTTCTACTCATAACCTGTCTTCCTTCCTTCCTTTCTTCCTTCCTCCCTCCCTCCCTCCCTCCTTCCTTCTTTCCTTCCTTCCCTCTTTCCCTCTCTCCCTCCTTCTTTCCTATCTTCCTTTTTTCTCTTTCCTTGCACAAATATTTTGAGTGCCAAATATATGCTAATCATCAAAATATACAGTACTGATTTGTAATCATCTCCAATCTAGTAGGAAAGAGACACAGATTTTTTGATTACAGAGTCACAGGGTATGATAGTGGCAAGCAGTGTTACAGTAGAGCATTAACTCTTGAAGGATGATATAACAGACTGTAATATTGCTTACAAATGCCCTTTGTCTTGCAACTGGCCCTTTCCTGAGACCTCTCCTTTACCCAATAGCCTTGGCTCTGTGACTTGTTTTTGAAATAAAATGCAGATGAAAGTGACAAGCAGAAGTTTTATAAACCACTGCAATCTCACTTTTTTTTTCCCTGTCACAGTACCACAGTGTTCTAGAGAAAAGCCATTTTAAGCCTAGATCCCAGAATGTAGAGTACATGAAGCAGGACCACAGCCTACCCACAATGGACATGCCCATGAGAGAAAAATAAACATTGGTAAGCTACTAAGACCCAGCCATTAAAAAGATATGGTTTACTTTGGAGATGAAAGTTCAATGCAAATGTGTACAAAGGGTGAGAAATGGAAGGCAGGGGATGATAGGTGTGGTTCGGGGTGGTGGGGAGGATGGCAGGAAACTGATTAATTTATGTCTTAAGTCAAAGAGACTTTAATTCTAAAAGTTAATAGTCACTGGAGGCACCTGGGTGGCTCAGGCAGTTAAGCGTATGACTCTTGATTTCAGATCATGATCTCAAGGTCCTGAGAAGGGCTCCAAGCTCAGCATAGAGTCTGCTTGTCCCTCTCCCTCTGCTCCTCCCCCCACTCCCTCTCTCACAAACAAACAAACAAACAAACAAATTAAATATATAATAACTGAAAGAAGGAGTCACATATGATCAGGTTCGATTTCTTGATGTGAAAGAAGAGAGAGAGAGCATGAGAGTTTTGGTAAATAGATTGAAGGTGAAATGAGACTGGAAAAGAAACCAAGTAAGAGGCTTTGTAACAATTTTATTCTGTGAAGGTTTTTCCAGGTTCTGATCCCTTTCACCACCACTCCTCCCACATACCTGCCCCCTAGCTCTGGACATTTCTTTGTTCATTTGCTGATTTTATTTTTTAAGATTTCATTTATTTATTTGACAGAGAGAGATCACAGGTAGGCAGAGAAGCAGGCAGAGGGGGGTGGGGGGGAAGCAGGCTCCCCGCTGAGCAGAGAGCCCAATGTGGGGCTTGATCCAAGGACCCTGAGATCATGACCTGAGCTGAAGGCAGAGGCTTTAACCCACTGAGCCACCCAGGCGCCCCTTATTTGCTGATTACTAATATTCTTCAGTCTTCTTAAGGTTGCTAAAGGTAACTCAGCCCCAAAAAATAAATTCTGAATTATACCTGATCCTTAGAAGTTTTCTTGAGTAAATAAAGGGAATGATTCTCCTCCACCCAAAACCAACTGATAAAGTACTTTCCTTAGCTTTTTTTTTTTTTTTTTTTTTGGCCCCATCAGGTCTCTGAAGGGTTGTTCTGTGTGATAAAGTCCAGGGAAACAGAAGAAACATTGTATCAGCATCAACAATGGGGGGTTAGGGGTAGGAAGAAAAGAAAAGCCTGAGTTTCCAGAGGCTGCCTTTACTTTTGCAGCTGTCTTGGCATCATTCTGCATGTGTCAGTTTTGCATTTCACTTTCAACACAAACTCTGTAGTCTTTACAAGCAGCTCTCAGCATTATGGAAATTCACTTTTTGTTGGTGCCTGAGGGTGATCCAGGGGCTTAGAATCTGGAAACTGTGGAATCTGGAAACTTTCACGCGGCTGCAAGACCCAGCCTTTTTAATCTCATTTTGGTTGTAACCGGCTTAAAGGCAGATAACACAGGATTCTGTTACCTTCCTGAGGAACTGGCCTGTTGAGGTATTTTCTTATAACAGAAGAAGAGGAAGCAGAGAAAAAGATAATGAAATTAAGCCTAAATTGGCTCAAATTTCAAGGATCTTCTGGAACAGAATTTCTTGAAGTGTTTGTGGAAGAGGGATTTTATTTCCACCATCATCTACCTAGCATGGAGCTATACTTTACTACATTTAACAAAATGAATTGCTAGAATAATAAAAACGAAAAAGGTATACAAGGTGCCTGGGTGGCTCAGTCAGTTAAGCATCTGCCTTTGGCTGAGGTCACGATCCTGGGGTCCTGGGATGGAACCTCACATAGGGCTCTCTGCTCAGCTGGGAGCCTGCTTCTCCCTCTGCTCCTCACCTTGCTTGTGCTCTCTCTCACATTCTCTCTCTCATGCTCTCTCTCTCTCTTTCTCAAAGAAATATTTTTTAAAAAGACATACAAAATATAAGTCTAAATTTTTTAGAGTCAGGCATAAAATTGCTCTGTGAAGTTTCTATAGTTGTTTCTAAATATTTAGTTTTAATTTTTGTATTGATATTGTTATAGACTAAAAAAAGTTTACAGACAAGACCTGCTCTAAAACCACCTTTAGATTAGAATAATAAAAGAATAATAAAATCATATTATGCAACATATTTTGTAACATATAAAATTCAGATTAAATATCAAATAAAGAGGTAAATTGTAAAACCAACCATCTAAAAAGAGTTGTCCTGACAGCATTATTAATGATCTCTTATTAAAATAAATCTCTCTGTACTGAAGTCCCATATGGCCATCTAATTTAGAATGAGTCACCAGCCGTATTTTATCAAAATAATGCTTCAAAAACAATATTTCAATTTAATTTCTCAATTTTTGAAAGTTTCATACTCATTCATATGTATTTTGTTCAGACTGAATAAATACAGCAAAATGAAGAAACATTGAAATGGTTAAAGAATTCCAGTCTATGGAATAGAAGCAGAAAACCAGATTCTCTCTTTCTCTCTTTTTTCTTTTTTTGTAATGAAAGTGGCTAAAGTCCTATAAAGCAAAGAACTGAATAGTTAATTGGACTTGATTAAACAAGTAAAATTGCTAACATTTAAGCTCCTCCCCAAATTCATATATTGCTTCTATTTGGATTGGCTACTGATCTTGAAAACGGAAAATGTTGTACTACATTGAGCTCCTACTTATCTCCAAAGAAAATCAATAAGCCATGGTGATTAGCAACATTTCCACTGGTGGCATATAAAAGTGCATTGCAACCTTTACCAATATTAAAACATTAAAGATAATAACTGAAACGTTATGTTTATTTTTCTCGGGGATTCTGGCAACACTACTCACAGCCGCAGTTAAGGCACTGGAGGAAATATAATTAAATTTCAACATAGAGAAACCTCCCCAGGAATGCTTAGGATGTGTTTCAACATGTTATTTATGCTACACAACAATTCCTCATGAAGTTTAATGATAGCTGCCTTTATACATAACAAGTGATAAGTATGCTTTTAAGATACAAAGAGTTATGAAACTGACTACTTACAAAAAGACTGGAGGATGTTAACATATACTTCCGTATTTCCGTTTAAAAAGGACGCGCTTTGTATTGTCATAGCATAAGAATGGGATGGGATAAGGTAAGCAGCGCTCCTCCGTGTTGCGTTAGGGAGAGATAATCTGCAAACTTTTATCTAGTAATAAACAATGTCATAGTGAGAGAGAATGTGATATTTTGGGCTGCAGAAAGCTTTTCATTTCACTACAGGAGCTACTACTGAGCGAGGGGACGCTCATTCTCTCAATTTTATCATAAAAAAAATTAAATGTAGATAAGAAAATAACAGCAACATGAACAGGAGAAAACCTGTGGAGTGAAAATTTGTTAACTCCCTAGGAGGAATTCAATAACATGTAAGTTAGTCTTTTTGTCAAAAGGCTGCTTCACACTGGGCCTCCGGGGCCGTTTGTTCATATGCCAGAGCACCTGCTATTAATTTCTTACATCCCATTTCAGGAAGAACAATTCCTCTCTCTGTCTTCCTCACCTCTTACATCATGTTCTAGTAGGAGCATCTAAAAATAAACAAGACACAGGGGTTTTTGAACAAAAGTTCTGCATTAGTAACCCCTCAATTTTATATTTGAAAGGGTTCAAAGGTAACTTCAGTAAAATAAAAGGTTATTAATTTGATCAAGCCATAAAGCTGGCAGGTGGTTGGGCTGGAACACAAATTTCAATCTGTCTGATTTCAGAGCTCATTCATGTAACCAACACTAACCATAGAGAAAATCTGCTTATAAAGAATCTTCATGCAAGCTTCTTTAATTAAGCTACTTACTAATAGCTGGTTATAACAGTAAACATGATTTTGTTTGGCCCTTCATTTTATAGGTTAAATATGGCATTTTCTTTAGCCTTCTTTTGAAGAATTGTTGCCTTGGAAAATGGGTTTCACATTTTTCTCTCAAACATTCAACAACATCTGTAACATTCATCTCTGGATGGCATTCTCTTCATACAAAAACATATCCGCTGTGAAATACTTTCTCAAGATGTTCATTTCTAATTCTACTTGTTAGAGGGAAGCTTTCTGATCAGTGCATTCATTTCTTATATGGAGACACATCAGAATTAATAGTGGGAAAGTGGATGGCTGAAGGAATCCCCCCATGAGAGGATCTCGTTTTGTGGGACACACATGTGGTTGTAAAGGAATAAAATATGAGAGACAACCTCATGGCCCTCTGAAGTAAAAGCCAGAAACCATAGGCCAAGAAAAGGATCTTTATGCTTCCTGAAAATCATTTCCCCCCAAGGGACTGATTATACTCTTGAGTCATTTCTTCCTATCATTACTTATGCCATTTGCTACTACATCTATTTACCCAACTTTGATGTAAGTTGAAAGGAAATGGAAGATTTTTTTTTTCAATCAGATATATTAGGAAGAGTCTCTTTATTATCAGAAAATTGGTATGGATAAGCTATTTTGCTCTCAAACATTTTCCCAACAAGGGGCCAAGGTTAAATGTTTATAAAAGTTTGATTTGTTTTACTGTTCTTCCCAAAGTAATTTTACGACAATGTTCATAAGCAAGTTTTGTTGCATATTTTGCCCCCTCAAAATTTGAGTTGTAACACATTTACTTCTGAAGATTAAGAATGCAATTTTTTTTCTTTGGAAAGAACATGTTTTTGGAATTTAACTTAGCTGAAAAAATTGCAATTGCCAATTTTACTGTGATTTCTGCCTCCTAGAAAAGCCTAAAAGAAATATGTGCTGTGGTACTAAATGCCTTCAAAAGGCACAGCAACTTTATTATTGATTCCTTCTGATTTAGGGTTAAATAAGCCCTTTAACAATTCTTTTTTTTTTTTTTAATTTTATTCGTTTATTTGACAGAGAGAGATCACAAGTAAGCAGAAAGGCCAGCAAGTGGGGAGGGGGGGAAGCATGTGTTGCAAATAAATTCTCCTTTTCTATTACTGGCATTTTCATTTTGTTTTTTGTTTTTGCTTTTTAAAGTTTTTATTCATTTATTTGACAGAGAGAAAGAGATCACAAGCAGGCAGAGAGACGGGCAGAGAGAGAGGGGGAAGCAGGCTCCCCGCTGAGCAGAGAGCCCAATGTGAGGCTCCATCCCAGGACCCTGAGATCATGACCTGAGCCGAAGGCAGAGGCTTTAACCCACTGAGCACGCAGGTGCTCCAACAATTCTGTCTTGACCTAGAATTGTTGGTCAAGATTTGTTGATCAACAATTGTCAAGATTTGTTGGTCAACAATTGTTGACCAATTGTTGGTCACTCATCATTCAAACAGAAGACAAGATGCTGCAGAGGAGAGAGAACCAAATATCAGATTGTATGATGTGGCTTTCTAACATGCCCTGGAAAGTTTCTTCCCCTAGAAAAAGGAGGTGATGCAGGTAGTGATTGAGAAAAAGCAAATGTTAGAGTTATAAGAGAGTTGTACAAGAATGTAGAATTCATCCTCTAATATTTTTGGTTTGGTCATAGATATATGGCTTCAGGGAAAATCAGATAACCTCCCATTAATTTTCCTTGTGATGATATATTAAAATGCTTATCTGAATTTATATAGCCTGTATCCTTTTTACCCATTTTCATACTTCTTTAGCATCATATGCATTGATCTTAGTTTCTATACATATATACTAATATATATATATAAAATATATAAAATAAAAAGCCCAGAGGACCTTGGGCTTCGTTAGCCTAGAGGAAATGGACAACTCCTTATAGTCATAAAAATTAATCTTGTCTATCACCCTTATCATAAATGGAAGTATATTAAATTTTATAAAATGCAGGAAAAATAAATAAAACATTAATTATATGTGTAGTTTATGCCCATGACAGTATAACTGTCCATAAAAACAGTTTTTTATGTCTTCTATGAGAGTTGCCATTAAATAATATATAAATTCTTTATAAAGTATAGATCACATAGGAATAAGTATTCTCTCATCTGATTTAGATAAAATGACAATTTTCTATATCAATTAGAAATACAGGTCTGTCTCATGCCTTGAGAAACTGGATATTATTTCAAGTCAAATTTTCTTATTTTAATTTTGTGCATGGTTTTCTCTTCATTATAGAATGTGGTTATGTTAAGATATTATGAAATATGAGAGATTACAATTTGTGTACCGGGACTTTTACTCAAACAAAATCAGTTCATTGTCTCAGAGTTATAGTCTCCACAGTGACATAGTGATCACTGGGAAAATCTACCAAATCCCCCCCCCCACTCTCTCCTCTTTCCCAGACACATGTAGTTATCCAACATGTGGAACATCCCAACAATGATGCTCTCAATTGTGTGAGGAAAGCTACACCGGAGGTACTGGTAGACAATAGGTCTTCTTCGCCCCTTACAGGTCAGGAGCTCCTGCTGCTGCATTTTGTTTTGTTTTGTTTTGTTTGACTTTTTTTTATTATGTTCAATTAGCCAACATACAGTACATCATTAGTTTTTGATGTAGTGTTCAATGATTCATCAGTTGCATATAGCACCCAGTGCTTATCACAACACATGCTCTCTTTAATACCCATCACTGGCTACCCCCACCCTCCCCTCCCTTCTGTAACCCTCAGTTTGTTTCCCAGAGTCCAGAGTCTCTGGTTTGTCTCCTCTGATTTCTTCCCATTTGGTTTTCGCTCCCTTCCCCTATGGTCCTCCCTGTGATTCCTTATGTGATTCCTGTGATTCACATATGAGTGAAACCATATGATAATTGTCTTTCTCTGACTGAGTTATTTCACTTAGCATAATCCCCTCTAGTTACATCTATGTCCATGCAAATGGTATGTATTTGTCCTTTTTGATGGCTGAGTAATATTCCATTGTATAGATGAACCATATCTTCTTTATCCATTCATCTGTTGAAAGACATCTCAGCTACTTCCACGGTTTGGCTATTGTGGACATTGCCACTATGAACATTGGGGTGCATGTGCCCCTTCTTTTCACTAAATCTGTATCTTTGGGGAAAATACCTAGTAGTGAAATTGCTCGGTCATAGGGTAGCTTTATTTTTAATGTCCTGAGGAAGCTCCATACTGTTTTCCAGAGTGCTTGTACCAGCTTATATTCCCACCAACACTGTAAGAGGATTTCTCTTTCTCCACATCCTCGCCAACATTTGCTTCTTAGTTTTAGCTACTATGTTTGCAGCACCCCTGCAATAAGTTAGAATTTTGAGAACCAGTATGCACTGCCTCTCACTCATCACCAAGTCCCTTACCTATGTTCCTCCAGTCACACATGCAGAAGTCCTCATCCCTGTTTACACTCATTTCCTTTGAGTTTATTAATCTAAAGGGACTGCTTGTTTATTTTGTGATGTTCCTTGTTCCCCTGCCTCCCCCCATTCACTCTGGAGGCACAGTACTCAAGAGTTAGAGGTGTGACTCCCAGACCAATTTTTCATTATTTGAACAATCCTAATAACACATACAGTTGATTTAACTTCTGCCCTCCCTTTCCAATACATAAATGCTCATATTCTGAAAAGCAGGTGGAAGATTCCTTCTACACTTTTTATTTATTTATTTTTGTTTATGGCTTGCAAGAGATAATATCCATGCAGCTCAAAGTGTACATTGTCTAAGATTAAATACCAATGTTATACTTTACTCTTCAGGTACTGACTCCTAGTCCATGAGTCAGTACTCCTTTTATGGAGTCTACTGAGTGGAAAAGTAACAGGAGGGCACAGAGAGATTAGCGGGACAAAGTAAGTAAATCACTTGTTAAACATAATTTTGTTAAAATTACAAAAGTATATTATTGATCCACATTTTAGATGTATTGGTAAATCCATGTTGATCTATGTAACATTTAATAAAAGTAAAGAATTACAGGTTTTCAAAGGTCTCAAATTTTATGAGAGTCTTGGATTGGAATATCAATTTTGATTGTCCACTTGTCAACTTGTTGTATGACCCTTAGGTGAGTAGCTTAATCTTTTTAAGAATTATTTCTTTATCTATCATATGAGGGTTTTAGGTTTCATATTCCTGTGATTTAAAATTTCACCAACTCTGGTCCCCTGGGAACCACAAGAACTAGAGTGTTGTGCACAAGCAAGGAGAAATATCCAGCCAATCATTTCAGTTCCTGTAGGCAGAGAAGAAATTCTCCCATCAGACATTAGTATACAGATGGAGTTGTAAAAGCTGCTTTAATACATATTTTAACATGATGTTTGTGAGTGTAGAAGATTTAAAATAAGTTTCCTGCTATGATGTTGTCTGAAGATGTTTTTACTGTTGTGTTTTTATCTAACATCTAGAGAAGGGGGCAGCTCAAGTGACTTCTCAACGAGCTCTATATAGCTCCATTATATATATATAAAATCACAAATTTTAGTGTTCAATGGTGTGTATTACATAGTTCTAATAGTTCTTGGAGTTTTCCATATATTTGTTGTTTTAATAAAATTTTGGTTGCTATTTTGCTCAGTAATTCCACACCGCTAGAATGCCAATAAAATTTTGGTTTCATTTTAATGATACTCAGTTTATTTCTAAGATAAATAGTTTAAACATTACTTATACAATTATGCAATACTTTATTTCATATTTTATTTCAATATACAATATACAGTACTTTATGAAATACTCTATGCAATACATTTTTGTAATATAAATGAGGACCATGTTCATTAATTTGTGATTACTTAAAATACATCAACACTGGTATAAAAGTGCATTCAATCTACGTAATTTCTAGAGGATACTATTTTTGATTTGCACAAATTATTTCAGACATTATAAGTACCTCAAGTAAGTTTATGAAAATGTTTCAGTCACAAAAGCTATGTTTTAGAAAGATGAGCAGAGTTTGGTGATTTTGGCTTGCTTGTTGCTCCATTTGTTGGCTGTTGTGTATATTTTTAATAGGAAAGTAACATATACAGTTTAACAAGAAGCTACTGACTCTCAGTGGGGTCTTGTGCTTTGCTACCATGTCTATCATTTGAGCAGCCTGCTGCAGCAATCCTAAACTACATTCATTCTTTGCAGTGCACTACACTGTTTCACATTTTCCTACCTCATCTAGGATTGTTTCTTGTTTCTTCTATGCCTTTTATATCAAGACCAACTAGGAAACTACTACCTTGAAGGTTAATCTTAAATCTAATTTTCCTAGTCAAATACTGAAAATCATCTAAGTAGTTTGGAATATTACAATAAAATACTATGGAATTGTAAAGAATTAGAAGCAAAAACATCTGTAGGTGGTGATATGGGAGATAAGCAGATTATATTGTACAAAGCAAATTATGATTTGTAGATACCACTGCCCGTCATGGTCAACTCCGCCATGTTCTTTCCCATCACGATGGGTGGCGAGCCCTTGAGCTGCATCTCCTTCGAGCTATTTGCAGACAAAGTTCCAAAGGCAACAGAAAACATGTGCTCTGCGCAGTGGGTAGAAAGGATTGATTATAAAGTTTCCAGCTTTCACAGGATTATTCCAGGATTTATGTGCCAGAATGGTGACTTCACAAGCCATAATGGCACTGGCAGCAAGTTCATCAATGGGGAGAAATTTGATGATGAGAATTTCATCCCAAAGCATATGGGTCCTGGCATCTTGTCCATGGCAAGTGCTGGACCCAACACAAATGATTCCCAGTTTCTCATCTGTGCTGCCAAGACTGAGTGCTTGGATGACAAGCATGTAGTCTTTGGCAAGGTCAAAGAGGGTATGAATATTGTGGAAGCCTGAAGGGCTTTGGGTCCAAGAATAGCAAGACCAGCAAGAAGATCAAAGTTGCTGACTATGGACAAACCTAATAAATTTGACTTGTATTTTATCTTAACTACCAGACCATTCCTTCTGAAGCTCAGGAGAGCACCCCTTCACCCGCATCTGCTGGAAATACCCTATAATCTTTGTCTTCTGTTCTATGGGTTCTATATTTTCTTCATTCCCTTCCATGTCTAGCTGGATTGCAGAGTTAAATATGATGATGAAATAAAAACTGAACAAAAAAAGTAAATTATGCTAACCTTTATGAAAAAAATAAATGTACATATCTACATTTTTATATGTAAAATACTAATGAAAGCATTAACAGTACCTGGATCTAGGGTAGGATGGAAACACTTCCTTCGTAGACTTTTTTACTTGAATATTTTACTATATTCATATGTTACTTTTCAATTAATAATGATTTTAAAATATCCTTCAAACTGTTGTTTTCTTCTCCCACTCAAGCAAAATTAATCATGACTTGCTTGTATCTTAAATGTTTAGTCTTCAAATCCTTTGTGTCTGGTACTTCAATAAGAATTTCAAGGAACTTTATACCACTTGACATATTTTTAGAGGAACATCTAAAATTTCTCATTGAAAATGGAAAAAATTGCAAGGACTTTGTAAATTGCTTCTTTCTTTTTGATTGCAAAATTCTTTTTCTGTCTTTGGCTTTAGATAATTCGACTATGCATCTAGGTGTGAATGTCTTTGAGTTTTCCTTCTTGTAGATTTTTAAGCTTCAGGATATGCAGACTAATATCCTTAATCAAATCTAGCAAGTTTTAGCCATTATTTCTTCAAATGTTGCTCCTGTTTCCCTCCTCCTGACCCCCTTTCTTTTTCTCTTTCCTCCTCCTCTTTCTTCTTCTTCTTTTTCTTTTTTGTCTTCTTCTAGAAGTCCCTTTATGCATACATTTTTATGATTGATAGTGTTCTGCAGGTCTATAAGGCTCCATTTATATATCTTTTTTTTTTCTTTTAGATCCTTAGATAAGACCATCTCAATTGATCTATGTTCAAGTTTTAAATAATATATATTGGCAGCTCTGGAAATCAGAGTCCTTCCCACCCACCAGGATTTGTTGTTGCTGCTGTTTGTCTGCTTGTTAGTGACTTTCTTGAACTAATTCTGTCATGTCTAAATCCCCTGTCCTATGTGGCCACTGAATTCCATGCTTGATTATCATAGTTATCTAATATTTCCCTGAGATATTCTTATATTCTTTGAACTCATAAGTTTCCAGCTTTGCTGACGGGTACTGAGAGTGTGTTCATTTAAACTTTTAACATTCTACTAGAGAGTCTACAAGCTGCCTTCGGCATCATCTTCTGCTCAGACAGAACCTCAAAATCAGCCAAAGATAAGAGTTTAGGGTCTTTTTAGATCTTTCCTGGATATGTGCATGTCCTTCTAGGTTTCCACATGTATGTAAGAGTTTTCAAAGCTCTCTATGACCATTTGATTCCTCAATATTTTTTTCTCTTAGGATTTCTTTTTTAGCCTTTGTTAATTCCAGTTGATAATCCCACCTCAGGCAGCTGTGATCTGAAGCAATTGTTGCTGATTATATTTTACAAAGGTTCTCTAGGTAGGGCTGTTCATACAGAGGAAGCTCTCAGTCAGGTTAAATAGAAACAAACCAGGAAAACTGAGCTTCTCTAAGGAATTTTCAGACAAGTCAAGTAGTGACAATTTCTAGGATAATGGTTTTGGTGAACCTAAAACATATCTGTCCTGCCACCTCCAATGGCTACCAGGTTCCTGGTTTTCCTAGTTCTTGTGGTTGTGAGAGTGTTGGTTTTCAAGGCTACCATGGAGCTGGGTGGGGGAGGATATGATCTGGACAAGGTAAAAGATTTGTTCTTAAAGAGTTTCTGCTTTTTCTTTCTTTTTTAGATAAATAATCATTGGATTTCTTCAAGCTTTCCATTAATTTTAAGATTTCAGAAAAAGTTAAATTTGACCATACGTGCAAGTCTATTTCTATAGGGGGCAGATTTTGAGAGATCCTTACTCTACCATTTTAGAAGCTGCATCTCTGAATATACTTTCTTGGAAATGGTAAATAAAGATGTCTACCAATTAGCTGATGTAATACTTCTCCATTAGATTGACTTTCTTTGCTCATATCCATGCTGTGTGTGCTTTTTCTTCAACTAGGTTCATGATTTCTTTGAAGTAACAGGCCATGCCTTTTTTTTTTTTTACTGCCAAATACAGAGCATAGTAACTGCCCTTCAGATGTTAAATGAATGACTAAATAAATACACAAAATTCTGCATTCCCTTTATTTTTGTCATTCTGTATTTATAAACCACCCCCCCCCAGCAGTCTTCTCCAGCATCATCTTGCATAATCTCTATTCCAGCTACACTGGCTTCCTTTTGTGTTCTTAAATGTATCTTTCCTCTCAAGACCTCTACAACTATTCTTCTTTTTTTCTCTTCCTGAAATATTTTTGCCTTGATTGAATTCTATTCATAATTCAAATTATAATTCATATTCCACTTCTTTAGAAACATTTATACTGACCCACTCTTCCAACATTAATAAGGTTCCCCTTGCCATGTGCCCTATGTGAAATATATATATAAAATCACAGGGTTTGGGAAGCAAAGGAAAATTAACTTAAGCAAAGGAAAGTTTTAGTTTCTAAAGCATTTATCTTAAGTATATATGTGTGTATATATATGTGCTAATTTAAAAGCTTAATATTCACTTCATATTTCATATCCTTCAGTTATATGGATAATAGCCATGTACTATTGATTCTTATTTAGCATTTAATGTACATTAACATTTTCTAAATAGCAATGTCTCGTTACAATTTCGAGTAGATTGTCATTTATCTATTAATTTGAACCACTGAGAAAAGAGACTTTATGTGTCAAGGTTATGAGATGCTAAAAGACGGCATTTAATTATCTTATATTTGAATATGGAAGTTGAGAAAGAGCATGATATAGGGCTAATGGACCAGCAAAAATGCAAAGTACCATTCAGCACTAAAGTAATTGGGCAGAACAGTGGAAAAGACTACAATAAAAGATTACTTCGTTAATTTTAAAATTAAAGGGCAAGATAAGGTGGTCACTATCATAGGGTTATTAAGGTAAAACAAGCTAATCAGCACATTTCAAATGTAAAGTTGTCAGCTAATCATTCAGTGATTACCAATTTCTGAAGAGTACAAAAGAAAGCAATTTATTCTCACATTATCAATCAAATCATGCAATCAAATGTTTTACCGAAGAAAAAAACCTTCTTAATTTATTTTTATCTTTCCTTAATATAATTTAACTATCATGCATTGGTAGGCAAACTATAAGAATATGGTAATTTTTATTTCATCTGCCTAAGCATCAGAAAAAATGACTTTCTTATCAAAATAATGTTAAATGTCAAAGCCTTTCAAGCTTGACTAGTGGTTGTTAATGTGAACCACAGACTAAATTATATCCTCAAATCTCTCTTACAAAAAAGCTTTACTAGTAGAAATCTTATAAGCATATTATATCATAAACACCTTACTAACAAAAAGTCAGCATGCAGACTGCTAAATCTAGAAATTGGAGGGAAACCTATAACAGAGAGAAACTAGTTTTTCAAAAGCACAAAACAAAGCTAAAAACATTTTTTACAAAGAAATATCTTAAATTAAGTAGCAAATAAAGAAAAAAAGCTAGATGAGGAAAAGGTCAGATGATTATACTGAGGACCTATATTTCTTCAGTTTTCCTAACAGAAGAAAAAAAAGAGAGAGAGTATTTAATGAACTCTGATGAGCATGTAAGTGAAATAGTTGTGTATAAAATTGATAAATATCAGGCAGATAGATAGATTAATGATAGATAGATAGATAGATAGATAGATAGATAGATAGATAATGAGATAATGGATAATAGAAGCATAGATAGATAAATGGAATTTTGCTCCTGGACATGATAGAGTATCAGGGAGTAGAGATCCCCTATAGCAAAAACAAACAAACAAGCAAAAAACAAAAACAAAGGAAGCAAATAAGATGAACCATTCAATTTCTCAAGCTTTCTCTCTTGATTCAATTTCTGGGCTATATAAGCAGGAAGGGGAAAACCAAATTAAGTCATAATAGTTTGAGTGAATCAGGTAACTGAGACAGATGGGAACTGTGTGGCAGGATATGCAGAAAAGCATTATGCAATAGAGGAAGTCTCAGGAGTCCTTCTAAGTCTTTTCTGAATATACAGAAGTATACGCATAGGGTGAAACCACCAGTCTGAGCAGGAGTGATCAGAGGACTGGGAATTAAATGATTTCTGGAGCAGCCATAGTTCTGGAAACTGTTTGAATTTCAATCAACCAGAGAGTGTAGTTTTCAAAGATCACTTGGGGCACTCTTAGAGACCACAGAGACAAACGGCCTAACCTTAGTGTTTAGACTAACTCCTCCTCCAGTCAAGGCTACTCTACACGTACTATCAGATAGTTTAAAAACCAGCCTCCAAAGGATAAAATTAAACCAAAGTTACTTAACTGCCTGCCAATGCAAGCTCTAGTTCTCTTTCAAGGAAGATAACAAAATTCAGACACACAAAAACATAAAATTCAAAATATCCAAGATCAAAGAAGCAAGAAAATGTAATGAATACCCGGGAGAAAAATTAGTCAACACACACACACACACACACACACACACACACACACACACAGAGAGAACAGAAATAACAGCTAGAGATTAAAATAGCTCTTCCAACAATATGCCATTGTTTAAGGAAAAAAATATATGAACATAATATGCAAAGAAATGGAAATATAAAATGATCCTAAAAGAACATCTAGAGATGAAAAATAAAGTATCTAAAAGGAAACCATAGAATTATAGGAGTCCAATCACTGTAGGATAACAATCAATGAGCACTTCGGTAAAAACTAACTGAAAAGAAATACAGAAAAGCACTGCATTATGCCAAATTATAAATAGTATCTAGTGGTCTAACATACATGTATCTGGAGTCCAGAAAGCAATAGGTGAGGAGGGAGAAGACAAAAACTTTTCTAGAAGAAAAAAAAACTGTAGCTGATCCACTTTGAAAAATAGTATGTCTGTTCCTCAGAAAACTAAAAATAGAACTGCTTTATGATCCAACAATCCACTTATGGGGATAGAGCCAAAGGAAATTAAAGCAGGATCTTGAAGAGATATCTGCACTCCCATGTTAATTTCAGCATTATTCACAGAATCAAGATATGGGAACAACCTAAATATCCATCAACACATGAGTGGATCAAGAAAATGTGACATGTACATACAATGGAATGTATTAAGCCTTAGAAATAGGGGAATCATGCCATGTGTAACAATGTGGATGAATCTGGAGAACATGGTGCTAAGTGAAATGTCAGAGGCAGAAGGACAAATACTGCACAATCTCACCTGTACAGAAGCAGAGAGTTTAATAATGATTGCCAGCAGCTAGGAGGAGGAAGAAATGAGGATATGGGGATCAATGGAAACAAAACTTCTGTGATGTAAAGTAAGTTCCAGAGATCTAATATGCAACAATGTGACCTCAGTTGATACTACTTCGTTGTGTATTTGAAATTTGCCAGGAAGGTAGATCTTAAGTGTTTTCATTCCATTCACAGAAAGCAAAGGGAAGGGAAGGGAAGAAGAAGGAAGGGAGAAGAGGAGAGAAGAGAGAAGGGAAGGTGATAACTATCTGAGGTGAGAGATGTGTTCATTAGCTTGGTTGTGGTGACTATTTCAGAAGGTGTATCTACATCACATCACCAAATTGTACAACTTAAATATATATAATTTTTAGGAATATTTTTAACAGTTTTAGGTTCACAACAAAATCGAGAGGAAATTACCAAGAGTTCTCATACACTCCCTGTCCCCACACATGCATAGCCTCCTCCATTAGGAACATTTCTTGCTAGAAGGGTACATTTGTTACAATTGAAGAACATACACTGATATATTATAATCATCCAAAGACCATACTTTGCATTACAGCTCACTTTTAGTATTGCACATTGAGTGGGCTTGGACAAATGTATAAATGCCATGTATCTATCATTAGAGTATCATACAGAGTATTTTCACTGCCCTAAAAATCCCTTCTCCCTGCCCCAATCACTGATTTTTTTTTTTTTTTAATTTTGAGTACCGTTAACACACAATGTTACATTAGTTTCAGGTATACAGCATAGTGACCCGACAAGTTTATACATTATGCTATGCTCTCCACAAGTGTAGGTAGGTACCTTCTATCCTGATCTATTGTTACTACAATATCATTGACTATATTTCTTATGATGTGCCTTTTCTTCCCCTGACTTATTTGTTCCAAACTGGAAGCTTGTATTTCTCACTCTCCATTGCCCATTTGGCCCCACCACTAATCTTTTTACTTTCTCCACAGTTTCGCCTTTTTAATTGTGCACAATATGTAGTATTTTAGTCTTTTCAGAGTGGCTTTTTTCACTTAGTAATATGTATTTAAGTTTCCTCCAAGTCTTTTCATGGCTTGAAAGCTCATTTCTTTTTAGTGTAGAATAGTATTCCATTATTTGGATGTAGCATAGTTTATTTATCCATTCACCTACTGAAAGATTTCTTGGTTGCTTCCATGTTTTAGCAATTATAAATGAAGCTGCTATAAACATTCATGTGAAGCTTTCTGTGTGGTTATATTTTCAGTTCTTTTGAGGAAATGCGAAGGAGCTTGAATGATATAGTAAGAATATGTTAATTTTGTAAACAAAACAAAACAAAACAACAAACCCACAAAACTGCCTTCCAAAGTGGCTGTACCAATTTGCATTTCCATCAACAATGAATGCAAGTTCTTCTTGCTCCACATCCTCATCAACGTTGGATATTATTAAGGTTCCAGATTTTGGCCACTCCAGTAGGTAGGTAGTGGTATCTCATTGTTATTTTAATTTGCGTTTCCCTGATGACATATCATGTAAAGCATCTCTTCATGTGCTTATTTGTCATTTATATTTCTTCTTCGGTGAAGTTTCTGTTAAGGTCTTTGGCCCATTTTTAAATTGGGTTGGATGTTTTCTTAATATTGAGTTTTAAGAGTTCTTTGTACACTGGATAAATATCCTTTATCAGAGCTATTTTTTGGAAATAATATCTCTTAGTGGCTTGTCTTCTCATTCTCTTTACATGGTCTTTCACAGAACAGAGTTTCTTAATCTGAATGAATTCCACCTTATCCATTCCTTCCTTCCTTTGGTGCTATACCTAAAAAGTAATCACCACACCCTAGGTCACCTAGATTTCCTCCTATGATGTCTTCTAGGAATTTTATGGCTTTACATTTTATATTTAGGTCTGTGATCCATTTTGCGTTAGTTTTTGTTAAAGATGTAAGGTCTGTGTCTAGATTTTCCTTTTGCATTTGCATGTCTAGTTGTTCCAGCACCATTTCTTAAAAAGATACTTTTAGCTTCATTTTGCATTGCCTTTGCTCCTTTATCAAAGATCAATGGACTATATTTATGTGGGTCTATTTTTAACCTTTCTGTTCTATTAATCTATTGTCTGTTCTTGTAACAATAACATATTGTCTTGATTACTGAACGTGTCTACTTTTTAATTGAATGTAATTATAATTCTTCTTGATTACATTTTGTCCATTTCCATTAAGATCCTAAATTGCTGATCATCTTTTCATAATATCTCCAAACGCTTGTTGGAGGATGTTTAATTCACTTTTGAGTGTTGCGTGATACTCAGTTTTTTTTTTTTTTTTTTTTTTGATCCTTGGTTGTTTTCTTCGTGGGGTGGTTTCATCAGCTGAAATGTTTTTATTTGAATTTTTAAAATTAGATTTGTATGAATCGAGTTGATTGTTTTTTCTCTTCCTAGAAATTTGTTAACACTGGTTTAAGTTCAAATACACATTCTCTTGTCGGTAAAGTATAATTTTGTTGATTGTTTGAGTGGTGAGGCATATGTTGTTTCTTTCATTCCTGTAAGAATTTTAATTTTCCTCTATTACTTTATTCTTTGCCTTCACTGTCACTTACACATGGGGTACTACCACTTCTCTATGTGTCTGATCTTCCCCATGCAGTGCTTCTCGGAAGTTTCCACCTCTGTCCTATATGGCTTCAAGTTCCTACCTTATAGTGGGTGTTGCGAAATACCAATTCCCAGATGGTTTGTTGGACACTAAATGTTGGGTTGGGCTTTCTAGTTGTGATTTTGCCTTTGTTTCATCTATGTTCTCCATCTTCCTCTTCTCTTTTCTCATATTCTCCTAAGTCCCCTCTCCCTGAGAGTGGGCATCTTGGAAAGAGTTTTGTTGGAGTTTGGTGTTTGTAATAATCTCTGCCTCTAGATATATTTTTTTTTTAAGATTTATTTGTTTATTTGAAAGAGAGACAGCAAGTAGTTGGGAAGGGGCAGAGAGAGAGGGAGAGAATCTTAAGTAGGTTCCACATCCAGTGCAGTCTGACATGGAGCTTGATCCCATAACCCTAAAATATGATCTGAGACAAAATCAAAGAGTCTGATGCTTAACCAACTGAGCCACCCAGGCACCCCTACTTCTAGCTATTTTTAAAAGGTAGGCCATGTGTATTTGTCTCCTGGATTACACTACATCTCTCTTAGTCTCTTTCTCTCTCTACCTCTACCTCTATCTCTTTCTCTCAGAAGATAAAAATGTAGAGATCTGGGGGCACCTGAGTGACTCAGGGGTTAAATGTCTGCCTTCGGGCGGGTCATGATCCCAGCGTCCTGGGATCGAGCCCTGCATCGGGCTCCCTGCTCGGCAGGAAGCCTGCTTCTCCCACTACCATTCTCTCTGCTTGTGTTCTCTCTCTCACTATGTTTCTCTCTGTCAAATAAATGAAATCTTTAAAAAAAAAAAAAAAAGGTGTAGAGATCTGGGCTCCCTTCATTATCCCTCAGACTCAGAAATTGTAAAAATATATTCTTTTTTTAAAAAAAATCCAATTTTAGTATAAAGCTTGATTTTATTTCTACATATCTATTATTAACTTAAAATAATCAAAAAATCATTATATACATTAAACATTTACAATTGAATATAAACACATTTCTCAAATTTTCCCATAATTTAATTTATTGAATTGTCAAAAATCATATTTTATTAATAAGAAAACTGTAATTAGTCAGTGACTTGACTAAAGCCAAATGATAGTAGAGATAGACCTAAATAAACTGAGCCATTTGGACATAAATTTATTTCTCTTCCTACTATATGATAGTTCCCTGGGTCCAGACATCTAATTGAACAAATTATTTTTTTTAGTGAATACTAATTTTTAAGATAACAAATTCTAACCTCATTAATGGGAGCATTCTCACTAGTTCACCTTGGTTATGAAACTGTTTTTACTTCACCAGATGTCTGAGCATTGCTCTTAAACTCTTTATGTGTATAAACATAAATAACAGAAATTTCTTTTTATTAAAGCTTATTGGAAAAAATGCAAGTGGCCTTGAGGTCCTCTCCAAATAAAATTTTATTGGATTTTAGTCAGTAGCTATGATATTATGAAACATAAAATACCTACCATAGCTTTGCAAACCAAGAGTTATAATGATTTGTTTACTTGAAAAAAAAAGCATTTAATTTGTCTCAAGTTCAAACTAACATGCTTGCCTGACTATAATTTTTATCTATTCATTCCAAATATAACATTGAAAAGTAGCATCTCTTGTCACTTACTAACCCTTGGGTCTATGCTTTTATGTTTAATTTAATATGGACTTGTGACTTCTTTTCCTTTTACAGCTGATAATGAATTAAAATAAAATAATGATTTGCTTTTACTGCCAAACAAGATGCTAGATGTCTTATTTGCCAAGTTTACAGTTTATAAGTAATGGCATGCCTTTGATTAAAAGTTTAATAAAAATACAAAATAAAAACTAAAATGTCAAAATGCTTACCTTTTACCATAAAATTATAAATTCTTACCCCATTAAATCAAGGAACACATCACTGGTGTCTACATCATTCTAACAAATATTTTGACAAGCAGTAATCCCATGATGGAAACACTGTTTTAAAAATGAAACATTCAGTAGTGTAGAAAGTTTCTTGTCAAAACAATGTTCATCATGCAGTTGTCCAAAGGACTCTGATAGCTAGTGCTCACTGTATAAAAAAACCCCTACTAATTTGATATTACTCCATGTTTATTAAAATTGTCTTCAGTTAGATATGAAATCCATATATATATGGTTTGGCATAACTCTGATGGAAAAGGAAAGAAAAATTACCCTTTTGTCACTTTAGGGCACGGTGTAAATGCCAAAAATAACATGGTCCAGCCATTATTTTAATCTGAATGACTATTTGGACCATTGGTAAACTAATTATGTAATAGAATATTATTTCACACAAGTGACTATAAGTGTCATATAGCATGCTTAACTATTTTAATTGGTGGACCCAAGCTCCTCAGGTTTCTAGCTCATATTTTTTTTTTAAAGATTTTATTTATTTATTTGACAGAGAGAGAGGGATCACAAATAGGCAGAGAGGCAGGCAGAGAGAGAGGGAGAAACAGGCTCCTGCTGAGCAGAGAGCCCAATGTGGGGTTCGATCCCAGGACCCTGAGATCATGACCTGAGCCGAAGGCAGAGGCTTTAACCCACTGAGCCACCCAGGCACCCCTCTGAGCTCATATTTAAAAAAATCCATGTTTATTGTTTTGTCTCGCTATTATTTGTTAGTGTGGTATAAATAGAATATCTAAGAATTAATCCTTTGAGAGATAAATCCATTATAGAGTGACCCATATACATTTGTAAATCTAATAACTTGCGAGGTTGACAGATTTTGAGTGGAAAACACATTTGTTTTATTTCTATATATGCAGTTCTTACTGTAGCTAATAGAAATGTACCTTTATTAGTAGTACTTATTATCAAAATAAATATTATCAGTTTATTTGTTTACCATCCACCTCTAAAAATTAGAGTGTTTCTTTATGAGAACATGACCTTTGTGTGTTCATTATAATTATAGTCCTAAAACCAAGGACAGTTGCCTGGCACATGATGGAAACTCAACAAATATTTGTTATATTGGAAAAAATACCTGAACATCAACATACTTCTTTTTTCAATGAAATAATTGATTTAAATTATAGTACATAAATATATCATAAACATCTAATTTATTTGAAATGCTGACATTGCTTTGTGTTAGAAAATATCTTTTCAAAAAAAATAAAAATAAAAATAAAAATAGCTTTTCAAACATAAGCAACTTTCAGAAAGAATATGTTTGGACATATTCTTGACAAATGGCAATTAGAATTAATGGATTTTAGAATATGTTGAAATAAATTAATACCAATCTAAATACCTTTGTACAGGTTAACAACTAGAGCTTTTGTGAAAAGGGTAGCTTTTTGAGTCTGGAGTCCAGTAAGTAAAGATAACCTTCTAGGACATGATGATTTCAGAAAGACTCATAGTAAACTTATAAGCAGAAAGGCATTTTTGACTGTTGAAATAACAATCAAAACACCAGAGCATTGAGTGGGAAAAATAGAAGTGATTAATTTATCATGTGACCAAATGTTGAGGATGCATAAAAAAAAAAAATCTAAAACAAATTGTGGTGTTGTACCTAATACAAAATTGATCATGAGAAATGGACATCATTATCAAAAAAAAAAAAAAAATAGAAAGAAAGAAAAAAAGAAAGAAAGAAAGAAAGAAAGAAAGAAAGAAAGAAAGAAAGAAAGAAAGAAAGAATATATTAATAAAATAGCTACCTAAGTAAATAAATAAAAACTGGAACTGTCTGAAATGAGAAACTGAAAAAAGTCAAAGCGAGATTTAAAAACAAAATGTTAAAATAATGATAATAATAATTCTTTTGGCAATTAAACCAAAAAAGGTTCTTAAATTTTTATAAGACTTTAAATTTTCATAGCTCTTTGTAATTTTCCAAATGATTTCTCATTCCATATCTCATTTACATTTTATGAGCCTTCTGATACAGTAGGTGTACTGAGTGCCTACAAAAATATCAAACATTATGATGGGATCTGGGGATCCACAGATGAACAAGGAGCATTCCCTGACCTTTAAGAATTAAATCTATAGGTGAAAACACTGAGTTTCAGAAATGAAATGGATTTTCATTTATCCCACACCCAGATCTTCTTATTTTAAATTCAATACTTTTTAAAAATAAATGCCTAATGATAGAAGATAGATTAGCTAGATGATGATAGATAGATAATTTATTTTAGTAACTCATAAGGAAATAATAATGGATTGGTATTATTTATCACAGCAAAGTTTATAATAGCAATGAAAGTTGGGAGCAACCTGAATAATCAACCTTTGGAATTGGTATACAAAATATGATGGATTCTCACCAGGAGTAATACAATACCTCTTACAATAGGAAAGTGTGATGGGTGATTATTAGAAGCATGGACTGTGGCGTCAGAAAAGCCACAATGTCACAGTGACAAAAGTGATGGGATGCCATTTTAAAGATTCGGTAACTAAAAGACAACGACTTCTACTGTGGGAGCTCCTTCTCACTTTCTCTTGGATCATTCATTCCGAGGGAAGACAGCTGCCAGGATGGTGAACTTGGAGCAGATCTTCCAAAGCCTGACAAACACATGGTGTGTGAACTTGGCAGTTGTCCCCATCCTCATGAGCCTTGAGAGTACTGCAGTCCTGATTGACCCCTTCACTGAGGTTTGCTGGGATAACTTGAGCCAGAACCACTCACCAAAACCGCTCCCAAATTCCTGAGCCACAGAAACCGGAAGGTAATAAACGTGTGGATTTTCCAATCATGGGGTTTTATAGTGATTTGTCATACAGCAAAAAGTAGCTAGTCTGGACACCTAATATTAAATCCTAGTTCCTCCTCTGACTGGATGCCCTTAGACAGTCTTTTATTTTCCATTCTTTCCTCTATAGAGGATGCATAAAATAAAATCACATATAAGTATACATAAATTTGCATAAAAATTATTTTAGGATTTTATAAGATGATATATCAAAAGCATTTACATTAGGGTTTTGCCGTATTACATCCAATTAAACATTTCATTCATTAGTTAAGTTGCAAAAAAATATTTACTGATAAACTATTTGGAACATATTAAATGACAAAAGACAGAATTAAGACATATGTACACTGGTGAGTTCTATGAATTGTGTAAGACTGATGAATCACAGACCTTTACTCCTGAAACAAGCAATACATTCTTTGTTAATAAAAAAAAAATATGTACATAAAGTGAATGGCAGAAAATATCACAATATTTAAATCTGGCTAAAGGGCGTCTGAGTGTTTGCCACAGTATTTTTATTTTTAACATTTTTGTATAAGCTTGAAATATTTCAAATAAACTGTTTTTAAAGTATTTACAGTATAATCATTCATTTATTTTATTTTTTCAGTGTTACAAGATTGTTTGTGCACCACATAATCACTCCTTTAAAACAACACATTTTTATAGAAAAATATTCAAAAGCTATAAGAAAAAATATTAATAATGCTTACCTCTGAGTGCAGGGATTAGGAGATACATTTACTTTTTTATTTTTTCAAAATTTTGTACATTAATCATGTATGTATTAATAATATTAAATGTCTTTTAAGATCTATATATTTAAGCTAATTTGTAATCTACATTAGTTAATAAAGGAACAAAGATGTAGAAAGAAATCTAGAAAGAGGCATACATATATAATAACTGAGTAGAAAGTACAATATAAGAGTTGAACTAGAATGAGGAATGGGAAAGGCAATTCATTTAAAAAGAAATGAGAGCTCTATTTTAAGGACACTTTTAAAATTGTTTTTACTTTATAGCTTTTAGAAATAATTTATGCTTCACTGTTGTTATAATTTGATTTATTTTAAAAAAAAGTTCTATTTAGGAAAAAAATAGGACAGAAAACTACCTTGATCTCAACACAATTTCCATATGTAGATAATGCACATGGAATGACACGAATTATAGTTTTCTATTTGATGAGGTTTTATTCACTTCTATCTTTGCAAGTAGGTTGTTTTCTGGTTCTTGAAATCAAAGATCAGTTTGGTTTCTTTACTTCAGTTTGAACTGCAGATTTCTGTTACAGAAACATACATTTTTTTCTCCAGTGCTTCTGCTCAGTTTTATCACCCTCTGTCTGTACCTATGGCTCTCGTGTGTTCTCTATTTTCAGCTCAGGAAAAGCTCTTAGTATCATAATCAGGAAAAACACTGATTTTTCCTCTTTACTTTTATTCTAATTTGAAAATATCCTTCCCTATAAACTCACGACTGTTAATCCTTAATAGGGAATGTTACACACAAGTGAAAAGATATTTCAATTCCTTGTAAATATTACCTAATACTAGGACTTTGTTTATGAAAGTTACTTAAACCTGTTGCATTTCAGAAGTATGCTAGTGAGCACTGTAATAGAAAAGTCTAGACATTTGCTTCATTTGATTATTTGTGTATGTGTCTTTTGATATCAGTGAATGAATTTTCCTATAATTTCATTGCAAGAATATCTTAGCCCTTATATTAGCATTGCTAGAAAATAACTTCAAACAGAGTAAACCAGAAGATCATGTGTAGCTTTACTAGATTAATAAACGTATTTTTGCTCTTCATTATCCTCACCACTTCATGGAGAGCCTAACTCTCATTGTCACTTTGGGCTCCAAGTTTCATTCACTGTTTGCTTTCTTCCGTCTCGAAGACCTAAGCCTAAAGCAACAGTATAGCATGGTATTAAAAGCTCAGAGTTTGAAAGCAGATGGCCAAGATTCAAATCTCATCTAGGTTACTTACCCTTTCTGCGTCTCACTTTCTTACATGTTAATTGGGAAGATAATAATAGTACCATGTCATAGACTTGTGAAATATAAATGACTTAACACATGTCATGTGGGCAGAAGAGTATATGCTATACATTAAGTATGAAATTATTAGCAATATTTATTATTATATTTTTAATTATAGCAATCAACCTCTTCTGCACGATTTTGCCTTTTTTATTTCTAAGGGCTTTCTATTTGGTTCTATTATGTATTGCTGCCTAACAAAGTAATAGCCTGGCTATTGCATTCTTGCATCATCAATTCTTTCCTATTTTTCTTGCCTGGCCACTTACACATGTCCACCCTTCTGCAATCTGTTTCAAAAAAAAGGAAAAGAAAAAGAAAAAAAGAAGCACGTCCAACTGCCCTCCGGTGATTACCCTATCTCTGGTCTCTATCTCTCTCTTCCCTTCACAACCAAACTTCTTTAAAGAATAGCTGAAGAATATCTGCCAACAATATCCTAGGATACTTCAAAGCTACAGAGAACTCTGATGCCTCTAAAAGAGGAACAGGGGCAGGACCTGGGGCATATTGTTTCACTCTGAGCTGAAAGCCCCATTATGTTATTTTTATTACTTGACTCCTTTTACTCTGCCTCTCTCATTAAAGTTGCTTTATCTCCCCGTAAAATGAGGTCCTTTCTTCCTCTTACTCATCTACAAGCTGAACTCTCAAGGAAAGCTTATCTAGCCTTTGCCTCGCCAAAAATCAATACTTCAATAACTTCCAAATCAAGAATCTAATTCATTTTCTCTCTGGGCTTCAAATCTCCACATGCTATTCAATATTTCCTCTGTATATAACAGACCATTTGACACATTCAGACCATTTGTCTAAAAATTATTCCAACTATTCAAGCACCCCATCGCCAACACTGATTCTTTTCCTACATGATCCAGTGCATTGCTTGGAACACCACGAACACACTTTTTTTCTTCCTTTCTAATTATTGTGAAAGAGTAGATACACAAAAAGCTATAAATAATAACACAAAATATATCTTATGCCACATCTAATTCAAGCAATAAACATTATAAAATTACTAACAGCCCCTCTGTATTGTATCACCCTTCCTAAATCCAGAAGTAACCATTATCCTGAAATTAAAGATTTTTCTTTCCTAATGATAAAACATCTTAATGAATTCACTGATTCCTGATGTGTAGTTCAAAAATAAACGAAACCGTTTAATGATTAAGTTATTTTTGTAGGTCTGTAATAAACTACACCATATTTTATGTATTGTATGCAGACTGTTTATCTCTGGAGCCCAGAGGGAAAATAACTGCAGAATAACCTAATCCTTATAAAGACTGTAGCAAGAAAAATAAATAAATAAATAATGGTAAAAATGATATGTCAGAATTGAGTAATAGGCTGTTACAACACAGAAGAGAAGCAACATCTAAAGAGATGAGGTGTTGGGCCTTTCTTGTTAGCACAAGTTCTTTTCCCAGGTCTGCATTGTATTTTCTGTGTCCTTGGTCACATTACTCACTCATAAAAGCTGCATAATACAGAGAGTAATACTTTATGTAAACTGGATAAAGCACTTTACAAAACACTGGCCACCCACCAACTTCACAGGTACATCCTGAGGAATAATGAGATCATGTTTGCCAGGTTTTATGAGATCTATGGATGAAAGCAGTTATAAAAGTACAAAGTCCTGAAAGAAATTCTGCTGTGCGACAGGTATAGTGTCTGTACAAGAAGAATATATAGTTTTGTGTGCTAGTTGAACTAAAAGACATCGTAAGAAGTCAGAAGGATAAAGTAGTCAAAGAATACCAAGGAAATGAAGTCAACTGGAGGGCAGGGATTCCTCCCTAGAAAGCTATAAAAGATATTATTTAAATATTACCCGTTTTCTTGTTTTTCATTAAATCTTTACTTAAAAACTGTGGTATATTATAATTGCTTGAAATTAGTATGCATTAACAAGGAAGGATAGTGGCCTACTTTTCTGAATCATCCTTTACAAGGGTCCTGACCAAATAACTATTTCTGGTGAAGAAAAGCTATTTTTCTCACACTGGGATGGAGAACTAAAAATGGAATTTCAAAACTTGTATTGTTCATTCCAGTTTCCTGTTCACTGAACACGTCTTTCCAAGTACATATAACAGGAAAAAGTTTCATAAAGTAAATCAAAATTCCTCAAGCTTTGTTCCATGAAGCGTTATTAGATTGAGATATTGAGATGCCCCATGAAAAACGGTAAGACTGTAAGATCTAAATGAGTTTAATGTTATTATTACCATTATTCACCAGACGTTTTCACTTACAAAATATTTAGTTAATATTTTACATTTAAAGTCTAAGAATTTTTGTTCTTCTAGAACACACATTCAAGGGGTGCCTGAGTGGCTCAGTGGGTTGAGCCCCCGCCTTTGACTCAGGTCTTGGTCTCAGGGTCCTGGGATCCGCCCTGCATCTCATCAGGCTCTCTGCTCAGCGGGGAGCCTACTTCTCCCTCTGTCTCTGCCTGCCTCTCTGCCTCCTTTGATCTCTTTCTCTGTCAGGTAAATGCTAAAATCTTTAAAAATAATAAAATAAAATAAAATAAAACAAAATAAAATAAAATAAAATAAAAATAAAATAAAATAAAATAAATAAAATAAAATAGAACACACATTCAAAATTAATCAAAATTTCTTATAGATAAGACAGTAATTCTGAGCATTTAAGCACATTAAATGCATATTTATATGGTATTAAGCATAGCAACTCAAGAATGGAAAAACAGAGGGTATCAAACTAGATAGAACAAAGCTAAGTGCAGAAAAAAATACAAATGCTTATACTCTGTGTGTAGGAATAGGATGAAAATTTACATTTTTTTCCTAAATTAGTCTAATCTATACCCTGGTGTGAGAGGTTTCGATAATTTTGTTCTTTAAAATTTGCATTTGATGATGAAAAGAATAACCTGGTGTCAGGTCTGAAAATAAAGTAGAAATAATAACTTTATCCTAAATAACTAAAAATTTAATATAAAGAACAATAAATCTTATTCTATGGGCACATACAGACACATTCACGCACACAAAGTTGAACACATACACTTGATATATAGAAATCCATTTTCTCCCCTAACTATAAAAATAATAAGTTTTTCATTACCATGCACATAAGTCAACCATTCAGAGAATCAATAATATAAAATGTTAGGGTGCTTAGATTATGTTTGAGAAATTTTTCTGTCAAAAATATAACTGATTAAAAGATTAGCATTTAAGAGGTGCCTGTGTAGCTCAGTCAGTTGGGCCACCAACTCTTAAATTTGGCTCAGGCCATGATTTCTGGGCCCTGGGAGAGAGCCCCAAGTCAAATTCCTCACTCAGCACAAGTTTGCCTGAGATTCTCTCTGTCCCTCTGCTCCCCCACCCCCTGGTGGCCCCCTCCTCAAAAATAAATATATAAATAATAAACAACAAATCCATCAGCAAAGTTAAGCAAAGAGAAAAATTTGAAAATATTTCATAAAGCACTTCTCAGAAAGTTTAAAAGCCAGGAAAAATATAAAATTCAATAGTACTTAGAGGGAAATCTATTTATTTGCAAATCCAAGAACATAATAAATAAAAATAAATGAAAATCCAAATAAATAAAATGTTCATGCTCAGATTATAATATTAGAGGCAAAATATTTAAGTTAGAAAGTTAGTTAATCCTCTTACCATATACAGTACATTATAACAGAGAATGGTCTTAATTAATTTGGCTCCCAGAATGCCAAAAAGAAGACAGAATTGGTCCTGTCGTGAAAGTTCTGTATTTGAATGCTCACCTCACTCAATTTGCACCACTTCCCTGAGTCTGAGGTCTCTTGTTAGATACTGGAACTGCCTTTTCTGTTTTATAACACGATTGTGAGATTTAAAGGATCAAAAGCTCTAGTCTTAGTGTTAGAAGATCCAGGTGTTAGTCATACCTCTGGAAACTCAAAGCTTCATTTTATTTTTCTATAATGCAAAGATAAAAACACCTCTTCAAATAGCTATGAGAACTAAAATGGAAACATGGGGATTGAATACTCTTAACTGTAAAGATCAAATCCAAATGTATATTGCACTTCTCTTACTAACCCCAATTTTAAACAAAATCTTACATGAAATCTCGATATTAAAAACAGATCAAAGTGGAGCTCGTTATAGCAGAGCTACATTCCTGCTTAAAATCCCTCCAGTCCTCAGATTCCTTTACCAGGAAGTTTCATAAAATACTGCGATCTGCCCCATCCCAAAAAACAGCATGGAAACAAGCTTTCCATAATGAGTATTATTTATTTATTTTTATTAAAGTATAATCGATGTACAGTGTTTTATTAGTTTCAGGTGTACAATATAATGATTCAGCAATTCTATGCATTACTCAGTGCTCACCTGAATAAGTGTACTCTTAATCCCCATTATCAATTTCATCCATCTCCCCACCCACCTCCTCTGTGGTAACCACCAGTTCTCTGGTGGTTGTTTTTAAGAGTCTGGTTTTTTGTGTATGTCTGCTTGTCTCTTTTTTCCTTTGTGCATTTGTTTTTCCAGGTCTGGGCACAGGTCTCCATATCATCCTGCCTTTCCACTATCATCAAATTATGCTTGAGTTGTGAAGAGGTTCTATTTGAGGAATAAACAATTAAGAACTAGAAGATTTAATAAAAAACTAAAATAGATCATTGGATTGATAATGATTTAGATAGGCACAAAAAACTTAATATACACAATTCTATTATGTTCGTTTAAATAGTTTTCTCTGTTTTCATTTAAGAATTGAGTTTCATATCAGTACTACATGTTAATATTACCTTCCATCTTGTTTTTGCCCATCATCTCTCCTTCTGATTCACAGAGAGAAACATGACATCCTCAGTTGGCAGCAATTCTTTCATTCACAGACCATTATTCTACATTAAACAATGGAGCTAATCTGATTATTTTGATCTCTAATCCTCAATTTAGGACTAGTACCTCTGAAGGCATGTTTGGGACTGCAGACACCATTCCATCAGTAATTTTTGACACCCACACTTTCTCAAATCAACACTCCAATTTACAGTTTTGAGGCCGAAGAGGTATACAAGCTTCTTAATTAGTTAGATTTGTACAGGTCACATTCCTATTTTTCTTTTAATATTATATCTTTGCAGGCAATTGCCCATCTCTTATACCATTTATTCCACATATTAGCAAATAAAATCTTCAATATTAGTCACTATCAAAGATCTTGGAAGACAGGGTTAACCACTGGGTTTATGGGTCTCAATGTTACTTGCCATAAAAAACAAATCCTTTCTACCTTAAGTTGTATACCTGATTTTTATTTCCACTTATGCTATGATGTCTTGTTCTATCTAGGTTTTCTTCTAAGAGATGTTACACTAATACTTAGATGGATCTCAGGAAATATTTAACTCACATATTTTTCTATAGAGGTGTCATGATCTTGGAGCTATGAATCTTTGGTGAAGTAGCCAGTCCTCTTTGGTGCTACACTTTCAGTACCAAATTATCTATCCATTAAGGTTGTCTTTGACTCCATATATTAGACAACCAAATTACACTTTCATATATGGCTTTATTTTTCTTTTATAAACAATGTCCAAGATGTACACTGGTGCAGCTACTAGAGAATATGATCAAGGAGTCTTTCTGTCATTCGCTTCCACTTTCATTAATGTTTGGTTTTTGTCCAGCTTATCATATAAAGGATTTTTTATTTTGGTATAGCAGCTAATTCTTATAGGAAAAATTGGTATAACAGTGGTATCTCCCAATAAATCTTTAGCTTGGTTTTAACATACCGGGTTAATTTTCTTATCATCAATTTGGTTCCCAGAATCTTTTTTATCCCATATAATTCCAATTTTTAGAACTGAAGTGAAATTCCACAATACTTGGAAGGTGAAAGTGAAACAATATCTATTAAGTTCTGAAAATTGCCATTGTTTGAGTCTTGAGAGTGGTGTCATTTTGTTCTAGCTGTTCCTAAGTTTGATATCTGTATCTCTTTCTCTACTGCTAGCCAGGACAGCCAATAGCAAACTCAAGTCCACCATCATATATTTCACACTACAAATTTACAGAGATAAGGCCAAAAAAGCCAACAAATTTTCCATTGACTTCGCCCTAGCCCTGTATCTCAGTCCTACTCCTGCACTTGCATGTGCATAGCTTTCAGATTTCAATGTAAGATCTGATTCATTCATCATAACAGGGCTGATGAATGACCTGTCTTAGATAATTCCTCTTTTCAAATATTTACTCTCCTAGCCTAATACTGACCTAGAGAAATAAAAAGTGTTATAAAAGAATTCTGTAGAAAATTGTACCTCAACAAATGAAAGAACCTAGATGGAATTCACAAATTTCTTAAAATGCTCAAATTACCAAAACTGACTCAAGAAGAAATAAAAAATCTGAACAGACCTATAATAAATAAGGACATTGACTCAGTAATAAAAAATATCCTAGCAAAGAAAAGTCCAATTAATGAGTTCATTGTTGAAGTCTTCCAAACATTTAAAAGATTAGTAAGAATCCTTTTCAAATTTCTCCCAAAAAGTAGAAGAGTAGGAGGCACAACTTACATTCGGAGGCCAGATGTGTTCTGACACCAAAGCCAGATAAAGACAACACAAGAAAAGAAAAAGGACAAAAAAAAAAAAAAAAAAGAAAAAGGACACATCAAATGCCTTATGAACATAGATGCAAAAATAATCAGCAATTTACTTTCAAAGTGAATCCAAACATATTAAAAGAAAAAGATTTAAAATACATGACGCATATAAAGTGATTAACTTATCTAGCAGAGAATAAGATTTAATAATTGCCAGTAGTCATTATTGTCATCAATGTTTCTATTGATGTCATTGTTACTATTTTTTTTATTCATAGCACTGAATCCAAGCCCAGCACATATGGTTTTCTATTAATTTGGTATTACTTATTTAAAGACAATTTTATCTATCTCTGTGTGTGCTGAATACTCTAACAATATCTATGGAATGATGGGGTTTTTTTTTAGTAGACTATCCACTCCTATAATAGAAGAATCTTTTTTATGTTTTCTAATTCCTTCAAACTAAAAAAAAATTTCTTGTGCATAATTATTCCTAATGCATGGTTGATGATACACCATACATGGTTATTTGAATAAATTAATGAACAAAGCTTTTAAAAATCTGGTTATACTAAAACATAGACTTTAAACTCAAAATAAAGCCTAGACATTGATACATATTGCTTTTTCTTCGAACTGTCAATAGTTTAATTAATGACACGTTAGAACCCCAGGAAACCTCTTGGATGTGAATTTACAAAGATCATTGGCCATTATCTTTTTTTTCTTGCATTTTCACACATTGCCAGTTACAGCCTGACAAGCACAAATTGCTCAGTAAGTGAGGATATGAGAGTGGAAGTAATTCAGTAAGTCACTGACACGACACTATACAGGAAGAGCAGATCTTTTTATATGTTTTTCTGAGTTCTCTTTTTAAGCTCAAAGGAAATGTTACTAAATTGCATTAAAAAAAACCACTGGATGAAAAACATAAATTTACATCAGGGTATCAAGAGTTAATTACCTTATATTATGAAACATTAAACCAAACAGAATATTCAATTAAGTCAGTGCCAAAATTAAATGAATATTCTTTACTCGCCTATAGAAAATTATGGCTGAAACCAACCAAACAACCAAACAAACAAACAAAAACTCATTTTTCATCTAATCCTTTTACAAAGATGCAAGACCTTAAAAATGTGATCATTACTTGAGGTAGAGAGTATATTTGAATTCTTTGTAATAAGTAATTTTATCAGTTAGGTTTTTTTTTTCTTAGCACAATGTCTAGATGTTTTCGAATTCTTTGTAATAAATAATTTTATCAGTTAGGGGTTTTTTTTAGCACAATGACTAGATGCTTTTAAATATACTTTACATATTCTTTTTAAATTTTTTATTTTATTTTCAGCTAATTAACATACAGTTTTATATTGGTTTTAGATATTACCTTACATATTCTTTCCATACAAAAGGAGGAGCTATAGATATCACTTGTTTTTAACTACTTCTTCGATATGGTGTATTTATAAAATGTAGCTAAAATTTGTGAAGAAGCTTTGTTCTTGCATAAAACGCAAATAAACGTACTATATTGTTTTTAGCAATGCAAAGAGTCCATTACAGTAGCATGTACTTTTTGAGAACTATGATGGATAATAGGAAGTTATATCAGTTCTTCTTCTGCAACTAGAGGAGATTTACCTATACTATTTTGTCTTGTAGAATAACATGGTAACTAATTAATGAAGGTTTCCACCTGAGCTCCATAATGGATGATCAGAAAACGGTTAATATAGGAAAAAATAAGCCATTCTCCCTTGTCGTTGCTTGATCTTTTCCTTAATTCAGAGATATTTCTTTCCTCTTTAAAAAAAAAAAAAAGATTTTATTTATTTATTTGACAGTGAGAGAGAGAATACAGGGAGAAGGAGAAGCAGGCTTCCTGCTGAGCAGGGAGCCTGATGCAGGGTTCAATCCCAGGACCCCGGGATCATGGCCTGAGCCAAAGGCAGACGCTTAATGACTGAGCCATCCAAGCACCCCTCAGAGATGTTTCTTAAAAGAGAGTCCTGCCAAAATTCTCTGTAGAGTGATATGAATCAAATGCACTAGACACTTTAGGAAATATTTCTTTTCTACTTACACAATCTTTTTCAGATATCTGTAGTATGGACACAAGAGAAGGTACTGATATCTTTACCCTCTCTTTGTTGAAATAATACTTAAGTTCTATGGATAGTTTTAAAACTTAAGGAATTTCCTTAATGGGTGAATTTTTATGCACCAATTCAACTTCCCGTGCATTTTTAAAAACTATGAATCACATAAATTTTTGAGACTCATTGATAACTTCCTCTAGAGCATATCATTGAAACTCATATTTAAGTAGAACTCTATTAGATTTCATATAATGAAATGAGACCAAGAATTATGCCTCTAAAGAATATATTCCTCTTTGCTAAGGATCATTGTGCTATCTACCCTTCCTCAGGAATATGTTCTCTTCTTATAGTATTTTCTGGCGTTGTCTATTTGGATTTGAATAGTTTAATACCAAACACATATCCACAAATTATTATTTATATCTTCTTAAATATTAATAAAATGTAATTGTTTATAAAACTTTACATTTCTGACTCCTCTAACTTATACTTTAAACTTTATGTGAGAAAACACTTTTTTTCATTCATATCACATGCTTCAACTGGTAAGAATTTTAGGAAAAAGCAAAAAAAAATTCTACAAACTCAGTTCTTTGTTTCATTTGGAGTATGGCTAATTTGGAAGATAAATTGTACCATGTTGCATACAGAGTTCATCAAAAGCTGTTGGAAAATTACTTTTCATTTGGAGATTAAACTTATCTTTAAGTTCTATTTCCAACAATTAGTTTGACAATTTAGGTGTTAATGAGAAATTTGGTTGGAAAAATTCTACATGTTAGAAATTAACTTGCAAATAATTCTGATAGGAAAATAAAATTCTATATATCTATTTGAGATTATTATGAGGCTTTTGATCCCATCTCCTGCGTAAGTTTTTCTTTACTTAAGTATAATTGACAAATATAATTGTAAGGTATTTAAAGAGTATAATGTGATAATTTGATAGACGTCTACATTGTGAAAGGATTCTCCATATGGAGTTACCAGCACATCCATAACCTCTCATCTTTGGCTTTGTGTGTGTGTGTGAGAGAGAACTTTTAAGTTCTACTCTCTCAGCAAATTTCAATTATACAATACAGCGTTATCAACTATAGTCACCATGTTATACATTAGATACTCAGACTATCTTCACCTTATAATGAAATTTGTACCCTTTTTTTATTAGCCTCTCCTTATTTTCTCTGATTTCAGCCTCTGGCAACCACTTTTCTACTCTCAGATTCCATGAATTCAACTTTTTTTTTTTTTTAATTTCACATATAAGTGATAACATAAAGTATTTGTTGTTCTCTGCCTAGCTTATTTCATTTAGCACAATGCCTTTCAGGTTTACCAGTGTTGTCACAAATGACAGGATTGCCTTCTTATTAAAGGCTGAATAATGTCCCCTTTTATATAAATATAGATATAGATACATCCCACATTCTCTTTATCCTTCATCTGCCAAAGGACACTTAAGTAGTTTCATTTCAGGGATTAATTCATTAGAAAGTTATATCATTTGTAAATATTTATGCCCCCAACACAGAAGCACAGAAATATATTTGCTTAATATATTAAGCAAATATTAATGGACCTGAGGAGAGAAACAGACAGCAATACAATAATAGCAAGGGACTTTATTTTGATTTTATATTTTTCAGCTCTGTGATTTCTGTTTAGGACGTTTGTTTATTTTCTACCTCTTGTTGAAATTCTCACTTTGTTCATACATTGCTCTTAGATGAGCATCTTTATGACTGTTATTTTGAGCCCTCTATCAGGAAATCGCTTATCTATGTTTCATTTAGCTCTATTTCTGCAATAAGTCAGAGCAAGACAAATACCACACGATTTCACTTATATGTGGAATTTAAGAAACAAAACAAGTGAGCAAAGGGAAAAAGAGAGAGAGGAAAATCAAGAAACAAACTCTTGACTGTAGAGAACAAACTGATGGTTACCAGAAATAGGCCATGAGGATTAAGGAGTGCGCTTGTCATGAGGAGCACCAGCTGTTGTATGGAAGCATTGAACGACTATATTGTACACCTGAAACTAACATTACACTGTGTTAACTAACTGGAATTTAAATACTTAAAAAAAAAAACTGTTTCTGAATATTTATCTTATTCTCTTGTTTGGAACATATTCTATTTCTTCATTTTCCTTGACCTTCTGTGTTGCTTTCTACACATTAGATAAAACAACCAACTCTCCCAATCTTCACTGAAAGGTCTCCTGTAGGAGATGAATCTCATCAATCAGCCTGCCCAGAGCTCTTAGCTGTCTCCCAAACCCATATGTTGTCCAAACCACCTTTTTTTTGTACTTGGTGACTTTCAGTAGTTTAGGGAGGGTATGTCTAGACTCATCAGTGTCCCAAAGAGGAGATGGGAAAAGTATGTTAGGAAAGCGTGTAGCTAAGCCCTGTCCAAAGAAAAACCAGGAGATGGACTTTTTTGTTTGCTCTCTCTGCACTGGGCCCACGTGTATCGCTAGGATGTGCTGCGGTGGGACTGGGGAGGGACCCCTGGGCCAATTTAGACGGTTTCTTTGTTTGCTTTAGTCGTGTGGGACTTGTGACTACAACCCCCTTTGGATCCTTTGGCTATTAGAGCCCAGAGATTCGGGTGTGGCAGCTGCAAAAGCTGGAGCAGCAGATGTGTGCACAAGCCCCTTCCAGGGAAGTCACTGGTGACTTGGTTTTATTACTGGAGCAAGCTGGGAAGAGAGGGCCAGAGAGGTTATACTGGTTCACAGTCTTTGAGGAGTGTCACAGCCAGCTTCTAGTTTCTGCTAAATTAGAAATCTGGCCCTTAGGCAGCGGCTTATAAAGCAGGCAGATATACCCATTTCAGGGGAAGACGGAGATGGGTGGTTTTGCCTGCTGCCTCTGCCCTGAACCCCCCGGGGGATAGCTGTGGTGTGCTTGCACGCCCATTAAGAATTGCTTTTGTTTGATAGTCTTCTGTGTCTCCTGGACATAAGCTCCATTGGCTTTCAGAGCCTGATGTTTGGGAACCTGTCCCTCAGGTGAAGTCTAGGTGTGAGTCCAAGTCCTTAGTTCCTCAGGGAGAAGCTGGGAGTTGGGAGTTCCCTCAGGATTCCATGTCACTGTGCTGTGTGTGGGGTTTACGGTGAGCGTTTGTCTCAGTCTTTCCTACTCGGTTCAAAGTGGGTATTTTCTATTCATTTAATGTTTATGAGCGGTTCAGCTAGTTTCCCCTGTCAGAGGGAGTTCCTCTACGTGGAGCTGTACGTTCGGCATATCTATGGAAGGAAGGCAGCTCAGGAGCTTCCTATGTCAACATCTTGGTTAACTTCTCTCCTGCATAGTTTAAAAAAAAACATTTCTCTTTAATTTAGAAAGCTTCACCTTACTGAGGAAGAAGTACACAGATTAAGCCATATATTAATAATCTTATCTAAAATTGGGTGTTTATTCTACCACTTTTAGGAGTAAGATTTCTCCAATATAGTAAGAATTTAATAAATCATACCTGGTATCATTATTTTTATAAGATTTATTTATTTATTTATTTATTTAAGCAAGAGTAAGAGTACAAGTGAGCGGGGTGAGGAGCCAAAGGAGAGAGAGAACTTTGAGACAGACTCCATGCTGATCATGGAGCCTGCCATGGGCTCAGTTCCAGGACCCCGAGATCATCACCTGAGCCAAAACTAAGAGTTGACTGCTTGACCAACTGCATCACCCAGGTGCCCCATATTATTATTAATATCCTTACTATTTTTGGAGTGGTCGCTGCTTAAGATGAAATAGCTAATAAATGATAGAACTGGAACTCAAACCCAAACAATCTAGATTATAAAATCAGAGGCCAAAATTATAAGTATTGTCTCATTAGTAATCATGTAGAATACTTTGAAAAGAATAGGTAGGTTTTTGGTAAATCTTTTCTCTCACAAACTGTCTGTATTGTGAGAAAATACATTGAAAACTGGTATGGATTTGGATAATGGAGAATCCTGAACATTAAGCTAAGACTGTGGGAGTTGGAAATACTTTTTCCATGAGTAAAGGAACCACTAAAGATATTTTTAACAGAGGAAAGACCTACATGCATTAGTATGTTTCATCTGGGATTGATGTTAATGATGGGTAGGAAATTTTTGAAAGATGAAATGCAGAAGAACAATTAGAATGATATTGAAATAGGCCTATAAGACTCAGTGCATTCACCTTCCAATGTAGCTGAGCAAGTTCCTACTGGGCATAACCCTCTCACAGATAATTATAAAATCTGAGGAAATACATGAAGCTTAAAGCAACTGGAACATGATCAAAAGCAGACTCTAGATTCTAGAGAGGAGTCTAAATTTGGAAAAAGGGAAAGACACTGAGTGAGAAACCATTTTTCTGGCTGTTAGTCAGAGGGCAAGACAAATCAGTATCAGTTGGGGAAACTAAAATAAAACTGAAGATTTTTCTGAACTGAAAAATCAGAGAGACTTCAGAACATTCTCAGCCACCAGAAACTAATGCAAAGACAGACAAAACCAAATGTGAGCAAGTCATAGAGCAACTGAAATCTCATACATAGTTTATAGGACTGTTAACTGTACAACCACTGTGGGAAAAAATTAGTAGCTTCTTACATTCCTAAACATATATGTAACCTAAATGTAGCAATTCCATCACAAAGTATGTATGCAGGAAAAATGAAAACATATGGCTATATGTAAGAATTTTCAGAAAATCTCATACGAGCCCCAAATTGGGAACATCCGGGGTGTCCATCAATAGCAGAGTGGAAAAACAAACTGTCATTTTCAAAAAGTGAATTGTGGACACAAATACCACAGATGAATCTCAAAAGAATTTTGCTGAGTGAAAGGCATCTTATATAAAGTACACAGATAATACATCATGCTATACAATAGCATGAGGCGCCTGGGTGGCTCAGTGCGTTAAAGCCTCTGCCTTCAGCTCAGGTCCTGGGATCGAGCCCCACATCAGGCTCTCTGCTCAGCAGGGAACCTGTTTCCCTCTCTTTCTCTGCCTACTTGTGATTTCTCTATCTCTCTGTCAAATAAACAAATAAAATCTTAAAAAAATAATAATAATCCCAATGGCAAAACTATACAGGGAAAAAATCTTAGAATAGTGGTGGCCTCTGAAAGATGAGGGTGAGAACAGATTGGGAAGAAGCAGGAGGACACTTTCTGGGATGATGCTAATGTTCGATATCTTGATAGAAGTTTGTATTACACAGAATTTGTGTTTCACTCTTAATATTTCTGTTTCTGTGTGTGTGTGTGTGTGTGTGTATGTGTATATATATGTGTGTGTGTATGTGTGTTTGTCTGTATTTATGTGTGTGTGTATATGTATATAAAACATCAAAAGTAAAGCTGGAAGGCAAATTTGCATATATATTATATTGCATCATTAAATATAGTATTAGATATATATTACATCAAAAGTAAAACTATAAATGCTAAATATGCATGATGGAGTATAAAGAACAGATAGTGCACTGATATTTGTAGTTTGCTTTGAAATAAGACAGACTGATGCACGGATCGAAGGATGGATAGACAAGTGATATGCAACTATAGTAAAATATTAATGGCAGAAATTAGGCGTCAAACGTGGATTTTCACTGTGAGATTATTTCAATTTGCTGTATTTTTAGGTTTTTGTAATTAAAATATTCATATTAAAGAATTGATGAGCTGGTAAACTAGGGTAACATTGCTAGTAAATAAAATTAACTATAACGTATTGAAGTTTGCTATTTTACAAATGCCATTAACGACTCTCTCTCTTCCTCTATTATCTCACTTAATAATTACAACAATGTGCAGCAGTTATTATTATATCTATATTATAGATAAGAAAACTGAGACTTAAAGCTAGGCATAGAGTTAGTAAAACCAAGTACTCTGATAGGAGTCCATGTTAGAAAACCACAAAGCTTTCATCTTTAAATAAAACCACTACACTAAAATTAAAGATAAAGAATTTGTGAAAAGCAGTGAGATACAGTATAATACTATACTATGTCTGCAATTTACCTACAGTTCATGAACTTGTAACGGTTTCAATTTTATATGATAATAATGTCAATAACCAAAATAGAGGTATAGGCTGTAAAAGCTTATGTGGATGGATACAAACAGGAGGAGAAAATTACAAGTTAAATTAAGAACATAGCTGAGTAATTGATTTAATTTTGATATCCAGGCAAAGATGTCAATCAGCAATAAGAAGTTTTCAAAATAGAACTAAGAAACACACTGAAAGTTCAAAATATGTATTATAAATCACTTATATACAAGTAGCTGTTAGAAGACAAAAATAAACGGAAAAATATCCTGTGCTCATGGATTGGAAGAATTAATAGTGTTAAAAGTTTATGCTCCTCAAAGCAATCTACAGATTCAATACAATGCTTCTCAAAATTCCAACAGCATTTTTCACAAAAACCAATCCTAAAATTTGTATGCAACCACGGAAGATCCCAAAGAGCCAAAGCAATCTTGAGAAAAAAGAATAAAGTGGAAGTCTCACGTTCCCTTATTTCAAACTATATTAAAAAGCTTTAGTAATCAAATGGTATGGTATTAGCAAAAAACAGACACATATATCAATAAAATCAAACAGCAAGCCCAGGAATAAAAACCCCATATATACGGTCAATTAAATTATGAAAAAGGAGGCAAGAATAGTGGGTAAAAGATATTATCTTCAATAAATAGTATTAGGACAATGGGACACCCACATGCAAAAGAATAAAACTGGAGCATATCTTACACCACAAACAAAAATTAACTCAAGATGGATTAAAGACTTGAATGTAAGACTTGAAATCATAAAACTCCTTGAAAAAAAATGCACTAAGCTCCTTGATAACAGTCTTGATGTGATTGTTTTAGATTTGATTCCAAAAGCAATGGCAACAAAAATTAAAATAAAAAGATAGGAGTACATCACACTAAAAAGCTTCTGTACAGAGAAGAAAATCATCAACAAAATGTAAAGGCAACCTGCTGAATGGGAGAAGATATTTACAAATCATATATCTAATAAGAGGTTAACTTCCAAAATATATGAAGAACTTATACAATTCAACACTAAACACCAAAAAAACCCAATAATTGGATTTTAAAGATGGGCAAAGGACATGAACAGACATTTTTCCAAAGAAGACACAGAGATGGTCAACGGACACATAAAAACATGCTCAACGATACCTAATCATCAGGGAAATGCAAATTAAAACCACCACGAGATGTCACCTTGCACCAGTCAGAATGGCTAAGATCAAAATGGTAAGAAATAACAAGAACTGGAAAAGAATAGAAGAAAAGGAACCCTCGTACACTGTTGGTGGGAATGTAAATCAGTACAGCCACTATGGAAAACAGTACGGAGCTTCCTCAAAAAATTAAAAGTAGAACTTACCATATGATCTAGCAATTCCACTCCTGAGCATTTATTGGAAGAAAATGAAAGCACTAATTCAAAAAGATATATGCTCCCCCATGTTCAATTGAAACATTATTTACAACACCCAAGATATGAAAGCTGTATGTCCATTAATGGACGAATGGATAAAGAAGATACAGCAAGTGTATCCAGAGAAATACTACTCAGTCATAAAAAAAAGAATGAAATCTTGTTATTTGCAACAACATGGATGGACCTTGAGAGTATAATGTTAAGTAAAAGAAATCAGACAGGGAAGGACAAATACTGTATGATTTCACTTACGTGTGAAATCTAAAACACAAAACAAATGAATAAACAAAAACCCCACAAAATTCATAGATGCAGAGAACAGATTGATGTTTGTCAGAGGGAAGTGGGGTTGAGAGATAGGAAAACACATGAAGGGGATCAAGAGGTACAAACTTCTGGTCATAAAATAAATAAGTCATGGGGATGTAATGTGTAGCATAGTGACTATAGTCAATAATATTGTATACGTATTTGTAAGTTGTTAGAAGAATGAATCTTAGAAGTTCTCATCACAAGCAAATGTTTTTTGTAACACTGCATGGTGACACCTGTGGTGATTATTTTTCAGTATATACAAATGTCAAATCAGTATGTTGTATGCTTGAAACTAACAGAATGTTATACATCAATTATATGTCAATAAAAAGAAGAAGTAGCTGTTGAATATTTAAAGTCAATGAGATTATCAGAGGAAATTACTTCAATGTGAAGAAGAAAGGAAGAGAAGAAAATATAAGGTAAGAAAAGGCCTTATAAAAAGGAAAGAAGACAGGGAAAAAAATCAGAGGGAAAGAAGCCATGTGTGGGTCAGTACTTCCTTTACAAGAAACATAACTGTTTTCGAGCATGCTAAAGTGATGAACTTGTATCATGCAGATCATAACACTTCCAAGATGTCCTGAAATGTTTGCACCAGGGGATATAATCTCAGAAACAATAGCAAAATGACCATTTTAATCAATTACCTCAAGGATAAATTATGCCTACTTTATAAGGTACTATCTTAGAAACTAAGAACACAAAGATGAATACCAATGGATTCCTGAACTAGAACATATTATACTCAAGGAGGGATAAGGAATAAGGAATTAAATATCAATAATATGTTGGATCACGTACCAAGAGAAAGTTATGGGAGTTAGTAAGCATATTCCTTTTTTGAAAGGAAAATCACATCCTCTACTGTATAATCACTAACACAGACTTTCTGCATGTGGTTCTTCATTGTATAGTTGATAAATTTAATCAGATTAATGTAATTTAGTGCAGAGTAGTATCAATAAAATATTTTGAGATACAAAATCGTAGTTTGCATGTCTCTGACTAAACTCCAGAAATGGAGGTAAAATTTGGTATATCTGATTCATTCTGAAATTTGAGGTCCTGTTGTTGACACATTATCTACTGCTTAGCAATAAAATACTGGGTTAGCCAATACTCCTTGCTTTCTGTATACCATTTTGCAGAATTCAGCCCCAGAAATAGTATTCTATAACTACTTTCAATCCTACTTCATCATGGAATTTTTTGAGTCTCAAGGCAAAGCTTTATACTGTACAGTCTAACAAATGACCTCAATTTTCTTCAAGTTTATTGCCAACTTGTAACCACTGACTCAGCATAACTATTCATCATCCTTTCTTATGATGAGTGAGTTTTCTGAATGCAGTTATCAGCATATGGCAGATTCTATATGACTGCTTCAAGGACTTTTGTAGAGGCGTGCATATGATTGAGAATTCATGAGCTGCTCCACACTTGTGTCTCCTCTCTGTATGTGCAAATTTAGCAAATGATGCAGTGAGCTTTCAAGGGTTGGGTTGGAATTACTTATTGCTCCCCAGTTTTCATTTTACCAAAAGCTTAAATGTCAAAAGAAATGTTCTCCACCATATAATCAAATGGCATCAAGGTGAAACACTTTTCTGATAATGAGTATATTTAATTTTTCTAGGGAAAGAGATTCTTCCCATTAAAACTAATTGGAAAATTTACATCTGTTATTCCTTTAGCAACTGGAAGCGTATGTCTTTTTAGGGACATTATACTCTTGGATTTTAAGTTTATAGCCAATTTCTCAGATTTCTTCTTTATTTGTTATTTTGAAGTTCCTAAGAGCAGAAGATAATAAAATATTTCGGGGATTACTAAAAGCAACTAAGAAAAAATGCCTATCTTGGTGGAGAAGTCGTATCTTAATAATGTCAAATGAGTCAGGTATTTAAAACCTTTTAAAAATACTTGTGCATTCAGTAAAAGGTTGTTAAATAGCATCAGAATAATTATTATTTTCTTTTGTGATATTTCATGTCTTCTGTGAGTTTGATACTGTCATCCCACTAAAATCCAATTTTCATCATATATGCAAAATCATATATGTACTGTAAATGTACTTTTCTTTATGACTTTTCTGAGTAAAATTTTCTTTTCTCTAGGTTATTGTAAGAACACAATATATAATATTTATAGCATACTAAATGTGTGGTAATCATCTCTTTATGTTATTGGTAAGACTTCCAGTCAATGGTATGCTATTAGCAATTAAGTTTTGGGGGAGTTTGAGAGTGAAAAACTATATGTTGATTTTCCACCATGTAGGAAGTCGGCACCTCTAACCCCCACATTGTTTCAAGGGTTAACAGTACTATATTTAAATATGTACATACGTGTGTGTGTGTGTGTGTGTGTGTGTGTGTGTGTGTGTGTAGAGAGAGAGAGGGAGAGAGAGAACCAGGGAGAGAGAGAGAGAGGACATAACATTAGTTTCAGGTACCTATATTTTATAATCAAATTTTATTAGAAGCAATAAATTTCTACCCTTTACCCTTTTGCAGTATAAGGAGAATATAAGAATCAATTTGAAAAGAAATTTCTAGTCTCAATAACAAGAAACTTTTGTATGCATGGGAAACTTTTTGCACCACATGAGGGTTAGATCTGTATTTCCTAGAGCTTAAAAGGAAATTGGTCCCTCAATGTATTGCTAGTTAAAATTTCAGGGTTTTTGTTGCAACCAGGGCATAAACTTTTCAAATAACAGTAGGGTTTATAATCCTCAGTGTGAAACTTTAACAGGTCTGTGCCTAATGAACTTTTGTACGGGAAAGCTAAACACAGGAAGCAGCTGGGGAGATTCAATACATAGTGACTGACTTTGCAACCAGATGCTAAACCAGGTTACCAGCACCTCATGGTCTTGTAATAGCTACTTTTTGTGGTTGGTAAAGCATTTCTACACTCATTCAAAAATTTTTATTTTGTCTCATCTCACAAAGAATTATTTGGATGAATAAAATATCAATGAAGCAGTCACGTGCTTTAAAAGCTTTATCTATATTCAAACACATATATATACAAACAGACCTAATTATCATTATGCTGCATTTGACGAAAAGTGAACATTCATAGAGAAATATGATAGGTTATAGAATATGAGATAAGTATACTAAGCTGGGAGAAATTTAGGACGCCTTATTTGTTCAAATTCTTTTGGTGTCCTTGTGTCTTTGGAGACAAGAATGCTCCTTTCCTCCAGGAAAATGGGGAGCAAGTACCTGTATGGGTTTTATGATCTGTTGTAGGAAGGGTGGGGGGAAGGTCCAAGTAACCTTGCATCTGCTGTTTTCTCAAACTCCTTCAGCTTAAACTATTCAGTATGCCGAATTGTCATATTTTGGGGTCACATGTCCTCACCTCTGTCAACGCAAAGTAGAAGTATAACTATATTTGTTAATGAGCTGTTTATATAGGCATATAGGCAAAGAACCAATACTAACTGTGTTATACATCAAACAATCCTTCTCCTGGAATTATTATGCCACATTTATTATTTATAATAAAGCATGCGACTAACCTCTACATTCTATTTTATTGATCTGCTTTTCATTTCCTGCAAATTAATTTTAATGCTTTTTTCATTTTAATCCTTTTTAAAAAACAATTATATATTATAATCTGATGGAATAATTCTTTCCCTTAGTTCTCATTTCTTAGAACTGGACTTAATTATTAGGACATTCTTTTCCACAAAACACACAAAGAAAGAAAAAACTTAGAACTTTCATATCACAAAAATATCTTGGAGGGAGAAATCTGAATTGGGATTGTACAGAAAGTACATTACAAGTCTGTTGCTCCACAGCTCTTTCTGCCCATGGGTCCTGTCCCCATGCTAATTAAATAAACTTAGTAAGTTATACAATAAAGTGTCTCAAGAATTTTTCTTGACCATTGCAGTCGATGACCCCACATCATTTTTGGTGGTCTGTATGGGGAAAGTGATAAAAATAAATACAAGAGCTTTTGTGTGGCTTAGTAAGTGTTCTTTACCCCCAGTCTTTATTCCTTACCCATTCTTTTTTGGAGAGGTCCTGAATAGTATGACCCATTGGAATGTGCCTTGTCTAAGTGCTCAGGAGAGAAATCCTTGCTCATGGCTACACTACAAGTAGGAACAGGCTGCTACAGCCCAGCTCGGCACTAGTACCTTGGCCATAAAAGTACTGGGCTCAAATCACTCTGTTTTACATGTTAATACTTGTATTCTTGTTGAGCATGGGACAACCATACATGTCATTAGGAAGGCTCCTGATCTTAAGACTCCCATGTAAGATTTCCTCCTAATAACCTGGTATGATCTCTTGAGGAGGGATCCAAGATAGTTTTTATCTTTTAAAATCCAAGATACATCAGTCCTGAAAAGGACTGTCAGAGCTATTACCTAACTGGGGCACTCACTCAAAGGCAGACCACTTCCTTGGATCATGGATGAGGCCCATGAGAAAGTTGCCAGGATTAGATAGGAATTCTACACTTTTGTTTTTTCATGTCTCTCTTTTGTCCTTACCCATGGACTCTTTGGCATTCTTGGTCCTGCTCTCAGATTAAAGATACTTCTAGCTCAGATAGATGACACTTAATTGACATAAAATAGCTTCCACTTCTCACCAAAGGCCAGGACCTCCACCTCAACACTTACAAAGGTATTATTATTGGCTGCAAAATATAGTAACTCTCAAAATTGAAAGAGGCAGCATCGATGTTTGTGGTATTTGGTTCATCCACCAGCACCTACTGCAGCCTAGGATACAGTAGGAAAGGAAGGAAGGTTAATTTCCCTTCTCAAGTAGTAACATTCTTGATATTCTCAAGGAATGCCATCCCTTTTCAAGATATCCCATTGTCAATGTGTCAGAATGATCTAGAAGAGTGATGCCTCCTGCCGCTCTGAACCCCAGGAACTTTCAGCAATATTCTTGATGGGGTGCCATTTGGAAGCTGAGGGGGATTTTGGTAATGAACTCTTAGTTAATGTATCTTCCTCATTTTGTGGGATTTAGCTATGGGATTGACCTCCTCAATCCCAAAGGCTTCCCTTTTGGTCTGTCTCCTAACACATTGGAGTCAATTTGGATTTAAAGACAAAATGCCAAACCTTAGTTCCTACTCCCAAATAATAAATATTCCACCCCCTAACAACTGTCAATAAAAAATAGAAACCCAATCTCCAGTGTGTGGGGGGATTGAGCTTGCCTACTCTCAGATCTCGAGAATGTACTTCTCGCTTTAATAAACTTCCCCACTTTTGATACTCATATGCTGTGCTGCATGTCTGTCCTTGCATTCCTTCTTGTGACAAGACCAAGAACCTTCAGGTATTCCTTTGGGTCTAGCTGGGTCAAGGCCTGAGGGCCGAGGGTCTCCCCACTTCACCCAGCAACATTATTTTGGCGTCCATAAAAGGACAAGGTAACAGCAGGTTGAGAGACTCTCCTCACCAGTGAGTCTCTCCGGCTCTTGCCTTCCTTGTGCTGAAGAGTTGCTTTCACTGTTCTCCTTTGTTCTACTTTTTCTTTCTGATCTATCTGGGAAAAGGGCTATGAAGGAAACAAAAACCACTGGTTCACCAGATTAAATGCAATCTTAGCGCAGGGAAGACTTCTCCCATCTCCCAAGGAAATTCATGTTAATTGAAAGGAAGGATGGGCAGGGGCTCCCTCTTCAGGAGATGTGGTAGGCCTAAGAGGATGACTGGTGGGGGATGCTCACCTGCCCCAAGGATGATAGTTTGATGGTTCCAGGGAGATGTCCCTGGGGCACAGACTATCCAAGGTGATGCTGTTGGGGTTCATCAGGGATACCTCTATCCCAGGAGACTCTATCTTTCCTCTAAATCCTCAATCCCATCCGACACTCCCTTGGGATGCATCTTGAGAAACTGGAGCCAATTTGACCATGACACCTTGTATATGTCCTTCCCAAGTATGCTTCTTTTATAACACCATTGTCCTCAATATAACCTAGAGGCAGGGAGGGAGGTCTAGCCAGAAAAATGGACTGAAATCCCATCTTGTCAGGTCTTTATGGCCTTATATCTACACCCTGATCTGTCCATACTCCTTTAAGGAGCCTGAGAACACCCATCTCCTCACCCTCTACTATCCACCCAATTATCATCCCATCAGCTGCCTCAGACCCTTCTACTTCTGTTAATCCACCAACTTAACCTGTGTTCTGTCCTATTCTCTATGTGACCCCCACCTTTTGTCTCTCATACCTCCCTCTGTTTATATTAAGACACTCTTCTTTTTGTTTGCTTCTTCTCTTGTGTGTCAGATCTGCAATATATCTTGTGAGGACTGGGTGAATATTGCCTGACTCATTGCATAGATTTTCTCCCTCATTCATTTCCTACGTTAATCACTATGATAATTGGAGCCAATCTTCTGGTTAGACTACCTTACCGGGACTTTGAGGAACATTCCCAAGCAGCTGCTGAAACTTCTTTTGTTTCAGGGAGGTTCTCTGTCTTCTTTTTCCTTATCATTTTCCCCATTTTATTATTTTTTTTTAATAGCACATTGGTTTTATTGATGGCAGAAGAAAAAAATTCTCTTTCCCTTGTAAAAGGTACTTACTTTAGTCAACTTAGTATTTTTTCCCATTCTTTGTGTGGGCTGCATTTTTTCCCCTCTAAAATCTGCTTTCCCATTCTCCAATAACTATATCCTTCACAGCTGCACCTTCTTATGAAGGGAAAGTAGGAGGTCTATTAACAGGTTTTGACCTGGATGTTTCAATAAATGGCTCCTTTCTTCAAAAAGACTCTTCTTATATTAGTTCTGAGCCTGGAGAGGTTGGTAAAACTTCTGAGTGGGCCAAGTGGATCTTCTTGACTGGCCATCACCTCCTCTATGGAACTCAAGTGTTTGGTCATAGGTGCCTTCTTCCCATGCCTCTCTCTGAATGGGCCTAATGTTGCTTGGTAGCACCTCTTTACAGTTTCTATGATCAATGAATTATTGGGCATGGATTGCCTATTTTCACTTTTCGTTGGTGGAAGGAAATGTTCATCTGTTCAAGTTTATGAGCTTTAGGCCCAGAAGTCCTATTTCTTCTGTCTGGGGTTTTATGCTGCCTCCGGCAGCACCTTACCTCTTCTATCTGCACCTCCCTCTCCTCCTGTTTCTACACCACCCTGGGCATGGTTTACAGAACTGGCTCCTGTACCATCCTCAGTGCCTCTGGTGCCATTGGCTTCTGCTTCCCCCACCCTCATTATCGAGATACAAAGAGCACCCCAAGCTATTGTGCAACCTCTTTATGAGGTTCAAACTGAAGCACCTCCCAAATCAGCATGAAGGGATCCAAGGCTGCCCTTGGACTTAAACCACCCCCTCAATATTGCCTCACAGGTGCCCCAAATAAAATTGACAGCGGGGAACCAACTGATTGACTGCTAGTGGGCACAGGTGTAACACATTCTGTATCAAAGCTAATTTAAGCTTGTTAGTTTAATTAAGATAGACATGTCTTTAGAATTATTATCATTAAATATGAAAGGGCTTTTTTTTAACAAGTTTTACTGAAGGTCAAATAAGCTCATGCTATCTCTGTTGCAATTTTTCAGCAAAAGATGGCTTAAGATGATGGTTAATTTTGTGTCTCGTAGAATTTTCACGGATAATTATTAAGAACGAGCAGGCTGAATAAATAAAAAGTTTTATAGGTAAAACTTCTAAATAGCTTTCAAAATCTTTGGTAACTTGAACCTTTAAAATTTCACTAAGTTAAATTAAAAATTGGGTTCAACTTACTGGATATCCAAGTCTTTTCCAAACAGGGTAAAATACTAAAAGCACTGATTATTGAACATAGGTTTGTGCTTTTGGCTTCTTTTCATGGACAAACTGAGGATACTTTTGTCTGTTGGTAAACATACTTTATGCTTTACTGAAAGATTTTACTATGGGAAGACATATTTTTTTTAGAAATTATGAAATGTATTCATATACTTGCCAATCTAAAGAACTCTATTGTAACAGACAGTTCACAATTGGTTACTACTTAATTTTCACCGGAGACTAATTTCAGTGGGGACTTAATTATCACTGGAGACTTAATTTTCTAAGCTAAAATGTAATTAAGACGGATGGAAATGATAAGGAAAGCAACTCTGTGTGTAGAAAGTAGGCAATGTGTAAGGAAGGTTAAGAAATGGAAATATATTTTGTTCAGGGACAAAGAAAGTAATTGTGTCCAAAATGAGACTGGCTATTTAGAGATAAGACTAAGGACAAATACTGAATGAAAAAGAAAGCCATAGAAGTTTTGTGAAGGGAAATCTTTGGAAAAGAATTTTATATGTTGTCAGGACTAAGATTAAGAGTACATGGGTATAAGAATGAAATTCTAGGGGCACCTGGGTGGCTCAGTGGGTTAAGGCCTCTGCCTTCAGCTCAGGTCATGATCTCAGGGTCCTGGGATTGAGACCCGCATCGGGCTCTCTGCTCAGTGGGGAGCCTGCTTCCTCCTCTCTCTGCCTGCCTTGCTGCCTACTTCTGATCTCTTTCTCTGTCAAATAAATAAATAAATAAAATATAAAAAAAAAATGAAATTCTTTTTTTCTCTCTGTTAAAAAGACAGTCTGCCCTTGATAAGAGATTATAAACAAAGATTTTTTTTCTTTTTTATCTGCCCAAAAAACAAAGCTTCTTTATTTTGTCTTATTGAGTAGAAATTCAAAGAAATTCTCAGAAACTTTTGTAATCTGATACTCCCTGCATTCTCCCTTTCCTTTGATTACTAAGTATATAACTACCAGCTTCGCACTGCAAAAAGTGAAGTTCTTTCTGCCCATGGGTCCTGTCCCTATGCTACTTTAACTTACTGAGTTGCATCAAAAAAAAAAAAAAAATTCTGTTGTTTCATCTATGACAATAATTTATTACTCTATCTTGTATATCTTCCTTTAAATCATTTCCAAATAGATCATGGGAAATTTTGATATTTTGCTGCATTGTAATGGTGTTTTATTTTATATTTTATTTTCTAGATGTGCATTGATAATATGTATTTTTAAAGATTTTATTTATTTATTTGACAGAGAGAGAGATCACAAATAGGTAGAGAGGCAGGCAGAGAGAGGGGGAAGCAGGCTCCCTGCTGAGCAGAGAGCCTGATGCAGGGCTTGATCCCAGGACCTTGAGATCATGACCTGAGCTGAAGGCAGAGGCTTTAACCCACTGAGCCACACAGGCGCTCCGTGCATTGATAATATTGAAAAAAATTTCATTATGTTCTTCAAATTCATTTTTCCAGCAAAATTGCCTCAATTCACTCTTACTTTAAGTAGTTTATATAGGTTGTGTGTTGATTCTGTTTGACATTCCATATTATTAATTATATCATCTCTAATTAAGAATTTTATTCCTTCCCTTCCAACCCCTAGGGGCCCCCCTTTTTCAAAAAAATTTTATTTATTTATTTGACAGACAGAGATCACAAGTAGGCAGAGAGGCAGGCAGAGAGAGAGAGGAAAGCAGTCTCCCTGCTAAGCAGAGAGCCCAATGAGGTGCTCAATCCCCGGACCCTGAGATCATGACCTGAGCCAAAGGCAGAGGTTTAACCCATTGAGCCACCCAGGCACCCCCCCAAGGCCCCATTTTTGTTATATTATTTTTATGTTAAGATATTGTATAGGAGCAATGAAGATATTGTCTTTTATTGCCTTTTCCTCCAAATTAAAGGGAACATAGTTAAACTTCCCTTTTTAAGTATGATGTTTAATGTAAGATTTTGGTAGATAGTTTATCACATTGAAAAATTGCTTGCTATTCCTAGTTTTCATTTTCTTATACAAATAAGCAATGAATAAAAAATAAATGATGGGGCACCTGGGTGGCTCAGTGGGTTAAGCCTCTGACTTCAGCTCAGGTCATGATCTCAGGGTCCTGGGATTGAGCCCCACATTGGGCTCTCTGCTCAGTGGAGAGCCTGCTTCCCCCTCTCTCTCTGCCTGTTTCTCTGCCTATTTGTGATCTCTCTCTCTCTCAAATAAATAAATAAAATCTTCTTAAAAAATAAAAAATAAATGATGAAATTTTTCAGATTATTTTTCTTCTTCTTTTGAGATATAATCAAAGTTCTTGTTTGGTCAATTGTAATGAATTACATTGTTATAATTTTTTATGTTATTAATGGGAAATAGATCAGACATACAAAGTAATGTATACACTGTGTATTTAAAGTTAAAAAAATAATAAAAGAAAAGGTCCTGCTTCTAGTAATGGCAGAGTAACTTCTATTTAACAATCTCTCCTACAGATAAAAATTTTGAACTCTTGACCAGATATTCACTAACAACTCTCATTGAAGAACAAACAAAAAAGTACAGAAACTGGAAGGTATTTGACTCTTAAAAGAAGGGAATAGTAGGAGAGATTTATGTTTATATTTCCCTTCAATGAGTGCAATCTCCATTCCATTCAATTCAAGAGAGCTAGAATTTAAACAGGAATTTAAAAATTCTTTTTTTGGCTTGAAAGTTGTAGTAGGAAATTTGCGGGTATAGGAAACTCACAGTGGTAACCCCAAAAGAAAAAACTCATAGGCGTGAAGCCCTGAAATATGCATGTAAACTCCATCCAAATCTTTGTCTCCTGACTTTGCATTTTTAAGGGAAATTTCAAGGAACTCGATAATAACCAACAGCGGAAAAGCTAAAAGACCTTAAGAGTATTCAGCTATTGTCAAGCAACCAGATTTCTCAATCTGAAGAACACAAAAAATAATAATAACATTAAACACAACCCTAGTGATTTGTAACACAATATAAAGCAGTCTAAGTAATAGTCATGTGAAAAAGAGAATTAGGGTGGGGCACAATAAATGTTTAAATAAATAATGACGGAAATATCCCATATTTGATAATAATTATAAATTTTTATAGATAGAAGAACATAAAGAAAATCACACCAACGCACAACAGTCATATTGCTGACAATCAAAGATAGATTGTAAATCTTGGGAGTTACCAGAGAAATGGTACGATACATATAGGGCAACAATAATATGATAATATGCAATGATGAGTTAACTTCTCATTAGAAGTAATAAAGGACAGAAGACAGACAATAAAGGACAATGAAGGACAGAATAACATCACTAAAATTCTGAAATTAAAAGGAAAAAAAGCTGTTAATCCCAAATACATAACTAAAAATATACTTCAAAAATACACCAAAAAATTAAGGGCATTAAAGAATTTATTATCTGCAAATTTGAACTCAAAAAATATTAAAATCATCTAAACAAAAGAAAATGCAGATCCACAGAAAAGAAGGAACATAAGAAATGACAAATATGTGAATAAATGTAAAATTTCCTACATATATTTCAAAATTTTGTTTGGAATTTTATTTAAAGCAAAACTTGTAACACAATAATATGCAGTTTATTATGAATACAGATATAATATAGAGGATGGATATAAATGGAAACAATCCAAATGTTCAATAGATGAATGAATAAAAAAAATGGAAAAAATACAATGGAATATTATTTGGCCTTTAAAAAGAAGGAGATTCTTCCATTTGTGAAGGAAGATTAACTTGGAATGCAATACACTAAGTGAAATAATTCTGTCACAGAAGGAAAAATACTGTGTTATTCCACTTCTGGGAGCTATCCAGAATGGCCAAACTCACAGATCATGGAATACAGTAGTGGTTACTAGAGGATGTGGAAAGGGAGTTCAATGGGTGTAAGTTTATGGTTATACATCCTGTATAACAGATCTGCTGTAAAATGAACAAGAGCTTATAGTTAATGATACAGTATTATGCACTTGAAAATGTGCAGAGAGGTAGATCTCATGTTAAATGAATGCCCCCCAAAAAGAAAAAGATGTACACAATCTTGTGGAGTTGATGGGATTTTTTGTTTCTTTGGTTATGGTGACAGCATCACTGGTGTATGTACATGTCCAACTCACTAAATGTATACATTAAATACGTGCAATTTTTATATATCAACCATACTTTAATAAAGCTGGAAAAATGAAATGGTACTACAGCAAAGTTATAATGGTTTATATGATGTCATCCATTTTAACTCTAAGTAACTGTGGAAACCCAAAGGTATATACTATTATCATCATAGCAACAATTAATATCACAATGCAAAAGAAAGAGCTTTTCAGATTGGATGTGAAAGTTAGAATCAGTGCTTTCTAAAAGAGACAAACTTTGTGTATAGAAACACAGATCTCTTGAAAGTAAAAAGATGAAGAAAAATATACTATGAAAGCAGGAAGCTTAAAAATCCTGAAAGGGCTTTATTTTTCCATGCACGTGTTCCCTTTTGACTTCTTGCTTTTCTCTTTGCTGTCCTCCTTCCTTCTTGCTTTTTTTTCTTTCTTCTGTCATAATTCAGAGCTAAGTTACTAGTTAGGCCATGCAAGGTTTGAGGCTTTATCCAGGTCAAGGTCGGGGTCAGTAACCTAGCAAGGAGTTTCAGAGCTTTGCAAAGTAAAGAGGGTCTTTGTACAGGAATGGAAAACACTCACAAGGAACATGCTGGAGCAGGCTGAGTAGGACATCCATGCAAGTGGTGGCAAAAATCCCATAGTAAGGTTTCTGATTCCAAGCAACGTAAGAATGTTTTCCAAGTGTGGGTGATGGATCGCAACAACGTGACTTACTCTCCTTCCCATATGAATGGGACACAGAGAAGAGGAGCACATAACTCTTGTAGTTTTGAAAAACTAGAAAGGGAATTTTTCAGAAGCTAAAGAACTGTAGGATTATGATAAAAGATAAAATAATAGTGCCAAGATGGAGGGTTCTGATAAAGTTTCCCTAAATTTATAGTTTTTCAAGGTCCTGGGAATCTCTCCAATAATGGGAGTTTTTATACTATGTAAGTTTTTTAAGCTTTTTAAAGAGAGACTGTTTTCTCTTTATTCCTAAAGCCCAATATTTCATGTGTTTAAGATATATATTTGTCCAGTTCTTAGGACACTTCAGTCATATGTGGCAGCCAGGAAATCACCTTCTGTAACTATATGCATAAGGCTCACTTTTTATTCATCTACACATCCATCCATTATCCACACAGAGTCAATATACATTTATGAAGTACTTGCTCTATTAAGTCACCATGATAGGCAACAAAGAATAAAAAGATGAACATTATTTTCCCTTGACATATCATTCTTGAGAACACCCAGGGTATCGATGATAAGTATAATTTTGTTTGATTCTAAATCTCTATCTAGTGCTATGCCATGATATAAGAACCTTTAAAAAACATTACAGTACAATTTGGTTACTATCATTTGGTTATCCACAGCTTTTGTTGTTACCATTTTTGGTCCCTTTATAACATATAATGGCCCATGTCTGCAGCTATCACCACTTTCTTCCTCCCATTTTCCCACTAAAATCAGGCCACCAGCTCTATCAACTGAAAGACCTTTGTCAAGATTGCCAATACACCACTACGTTGTTACATCCTTAATCAATTCTTAGCTCCATCCCCCCCAGCCCACTGGCAACATTTGACACTAACCTCTTGTGATTTCAGGACATTATTCTCTCTTGATTATTCCTCTACCCTTTTTTCAGTGTTCTTGTTTGTTTTGTTTTGCTAGATCCTTTCTGTCCCCACGTCCTCTATATGTGGGGCGCTAACTTCAGATGCCTTGTCTTCCCAGAAAATCTCATTCAGCCTCCTGAAATCAAATAACATCTAAAAGTATGATTCACAAATTTATACTTCTAACCCAGATATCTCACATAAAGTTCTAACTTTTATAGCCAATTGCCTATTCAACATTGCTATTTGAATATCTAGTAAGCATTTCAGTATAATATATATTAAACAAAGTCCAAGTCTTCCTCATCCCTGCTAAAAAAACCATACCCCTCCCAACTGTAAAAAATATCAACATCATCCTTCAAATAGTTAAAGCCAACAACCTCAGATTCATCCTTAATTCCTCTCCTTTCACACCCACATGCAGTATCAGAATATCATCTTAGTTCTGTCTTTAAAATATATCCTAAAACTATGCAACTCTTGGTGAGTAGTAACTTGATATTATTGAATTCCTAAGGTGGGCATGAAGTTCAAGTCCCTACTGTGGAACTATGTTGCATATGTCAAAGTACTTGCTCTCAAAAGTTAACGGAGCAAGATATGTGAGAATAGATAGAAATAAATGCTATAGGAGTTCAGAGGAGACAGAGGTTAATTTTAGGTGGAGAG
>CM053606.1:143396712-143454063 GCA_028646535.1 Procyon lotor
CCTACCCCCCTGCCTCCCAGCCACCCTTAGTTCCTTTTGTGAGTCTAGGAGTCTCTTATGGTTTGTCTCCCTCCCCATCCCCTCCTGTTTCATTTCTCTCCCCCACCCCCCACAAACCCCCACCTTGCCTCTCAAATTCTTCATATCAGAGAGATCATGTGATACTTTAGACAATCCCCTTTAAAGAAACAATGCCACATGCTTTCTATTCATAAATCCTGATACCCTCTGATGAAGTTTTTTTTTTCCCTAGGTTGTTTCCCCTTTGATTGAAAAATCACATTTTGCACTCACTTGCTACTCCTTTACTCCTGATAACTCCACGTCTATCATGCCTTTCAGTATTATGCTTCTTATAAAACTAGTCCACTTCGGGCTGACATCAGTTTTCAGCTCCTTTTCACTATCACCCCTAAATTCAGCAAGAACTGTCTCGATCTTTAACACTACACAAATAACACTACACAAATAACGTTGAAACCTCCCTTTGGACATTGTTCTAGAAGGAGATATTTTATAGATTTTCTATGGCTGAATTATTAATGTCTTAAGTTTCTAACATGGAAATATAATTCCCCTTCATGCCTGTCAACTCTGAGACCTAGAATTCAAACAATGTACTACTGTTGGAAGAGATTGTTAATTTCCCTTAAAATTATTAATTGTAATAATTTTAATAATAATAAAATTATTAATTTAATTTAAATTAATTAATTTATTTAAATAATTTTATTTAATTTATTTAATTTAATTAATTAATTTAAATAATTTTATTATTTATTATGTATTATTTATTTTATTATTATTTGATAATAACTATTAATAATATTATATAATATTATATATTAATAACAATATCTCAATTCCTCAAACACAAAATATTATTATTTAATAATAATAAAAAAATTATTTAAATTAATATTTTTTTAAAAGATTTTATTTATTTGACAGAGAGAAACACAGTGAGAGAGGGAACACAAGCAGAGGGAGTGGTAGCGGGAGAAGCAGGTTCCCTGATGAGCAGAGAGTCCGATGCCGGGCTTGATCCAGGACCCTGGGATCATGACCTGAGCCAAAGGCAGACACTTAACGACTGAGCCACCCAGGCGCCCCTAAATTAATAATTTTAAAAGAACCTCAACTAACCATACATTCCAAAAGTTTGGAGAGAATTCAAGTTCTTGAATTAAAGGTAGAAATAATCCCAATAAATTTTAACTTTTATTCTATCTGATCCTCATCTCTCCAATGCGTTGGCTGCTTCATCTTATAGGATTTAAATATTTTGATTCTCCCATAAACAGGAAGTTTTAATGGTAACATATTAAGGAGACACAGATATTTCTCAAAACTGAAGATCTAATGTTGCCAAAGGGTATTTACTGATTTCAATATTAATATTTCTGGATTACAAGTTTTAAAAAGATAGATGTCTATTGCGTTGACACTGTCTTCAGAGTCAAAGTGTACCAGCTTATATAATAAAGAGTTGACTTTGTTTAAGGCCTTGTTTAGACAGTAGAGTCACTGTCTGAAGTAGTCACACTGAAAGATTCACAGATGCAAAGAAAAGAAATATGAACCAATGTGAAAAGGGTAATGATGTAAAATGACTGAGGGAGCACAGAAAAGAGTGTTGAACAATGTAATGAGATACTGAAGAAGATTTCACAGAGTAATAATTTGAACTGGGTAGGTCTGGAAGCTTTTAGGTGCACGTGTTTGTGGAGTGGGGCAGGGAGGTGGAGGAAATAAGTGAGGTAAACAGGAATACATGGAAAAAAATGTGGCATATCTAGGAAAAACATACAGTTAAGCATTTATAAACAGGATGTGTTAGGGAATATCTATGCAGAGGCACTGAACATGGATCAGCAAATATGAGCATAATACGTCATAAGCAAGAATTTCAACACCATCCCAAAAGCAATTTAAAAAACACTATTAGTTTTTTTCAATTAATTTAATTTTATATTTTCAGTGTTCCAAGATTCATTGTTCATGTACCACACCCAGTGCTCCATGCAATACGTGCCTTCCTCAATACCCACCACCAGGCTCACCCAACCCCCCAACCCCCTCCAAAACCCTTAGTTCGTTGCTCAGAGTCCACAGTCTTTCATGGTTCATCTCCCCCTCTGATTTCCTCCCAGTTCACCCTTTTTTTCCTTCTCCCAATGTCCTCCATGTTTTTCTTTATGCTCCACATGTAAGTGAAACCATATGATAACTGACTCTATGCTTGATTTATTTCACTCAGCATACTCTCCTCCAGTCCCATCCATGTTGATACAAAAGTTGGATATTCATCTTTTCTGATGGAGGCATAATATTCCATTGTATATATGGACCATATCTTCTTTATCCATTCGTCTGTTGAAGGGCATTTTGGCTCTTTCCACAGTTTGGTGATTGTGGCCGTTGCTGCTATGAACATTGGGTACATATGGTCCTTCTTTGTACTACATCTGCATCTTTGGGGTAAATACGCAGTAGCGCAATTGCAGGGTCACAGGATAGCTCTATTTTTAATTTCTTCAGGAGTCTCCACACTGTTTTCCAAAGTGGCTGCACCAACTTACATTCCCATCAACAGTGTAAGAGGATTCCCCTTTCTCCACATCCTTTCCAACATTTGTTGTTTACTGTCTTGTTGATTTTGGCCATTCTAACTGGTGTAAGGTGGTATCTCGATGAAAACTCTGTAAGTTTTAAAGCAATGAAGAAGAATAGCTAGATTTGTGATACAGAGTGTTGCCTCTTATGGCAGAAGCAGGTGTTTTAGTGGAGATGGAAAAGTCTATAAAAATGATAAGGCCAGGGAACGCATCAATGCAGAAGCTCAAGTATGGTATTATGAGTAATAAGTCAATAGCCAGAGATAAGTTAAATTGAAAAGAATTTAAAAGAAAGATCCAAATAGCATATAATGCCTAACAAAAAATCTGGAAGACATGAGCAATCTGTGAATATTTGCTGAAAAAGCTAATTGGTTAAAAGATAGAGGGCAAACATTGGTTATTTCAAATAAGCAAAATAGGTGTATGATGGTGTCATTGGTGATATAAGATCGAGTAAAAGGATCTGTATTAATGCAGATAGTGCAAAATAGGAGAAAAGAGAAAGAGAATGGAGAAAATACGGAGTTGAGATACTTTGGAGGTATGTTTGGTAAAGTTTCATAATTGTGGGACCTAATTTGTAAATAGCAGGATGAATTTTCTTTAATGTCAGTAAAATTTATCATAGCATTTGAATCAGTCATTGTAGTTTTTAGACAACAGCCTACTTTGAGCACGTATATATCGAACTTTACAATAAATGAATACTCAAATAAATAATAAAGTTATGTCAGTATTTCAATTCTACCTCAGCACATAATACTCTGACATTGGTCAAATTCTTTGTTTAGGCTTAGTTTTGTCATCTATAAAATAGGTAAGGCAATTTTTAACATGTCATTGAAAGGAATGAAGAACACTACATGTGGGCTGCCTGGGTGGCTGTCTTTAGGCGTCTGCCTTTGGTCATGATCCTGGGGTCCTGGGATTGAGCCCAGCATTGGACTCCCTGTTCAGCAGGGAGCCTGCTTCTCCCTCTCCCACTCCCCCTGCTTGTGTTCACTCTCTCACTGTGTCTCTCTCTGTCAAATAAATAAATCAAATATTTTGAAAAAAAATAACATTACATGTAAAACTCTTAGCCAGTATGTCTAATACAAAATAAGTACGCATTAGATAATATTTATTACTCGTAATAGAAAAGACCTTGAAAGATTTCCTAGTAAATTCTTATTGATAGTTACCGGAACATAGCTAAATCATAGTGGGAGAGTAAATTTTTCCCTATTGGAGGAACTAGAAAAAACAAATAATATTTTACAAGTGTTTATTTGGGCAATGGACTTCATTATATTCCAAATTATAACCTTCCCTATCACCAAACAATACTTTCAGTGAACACTCAATAAATCACAACTCACTTTCTTAAAAATGTGAATTCCAAATTTAGTTTTTTCTTGTTTCTTAATCTTTTCCATAGTATTATTTTACACACATATATGCCTCATTATTTCTACTATTCCTTAGAGATTCATTCCCTAGGATCATGGTCTTTGTTCTCTTGCCTTCTCCTTCTCTTTTAACAAGATTCTGTAAACCTTTATAGCTGTAGCTTATCCACACTTCCTTTCACACAATCCTTGCCAATTGGCTCCAAAAGTGTTTTTCTATGGCATGCTCAGAGACTAGATTTTGCTGTGTCTCAAAATTTGAAAACCTCCCTGTGAAATACATCTTAAATTTTAGGTGGTCAAGAATATGTTTTCATATCTTGAAATATCATGGAATTCCTAAAATTTAAATTAGAGTTGGTCATTATAGAAGAAAGAAAGGTGATTATATCAAGTTCATCTGCTTCTTAGAAACCATTATTATCTGAAAATAATCTGTTTCTTTTGCAGGGTTCTCAACCCTGCCTGACTCAATGCCTCCTTAAAAAAACAAAACAAAACAAAACAAAACACTGTAATGCTAATTCTATTACTCTAAAATTAAACTAAAAGGTAATGTAGGCTACCCACATGCATAATTTTTAAATAATGTCCATTTAATATAATGGAGGATAAAAGGGAAATAATTTATAATTAGATTATATGAACTTTAATATACAAATGCTCAGATATCACCATACTTGGAAACAAAATAAAGTGGCCATATATTTTACAGACTTGTTTTATGAAAAATAGTATTAGAAGCAATTCCAATAATCTAAAGTAGTTGAACACAGAGAGAAGAATGGTGCTTGGTGGAGTGGGGGGAGTAGGTGGGATGAGGAGATATTGGTCAAAGGGTAAAAAGTTTCAGCTATCCAAGATGAATGAGTTCTGGAGTTCTAACGTACAGCATCGTGACTACAGTTATAAGTACTGTATTGTATAACTGAAATTCGTTGGAAAGATAGATCTCAAATCTTCTCAACACACACACACACACACACACAGAGGCAACTATGTAGAAGTGATGTTATTTAGCTTGATTATTGTTCTTTTCACAATATATAAATATATAAAAACATCAAGTGGTACATCTTAAGTCTACATAATTTTTATATGTCAGACATATCTAAATAAATTTATTTTAGGGAAAAAAAGAAGTAATTCCAATACAAAAAGATTGATATTAGAATAAGAACTGATATTTTAACAAGTTAATAATGGACCAGAATTTCTTGTGTGTGGTAACAGAAAGAGGAAAAATTTAATTTTAAGTCGGAATAAAATGGGCTCAGTCAGTTAAGTGCCTTTAGCTCAGGTCATGATCTCAGGGTCATGGGATCAAGCCCCACAATGGCGGAAGGGGAAGGAGGAGTGTGTCCCTGCTCAGCAGGGAGTCTGCTTCTCCCTCTGCCCTTCCTTGTGTGCGCGATCTCTCTCTATCTCTCTCTCTCTCTCTCTCTCTCTGTCTTAAATAAATAAATAAAATCTTTTTAAAAAATAAGCAAGAATAAAATGTTAGAGCAAGTTAAGAATTTTCAAAATAGAGAAACCAAGATATATTGTGTTGTTATAAAGGACCTTATTGATAAGGGTAATGTTGCATAATTCTGTATGTTATCGTATAGCATGTAAGTGATACTGAAAACAAGTCTTCTATTGTGAATTCTGAATTCTCACCACCTATCAAAACAAGACATATATTCAGACTCTAGAACTTGGAAAAAAAAAGAAAAATTTATTTTAATTGATTAAGAGTGATAGAAGATGAGTTGGAAAGGAAAAGTAAGCAAAGAAGTTATAGAAAGTGAATTCCTCTGAAGACATTCCTGAAGACTAAAATAAACCCCAAATAAGTAAATATTTCAATATGTAATGTTTACAACATATATTCGTAATATTATATTTTTTCAGTATATTACAATTTTACCATTATTTACATTTATGTCTCATATATAATAGTATTTTGCTCAAATTTATTAAAATTGTAATTTATACTTAAATGGGATTCAATGGGTAACCCTGTGAATGACTAGGAAGACATTCAAAGTCATGTTAAAATTGGGAGAATTTCGTTTTGTGAGACCATTCCACTAAGTTTAGTGGTGCTCCTCCAATAACTGTTGCAAACCAAGTGCTTTTGCAGATTTCGAAAATGCTTTCTAGAAGAGTATTATCACTCATACTGAGACACAACTGTAAGATATCTTCAGCTCCTTTCTGAGGTTTATAACATGGAAGAACAGAAAACATGTGGATGAGTCTATTATAAACATTCAATAAAGCATCCGTTTTTTTTTTTTTTAATCAGACAAGTAAGGTTCAAATTCCAAATTTCCACTTACGAATCTATGATATTGGATTAAGCTAATTATCCTCAATGATGCTCTGTTCTTGGGTAACCAACCATCCTTGTTTGCTTGAGGTTTTCCTGGCTTTAGCACTAAAAGACCCATGTCACAGGAAACCCTTCAGCTAAAGGCAAACCAAGATGATTAGCTGGTTACCCCAATTTCTCTTATGGGCAAAATAGGATATCTCATTGGGTTTTTATGAAGTTGAGTCACAAATGAAAAAATATTTGGACACTACCAGCACCAACACAGGAAAACTCAATAAATTACAGATATTATTATTTGATCCTAAATAGGTAATGGGGCGAAATAACCTAGAAAGTGAAAATATACTTCAATTTCAAAGCTAAAATCTCAATTTGTAGTTTCCTGCATATTGAGTACCTTAACATCTAGCTCAAACAATAAAATCAAAAGAACAACAATAATAAATGTTATTCAATAAGTATTCTTCTGTGTAGTGAAAGCTTTTTTAAAGGGTTTGAATATTTCATTTTGTTTTCATAATTTTATTACTTTTCCCATTAAAAAAGACTTAGTAATATTAATATTTGTCAAAGATCACACAATTAGAAAACAGAAACAGGACACAAAACTTCACGTTGTTCTGACCCTCAATTTTTTGCTTTTAAGCAGCCTGCTCAGTGGCCTCATTTAATGAAGGTAAAGGAAATTATAAAGGTATTGAAATGAAGACCAAATTTCTCAGATCATGATACTAAAATGTTCAGCTTCCACATCACACTAAATTATACATTTATATTACTTGTTAAATGTACCTTGCTGGTGAGCTTGAAAGAAAAGAAAGCAAGATACTGATGCAGAATCATCACACAGGATGGGAGAGGACTCTTAGATTCAATGATTCTTAGAAAATATTATGTATCTGGGGTGCCTGGGTGGCTCAGTGGGTTAAAGTCTCTGCCTTCAGCTCAGGTCATGATCTTGGGGTCCTGGGATCAAGCCCCGCATCAGGCTCTCTGCTTAGCAGGGAGCCTGCCTCCCTCTCTCTCTGCCTGCCTCTCTGCCTACTTGTAATCTCTCTCTCTTTCCCTCTCAAATAAATAAATAAAATCTTTTAAAAAAAAGAAAATATTATGTATCAATTAAATCCAAGTGTTTTAGTTTGTACTTCATCAGTAGCAGAGTCTCTGACAGTCAAGTAAGAGTGTTTAGCTTATTTAGATGTGATCTCAAGCAACACCAAGAGGGAAGAAGGAACAGGAGGCAGGAAGAGAGCAGCCAATAAAGAATACACCATCAAGACCATTATCATGAGGCAATTGGAAACTCATCCTGCCAGAGAGCTCAAGGAATCAGAGTAGAACATGTTACTCAGAGTTGTCCAGCCCAAGGTGAGGAAGCTGGAGTGTTAATGCACCAACTCTCTCCAGTCACAAGCAGAAGGTAGCTTCCAGTAGGCATTTACTCTATGATTTTTCTTCCAGAGCAGGCTTCAGCCACCAGAGAGAGCCCTCAGACAGTTGAAAGTAGGTCAGGATGCACTAAAACATACAACCCAAGGAGATGCAGCCAGGCAACAGCAGTGTCTGCTACCCCATGGCGGTCTACTTATCTTTTCTTAATGCTACTTATGTTTGAACACATTCAAATCTGCTATATTATCTACTCTGCCATGTATACTAAGGGATTTTAATTTTCTATGTCCTTGTTGAAGCTGTCCAGTCTTTATTGAATTCCTTCATTTCTCTAGTTGGAAAACATGTATTCTAAAAAGTTTGTCTTAAATACAACCATTTCCAATCTCTTCTCTGGCTTCTCTGAGGAAAAAAAGCTATTTTTTTCACATACATTCTCTTTGGTGATATTAATAAGTCTTCCTATTTTATATTTACATATGTTTCTAGATCACCTAGAAGCCACCTGCTAATTTTGATTTATTAAAGAAGTTTCAAAGTACTATTTTGACACATTTTGGATATGTGGTTACCTATCATATTGCCAAGTATTTACCATGGGTTCAATAAAAGTCGAATTGGAACAAACATAATCATCATTACCACTGACATCACAAATATTGGCCAAGTATTTTGAATATTAATATGGATTTCTGTTCAATAAATGGTTAATACATTTCCCATAGTTTAAAAATATTTACGTGAGATTAATCTCAGAATAGCTTTTCCTGATTCCTAATCATATAGAAAAAAATCATTCATAGAAAATATCTGGAAATGAATCCTCAGGTTAATTTTTCTGTAAAATTTCACCTTTGTTTAGGTTGATTTACAAATACTACAATATAGGCAGATAGTTTTGTAATTTTACTTTGAAATCCTTCAGGACAAATATTTTTCAAAGCCTAAGGACACCTAGGAAAATATGCTTAAAATTCTAAGATTATTTTCCCATAATTTTCAACAGATTTTTGCACAGAATATCAAACTTGTATTTGAAAGTGATGCCTATGTCAACATAATTCACCAGTGATTTTCTTCAAATCTCAAACATTGATCAAAGGCAAAGATTATCACAATGATTTTTCCCTTCATTAGCAAATAATTATCTTCAAATAAACCAATAAATCCAATAAAAATAGATTATTTTTAAAGCTACCATTAACTTACATTAATGTTTGACGAACTATTTTTCACACTGAAACTTGGTGTTTCTGAGTTTATATCCAGAGGTACAATTGCGAAGGGCAGGTATATGTTTTTCTTCTAAGTATATCCAAGAAAAATAAAACTTTGGATGAAGAAGGATAGGAAACTTCATGTGTTGGTATAATATAATAATCATATAAATGCCTTTTATGTAAAATAAAAGATCATAGAATGTACAGCTAGAACATAGTTCACCCCAGCATTTTCATTTTACAAAGAAAATGATACCCTGAGAAGAGCAATTCTTCTAATATTCAAGGCTAAAATTTACATCTTTCTGGTCTCACAACTGCATCTATTTCAATAGGTATCCTCCCTCTGCCCTTTTCTTAAGTTCAACCAATTAAGAAATAAGGCACAAGAGATGATAAAGAGCAGTCAAAATACAGTACAATGGATGTAACCTACTAATCCAGTAACCCCACTTCCTTCATGAGGAAGTCTGAATAAGGGGCAGGAAGTGTTACTAGAATTATTGCCCAAATGCAGGGTTCTCAAATTTAGTCTGAGGGATCTTTTAGACTCTTAAAATTGCCAGGTACTCTAAAGAACTTTTATTTTAACGACCTTTAAATCCATTGATAGTATATAGGAAATTTAAGCCAAGAAACACTTAAAATAATATTAATTAATTATTTAAAATACCAGCAAACTTATTAAATGTTAAAATAGCATTTTATGAAAAATATCTGTATTTAAAAAACAGTGTTATAAGTGGCATTGTTTTATATTTTCCCATATCCCTTTAATGTCTTGCATAGTAAACAGCTAGATTCCTATATCTGCTTCTGCATTCAATCTGTTGCAATATCATTTGCAATGTCAGATAGGCTCTAGAAATCTCTATTGTATATTCATAAGAGAATGAGCACGAAGAATGAGCATAAATAATAACTTAATATTGTCAAAACAGTTTTGATCTTCTGGATCCTCTGAAAGGGTCTCAGATCTTCATGGGTCCCTAGACTGCACTTTGAGAGTTAATGCATTAGTGTTAATCTCTCCTCACAGAAACTGGAAGCCCCGGGAATGCAAACATTCATAATCACATACAGAACTATAGAAGGAGCTTGAGCTCTGGACTAAAAGGAATAAGATTCATAAGCTCAATGACTTTTTATGAATCCCATAACCTTTCTGAAGTTAAGCTTCATCAAGATGGTGATAACATTAATATATCAAAGGCTTATTTTAAAAGCCAAATGATATGAAATCAAAACTCTATAAACTTCCTACAAATATTTTTCATGATCACTCACGTTTTCATCCTATCATTTGCTTGTACAGAATCTTATACCTTTACTGCAAAAAGTTTTATAGGTTTGTCTTTGCAAATCTAGTTCCTGTTATATCCATGTGTATCTTCTGTACTTAAAATATCCATGATGTAATAAGAAATGACTATAATAAATGAAATAATTTAAGAAGAGAAAGTTCACTTTCCTTTTCTTGCACTTTCCATGTTTGTGATATATTTTCAATAAATATTACCTAGACAATTATATTATAGAACATTACTAGTATTTGCTAGTATTAACACCTCATGCTGTTAGCTTCAGTTTCTTTTCCCTTGGAAGCTGCAAGAGTATTTCATATTTAGGTAGGATGCCCTGAAAACTCTTCCTGCTTCCAAAGGAAAGGACTGGAAATGAGACTACATCTGACCACATATAAGTCAACTAATTTCTATCTATTTCATTAATCAGAGAAGTTTCCCAAAGGACAGAATGATCTGTAGCTCAAGATACTATCCTGAGATTAAACTAATCTGGGGACTGAAAATGGATCAATGAATTGGTGAAAAAAATAGGCTAATAATGACAGCATTTAAATAATTTAAGGAGAATTCGGAAACAGAAACAAGATTACAAAGCAATGAAATGGGAATGGGGGGGCGCCTGGGTGGCTCAGTCATTAAGCGTCTGCCTTCGTCTCAGGTCATGATCCCAGGGTCCTGGGATCGAGCCCCACATCGGGCTCTCTGCTCTGCAGGAAGCCTGCTTCTCCCGCTGCCATTCCCTCTGCTTGTGTTCCCTCTCTCGCTGTGTTTCTCTCTGTCAAATAAATAAAATCTTTAAAAAAAAAAAAGAAAGAAAAAAAAAAGAAATGGGAATGGGAAGACATGATAAAAGTGCCAAATGAAAATTACTGAGTCAGAACATATGGTAGTGTAATAGGATGTTCAGAACTGTTGGCTTTCCTTGGATTGGGGGGAATCTGAATATGTTCATGAGATAATCAAAGGTAAAGACTGAAGGAAAAAACAGAGTACTTAATGGGTGTATATTGTAAAAAATCTATAGCACAGACAATGTTAGCCTTGGAAAGGCATTGTTCCACCCTCTAATAAAGAAAGAAGGGAATAATTCATTCCTTTAATCAAAGTTTATTTAGTATGTGCTGATAGGTGTCACTATATCTAGATTTTTGGAGAATAGCAGTGATTACAGCAGCCAAAACTCTTTGTCCTTGGGGCTTACATTCTAGCTGGCAAAACCCGCCATTTAATTATTCAAAGTAAACATTCAATCAAGTGGAAAAGGAACGAAGGAAGGAATGAAGGAAGGAAAGAAGGAAGGGAGGGAGGGAAGGAAGGAAAAGAGAAAAAAGAAAAGAAAAGAAAAGAAAAGAAAAGAAAAGAAAAGAAAAGAAAAGAAAAGAAAAGAAAAGAAAAGAAAAGGCAGAGGAAATGACCAGTACAAAGGCCATAAGGTGGAAATGAGCTAGTGTTAAAGCAGAAGCAAAGCAGGCAGTGAGACAGCCTAGAATGAGCAAAGGAGAGAGTAGTGGAGCATGAGGTCAAAGTGGTAATGAGGGTCTAGTTCATGGAGGATGTGACTGGCCATTATAATATTTTTGGCTTTAATCCTGAGTGAAATGAGTAACTGTTGGAGTTCTGAGCAGATGAATTACATGAAAAGGATTACTTTATCTACTATGTGGAGAAGAGATTTTAAGAGGTCAAAGATAGAGGTAGGGAGGGCCATTAGGAGGCTATTATGATAATGCAGGTGAGAGAAGATCATGGCTTAGACCCAGATGGTAACCATGGAGAAGATCAGAAGTGGTAAGATTCTGGATATTTCTTCATTCTAGCCTCACAGAATTTGCTGAAAGTTTTGAGGTGTGGTGTGAAAGAAATGAAGGAGTCAGGAATGAATCATGAACCTGAGGAAACTTATAAAGAAGGGGAAGAAAAAATTGGAATGAGTTCAAGTGATATGGACTTACACTTAACAGTAAAATATCATTGAGGTCATATTCCAAGACAGAGTGTCAGGCAGTTTTAAGACAGTAAGACGTTTGAAACAGCTGCTGTGCAAAACTTGATATGGAAGTGGGATAAAAATTTCCCCACACTTTCCAAACTCATTCAACCTCCTCATCACTTTAAGGAGCACAAGGACATTGATGTGTCCCTTGACTGAAACTTCAGAATTACTATGTATACCACAATTCTTGGTTAACTGGATCCAGTACATTTAATCTTTTAATATCTCCTGAAATTCACTACTCCATGACACCCATATGAGGCTACTTCTTTTCATTGACATAAAGTAAACTCCATCCCTGGATTGCTAGCTTTTGCCTTCTGCCTCAACCAGTTTCTCTTGCATTATATATATATATATATTTTTTTTTTTTTTTTTTTGAGTGATAGTAATTCTTCTCCAGAAATTCCTTAAGAAGTCTAGGAGCTAAAATCTTTGAGAAAACCCATCAACCCATAAAAAATAATTAAAATAATTAATAATTGTTGGTCAAATATGTTATTAATATTATCTGGGCAATTTGTAATGTGAATTTATGGTTAGACTATTACACAAGATTTTTAGCCTCCCAGAGCTATGTAAATATATATAGTCATTATGCATAATGGGGAATTTGGTTGTAGTTAACTACTATTCATGTTGCTAAGTAATCTTACTTCTACCATGGGATGTAAGGCTCAGCATGCCAAACTGATGAAAAGGAACAAAGCAGACATATTGATAAAAAAGAACAAGTTTTTCTCTTCCAGAGCCATGGATATCTTCACTCATCATTCAGCATGTGTGACATTTCTTAATTTTCAAATCTGTGGACTGTGAAAAGAATAGGAAGGAAAGAACATTACATATTTAAAATTTAATGTGAACAGATAAAAAAATTGGCTCTTCCAGTTTCTGGACTGATTTCCAAATACATGAATCTCCTATATCTAATTATTGACTTCATAATTTAAAAAATCTTCAGTAATATTTCAAGACTTGTATATTTTCATTGGTTAATCAAAAATTAATACATGGATTTATAAAATTATGAATTTTAGTTCTAAAAAGACCTTTGGGGATCACTTCTTGATTTTGATTATGTGATTAGATTATTGATGTGTTCATTTAATAACAAAAATTTTGAGCATCTATCATATTCCGTTCACTGTGTGAGACACACAGAATAAGTAGTGAAAACAACAGACACAAACTCTCCTAGGGAGAGTTCTAGGACTCATAGAAGAAGCAATCAATTACAACCATACATCATTCTGTAAAACTATAGAGCATATAAGGCTCAAATTAACCCAAAAAGGGCCTGAGTCATTAAGGAACATTTTTAAGAGGAGGAGACATTTAAGCTGAAACCTAAAGAATATTTAAGAATTGACCAGCTGAAATTGTGAAACAAACAAAGCCCAGTACATGTTAGAGTCTAGATAGGAGACTCTACAAAGCAGCTAATTGTGAACCTAAAAGAAGTTCCACAATGTGTACATTTCAAATTGGCAAAGATAGCAAAGATACTTACCCTCTTTCAGAACCTGGAATGGTATTGTGATACATGGCTCTGAAATCCTGTCCTTCATTTTTTTAGGTTTATTTTGGTTTTGCCTTGATGTTAAAGCCCTAGAATTAATGCTCTTCTGTGTGTACATATTTAGATTTCCCAAGATTTCCATGTTTTTGCCCTTCCTTTCCTGATTAAATTTGTTACTTTATCAATTAATTCTGCCAGTCATTAAATCTATTCACATTTAATCTTGATTCAGTTTGTCATTTTTTCTGCAAATAACAACTTTGTTTTGTTTTTGCATAATTGGTAATGTTGATATTTCACTCTGACTCTTGAAGCATGGATAGATTATTTCTGTATAAAACATGTTTAGATTAATTACTCTCTATGAGCACTATGAAGATATTATCCCATTATCCCAATATTATCCCATATTATCCCATAACTAACTATCCCATTATCCCATGGTGTGTTGTTACCCATGAGAAGTTGGCTGTAACTCTATTTGCCATTACACTTTAGGTAAACAGTCAATTTCTTTGGGTGCTTTTAAGATTATTTTTCTTTAAAAAGTGTAACAGTCCATGTGTCCAGATGTGGATTTCTTTTTAAATGTATACTATTCAGGATCACATGTGATTCTTCAAAATTTGAGCACATATTTCAAATTGAAAGTATTTTTTCAATTTTGAAAAATACTTAACCGTCATGATTTGGAATGGTGTTTTCCCTCCATACTTTCTCTTGTTTCCTTCTGTATCCTCTAAATTCCCTCCCACTCTCTTTTTTCTATCACCTCTGATAGAAGTGATAGAAACTTTACTTTAATACTTTAAATACACCTTTACTTCATTGTGCAGATTCTTGGATAACTTCTTCAGAGACATTTTGTCATTAACAAAATCTCTTCCTTTATTTAGGCTACTCTTTAACCCATCCATTGAGTACACTTATTGCAATAGTGATACTTTTTTATTCCTAGAATTCTATTGGTTTTCTTCACATAATTGGCTACTTGCTGTGCTTTCAATCCTGTTATCTCAGTTTCCCATCCATTCATTATTTTAAAATATTTTAAATATATTTCTAAACTCTCTTAGATTATTATTTCTAGATCTCATATATAGATTTTGTTAAATATTCTTTCTCAACTCAATGATTTTCCATTCTCTCATATTATGTTTTTTATTTGTATGTTTCCTTAATGGTGAGTTCATCTGGAGTGTGTGTTGTTTTATCTGTACTGCAGAAGCTCAGTTGCAGTTCTCTGCATCACATAGGCTTCAGGTCTCAATTTCTCTCTCCAGGGATCTTGAAACCCCAAATTCTAATGTCTATTTTAACCTTCTTAATTCCATGATCCATTTAGCATCAGCAATCTTTCAACACTATCTTTGAATTAACTTTCATTTTGATTATTTGATAATCATTTTTGCTTTTGATCTTAGATAGGCACTCAAAATTATTTTAATACATAGCTTTCTGATACAGAATTCTAACTGTTTAGATGCTGATGGGAGGTAAACTCTCCCAATGAACACAGTCAATCAACACAATCTTCCGTATCAACATATCAACATGATCAAGTCTGGAGACAGGAAATCCTGTTTGGAGTGTTTCTGAAGTTCATCGTATATATATATAGTAGTGCCAAAGAATTAAAAGAAAAATTATCAGGTTATTAATTGGCTTTTTGAGTTTGAGAAAGAAGAGAAATTGGTCATGATTATGTTAATATTCCTGCAAATGGGATGAATGAGATGTTATTAACTAAAATAGGAAACATATGAGGAGGCTTAGACTGGGAAATTAGGTTATAAGTTTCATTCTGGATACATTGATCTTGCTATCCTTTGAGACATCATTCATAAACAGTTTGATACATGGTCTAATGTCTGGGAAGAGATTTGAACTAGATATTTTAAAAACTGGTAACAATTTGCATCTCATTTATAATTCAAACAAATTGAATGGGTTGAATCACTCAGCAGCATATGTAGATTGCAAAAAGAACAGATTTAAGATAGAATCCTGCATTATAGTGACATTTAAAAGATGGCAAAAAATTGGAAAGGAAAACTAAAAAAAAAAAAAAAAAAAAAAAAGAGCATCCTTACCAGTAGGAAAAAATTCAGAAAAAGAGCATAGAATAAAAGCCAAAGGAATAAAATTTTCATAATGGAAGATATAGTCAAGAAGTAGTATCAAATACCTATAGCTAAGCAAAAGAAGGAGCAAAGGTCCCCTCCAAATATAGATACATTGGTGAGCTTGATTAAAAACGTTTCAGTCAATTCCTAAGTGGTGAACTGCAAATTGCAATGGGATGTGGAAAGCTTAGGTGATATGCAAATGGAAATTATTACTATGGATAAAATTTTAATTTGTCAAATAATTAAGAAATTAAGATGAATTAATAAATGTTGATGGATTTTAAGACTGGATTCATAAAAGTTAATTCTCCCCAAGTTAACCTATATATTTAATGAAATCAGAATAAATTCTTATTCAGTTTTGTATTCTGTGTAGAAATTAGGAAACTCAATGTACAATTTCTAGGCAGATGTAAAAGAGCCAGAGGATCATGATGAACTTGAAGAGACTGGAGAATTTACACTATTAGACACCTAAACTTAAACTGTAAGAAGGAAGACAGTGTGTATTGGCACAGGATTGTGTCATCAAACTATGGAGAAAAACAGAATTCCAAAACATATTCAGAATTTTATCTATAACAAAGGTGACAAAATGGTGTAGAAAGGAAGGGATGAACTTTTTGATAAATGGTGGTGAGTCAATTGAATATCCATATGGAAAAAAAATTGCCCTTACTTCATACCATTCACAGAAAATCAATTTCAGATGTGTTGTAGATCTAAAAATGAAATATAAGACAATAAAGATTTTAGTAAATACCTAGGAGAATATCTTCATGACTTGGGATGCGCAGAATTTCTTAACTACTACTCAAAATACATTAATTATAATGAGAGGAATTGATCAATTGGACTGTCATGGGACCTAATCCTGTATCAATTCTGCTAAAATAAGTGCCCCCTAATCTAAAGAAATATGTGGAATCCCATATGTGGCTCAAGTGCTTCAAATCACCTTCAATAGTAGTGCTAGTTGTGGACATGCAAAGAGAAAAGGCAAATCCATGCTCAAAATCCATGTCTATTTCTATGACAATAAACTGCTAACTCTTCTAAGGTGGAAGGATCCAAATGGTCAACCTGCAACCAACTAGTCAGTTTTCCTCCTTAAGGAATAGTGACATATTTATAACTCATTGCTAGTCTCTGTTCCTGGAAGGTTGGACATTTGGTAACGGAGGGAACTAGGTCAGCCTTGGAAAATGAAAGTCCATGTCATGGAGCCTATGCATAGCTTTCATCTCCGCCATCATGGCTACTTCCATTGTGTACCCCTTGTTCCAGCATTGGAGTAGTTGATGGCAAAGACTGGCTGGTCAACTGGCACTTTTTTGGTCTACATCATTATTTAGTGATTGTTCCATGGTTTTTGCATTGTGATAGGCATATGTAGGCTATATAGATTCTTCATTCTTTTTTTTATTTTAAAGATTTTACTTATTTATTTGAGAGGGAGAGAGAGAGAAGAGAGGAGAGGAGAGGAGAGGAGAGAGAGAAAGAAGAGAAGAGAAGAGAAGAGAAGAGAAGAGAAGAGAAGAGAAGAGAAGAGAAGAGAAGAGAAGAGAAGAGAAGAGAAGAGAAGAGAAGAGGAACAAGCAAGAGCACAAGAACAGGGAGAGAGAAGCAGACTCCCTGCTGAGCAGGGAGCATGATGTGGGGTCAGATCCCAGGACACTGGTGCCCCCTAGAAGCCCCTCTTCATTTTTCATTACCATTTTCCTATGTTCATTTATGTATCTTTACCCCACACTTCCTATTTCTCTACTTTTAATTTTTTAATTTTTTTCCAGGTTTCTGACTAGCCCTCAATCTCATTTGACACTGCCCATGAGTCTATACATATTCTAATCTTGGGACACTTCTCCCACACAAATTGGAAGGCAGAAGCACAGTCTGAAGATTTTCCCACTGGCAGGTTTAGTCTTCAATAATCTCTTTCATGGCCACTCCTGAATGAGGTTGTACTAAAATTACTATCAATTTTCAAGCCAATCACCTGTCAACTAAAACGTGTTCATTTTTTCTTTCTCCTCGTTTAGCTAGTTGCAAGACACTCCACACACGGCTACAGTGTAAATGGAGGGAGGGACACTGGAGCAGACCTAGAATGTGCCATGGGATTCTTGGTTATCTACTCATGCTGCTTGCTTGGGCCCTCTGTTCTTGCCTGTGATTGATCTCAGCTAAACAACTTCCATTTTACAATGACATATGTTTAGGGCCCTCAACTTTATGAAATGATGATTTTGAAAGGATCCATTTCATGATCATCATTAAGATGGCAGGGAGGTGAGGGCAGGAGCAAACTTGTCCTTAATTAGAAAACATTGTTCTAGAGCAGCAATGATAATCAGCAATAGCTATTTGATCCATTTTTTTTATTGTTATGCTTTTCCTTCAATACCTGATTAATTCTCTTCCACCAGTGACATTCTCTTATGTCACTACTGGTGAACATTTCAATAAATGGATCATGATTTTGTACCAGGGTTGTCTGTGCTCCACGTGTCACCAGTAACAAGTCTTCGAACTGCCAATCAAACAGTAGTGATCCAGTGCTGAAACTTCTCTTGCTTTCTTGGTTTCAACTGTCACTGATTAGGATATCTGGAAACAGACATGGGCAAGATGTTTATTAGGAATGAATATCTGTTAAGGGGAAGGAAAAGAAGCATGATCTGGAAGAAAAACTAAACTGTGATGTAGGTCTGACATAATGTCAGTAACCCCTGGGGAAGTGGGCATCTAGAAGGAGTATTACCCATCAGACTGTCCATTATGGGAACCAAGTGACAAGGCTTTTAGACCCTGACTCTCAACAGATGCAAGTTTCCCTGGAGAAAGATATGAGCTCTGTAAAAAGTGGCTCTCTGCAACTTATGCTGACCCTGGAGATGGGAGAACCGAAGGCTGTCTGCTGACCATACTCCCAGCAACTGGGCAGCAAGCTCTTCCTCAAGAGATCTAGGTGGCACACATCCACATTAACTATATTATATATAGTTATACAGATATAGATATAGATATATACACACACAATGAAAAACTATACAAGAGTACAAATTAAACAATTGCCATATGAAACCACATGAATCTTGTAAGTATAATATTGAGGCCTTCTTGCAAAAAGGGAAGACTGTGTATAGAATGATCCTAAATATCTGCATTTCAAAAGCAGGCAAAACCCACAGACACTGTTGGAAGTCAATATTTTATTTATCTTCAAATGGTGAAAGCCTAGGGCTTATATAAGATCTTTTGCCCCACTGTTTATATTCTATTTCTCTATGTGGGTACAGGTTACAAAGCTAAATTCCCTTGATGAGTGCACATTTTTTCTGAGCATATATAACACTTAAACATTTTTAAGAAAATGTTAAAATGTGGCTATTCAATGGATGGTAGAAACAGGATAGTAATTATGAGTTACTTTACTTAAAAGTTGTATTAGTCTACACTTTAGTGTTATAAAATTTCATGAGAATCGTGGTATATTATTTAAGATTCAGTCATAAATTACAAAGACCACAAATAATAGCTTTAAATAAATGAAAATTTTATTTATATCTCATACAAAAATTTAGAGGCAAAAAGTTCAGAGGTGCCATGTTAGTTCTGCTCCCCAAAGTCCTCAGGGATGCAGCTCATTCCAGGTAATTATTTCCCATTCCTAAGGTCACAACAACTTGTCCTTGGGCACATGATAATGGCTAAAACTGTAATAATAACACCATATTTTAATAAGAAATAAGAAATAAGAAATTAGAGAAAGGAAAGAGGGCATGAGGCAAATGTTATATAAATAAATGTCCAAGAAACAGCCACAAGACTACAACCATACCTTGGAGAGAGTGTGGGTTCAGTTTCAGACAACTTCAATAAAGCAACTATCACAATAAGGGAACCAAATGAGTTCTTTGGTTTCCCAATGCATATAAAAGTTGTATTTACACTATGCTATAGTCTCTTAAGTGTGAAAAAGCCCTAAGTCTAAAAACAACATACATAGCTTAATTAAAAATATTTTACTGCTAAAAATGCTAAGCACTATCTGAGCTTTCATCAAGTCATACATAATCTTTTTGCTGGTGGAAGGTGTTGCCTCTTTGTGGATGGTTGCTAATTGATCAGGGTGGGAGTTGTTGAAGGCTGGGGTGGCTGTGGCAATTTCTTAAAATAAGACAACAATGAGGTTTGCCACATGGATTGGCTCTTGCTTTCACAAAAGAGTTTTCTGTAGCATATGATGCTGTTTTATAGCATTTTACCCACAGTAGAACTTCTTTCAAAACTTCTTTCAACTTCTTTCAAAACTTTCTTTCAAAAGTCATCTTCTCAAACTCTGCTGCTGCTTTATCAGCTAAGTTTATACAATATTCTAAATCCTTTGCTGTCATTTTGACAATCTTCACAGCATCTTCACCAGCAGTAGATTCCATCTCAAGAAGCCATTTTCTTTGTTCATACATAAAATCAACATGAGATTTTTTTCATGAGACTGCAGCAATTCAGTCTCATCTACAGGCTCCACTTCTAATTTTACTTCTCTTGGGGCATCTGGGTGGCTCAGTGGGTTAAGCATCCAGCTCTTGGTTTTGGCTTAGGTCATGATCTCAGGCCTTGGGATGGAGCTCTGTGTCATACTCCCCACTCAGCGGGAAGTCTGCTTGAGATTCTCTCTCTCTCTAACCCTCTGCTCCTCCCTCAGACACACACACACTCTCTCTCTCTCTCATTCTACTTCTCTTGCTGTTTCCACCACATTTGCATTTTCTTCCTCCACTGAAGTCTTAAACCCCTAGAAGTCATCCATGAGGACTGGAATAAACTTTTTCCAAATTTTTGTTCATGTTGATATTTTGAACTCTTCCAAAGAAGCACAAGTGGTTTTAATGCACCTAGAATGGTGAATCCTTTCCTGAAGGGTCTCAATGTACTTTGCCCAAATCCATCAGATGAATCACTATCTATGGCAGCTACAGTTTTATGAAACTTTCTTAAATAGTAAGACTTAAAAGTTGAAATTAGTCCTTGATTCATGGGCTACAGAATGGATATTGCATTAGCAGGCATGAAAACAACATCAATCTCATTGCACATCTGCATCAGAGCTCTTGGTGACCAGATGTATTGTCAATGAGTGGTAATATTTTGGAAGGAATCTTTCTTTTCTAAGCAGTAGCCCTCAATGGTGGGCTTAAAATATTTAGTAAACCATGCTGCAGATTGAGTGTTGTCTTCCAGGATTTGGTGTTCATTTATAGAGTCAAGCAGAGTAGATTTCGTATAATTCTTAAGGGCCCTTTGAAAATGAGCACTGGTTTTAATTTAGAGTCTCCAGCTGCATTAGCCTCTAATAAGAGGATCAGTCTGTCCTTTGAGGCTTTGAAGCCAGGCATTGACTTTTCCTCTCTAGCTAGGGAAGTTCTAGATGGCATCTTCTTCCAAAAGAAGGCTGCTTTGCCTATATTGAGAATCTGTTGTTTAGTACAACCACCTTTATGAATTACCTTAGCTAGATCTTCTGAATACAGGAGTAGCACTTTTGATTTCCTTCAAGAACTTACCTTTGCATTCACAACTTGGCTAACTTTTTGGTGCAAGAGGTCTCTAGCTTTCTGCTTCTCTTGACTTTAGGCATGCCTTCCTTACTAAGCTTAATCACTTCTAGCTTTTGATTTAAAGTAAGAGATGTATGATTCTTTTACTTGAACATTTAGAGGCACCATAAGATTATTAATTAATTTTAATATTGTTGTGTCTTGGGCAATAGGGAGACTCAAGGAAAGAAGGAGAGGTGGGGGAATGGTTGGTTGATATAGCAGTCCAGACACACACACTTATCAATTACACTTGCTGTTGCATGTGGGTGTGGTTCATGGCACCCCAAAACAATTACAACAGTAATATCAAAGATCACTGATCACAGATCACCCTAACAGATATAATAGTAATAAAAAAAAAGTTTGGAATACTGTGAGAATTATCAAAATGAGACACAAAGACACAAAGTGAGCAAATGTTATTGGAAGAATGATGCCAATAAACTTGATTGATGCAGGGTTGCTGCATTGCCATGAATCTTCAATTTATAAAAAACACAGTAACTGCAAAGCTCCTTAAATCAAGGTATGCCTGTATCTCTATTCATGCCACTGACCCCAAATTAGTCATATGTCAATCTATTGGAACAAAGACGTTTAGAAAATAAAAGACTTAATTTGAACAGTTGTGTCCCTCCTAAAAAACTGAGATTCTTTCCCTCTGGAAGAAGGAGAAAACAGCTGTTTTGTTTAGCCATCAATCTCTATAGCACAGGGGAAAGAGTAACAGTTTTTATGTTCCTGCTTTTAATATAACAATAGTGAGTTTTAAAATGTCACATTCACTACAAGGAACTTGAGGAGTTAGCATGAATTATTCTTACATCATTTGGGAAAAAATGATCACCTGAAAGAAAGTGAAGTAATACAACATAACTAAGACAAAGGACTGTGTCACTAATAGACTGTTATTAATTTTTAAAAACACAGTCTGTCACCAGCTGATTGCAAACACTTTTGAAGAGTGCCAAAATTTCAGGAAACACAAAGTAATAGGTGAAGTAAAGTAGATGTTCTCACAGATATTACATTTCATTAGTTTAATCATATTGGAGAGTACCCAGGAAAGTATACTTCCCTTATAATTTGTTAAGGTGAAAAAGTCACGTTCACTGAAAATTGCTCCTGATTTAACTCATTCCGAGATAAATATTCTGAAAAGCAGGGAAATATTTTACATTTCTCCATTAAATTATAGCCATATGCATTGCACACACATAAGAAATGTAAATATGGTGTAATGAAGTGTATTTTGAAATATGTTAGAAATTAGTTTTTCCATTTCTATAAAATTATGCTTAAGTATCCTCTTTGATCCTCTGTCCTTCTCTGCCTAGATAGAATTTTATCTCCATTTTTTCAGAACTATATTTCTTGAAATTGATGACTTTCACTATTTCCATATCTTTATCTATCATTTGTTATTTCTAATTTTACAATCTGGTGTTTTATGTACCATTGTAGTACATCAGCTCTCACAAATTCAACATTTATAATCAAAAAAATCTGGTATTTTTTTCAACCTTTACTTTGTGGCTGAGCTGTATAGTGTTTGATACTATTGACCACTCCTTCTGGTCATGTATTCTTAAAGTCCTGATCCTCCCTCTAATAACTTCTCCTACAATCTTCTTCACTTCACTTGCTGGTGACTGCAAAATTTTGGCTGCTCAAACTAAAATCTCTGGGGGGTCATCCTAGATTGTCAGTTTCTCTTAAACCCTTCTTCTGAAGCCATGAAGAAACCCCTCTGGTTCCACCTTACATTTTATTCTCTCCACTGTAACTACCCTCGGCCATGTACAGCACCTCTCACCTGATCCATTGCAAAAGCCTCCAAATGGTCTCCCTTCTTCTTTCCTTTATTCTGATACATAAGTTAGCACTATAAGTGATTCTTCCAAAACAGAGATCATGCCACTTCTCTCCTCAAAACCCTGAAGTGGCTCCCAAAAAGTTATCCAGTGGTGTACAAAACCCTGTGACACCCGCCCCCATTCTTGCTGCCTCTCTGACCTTATCTCCAAACATCTTTGAATCTTTTTTAGTGGCCAACAAGTCTACTTGTTACTAATAAAACATTGTTTTAGATGAGTGCTTTAGAAAACCTTTTTTGAGTGCCAGAAAGGAAAACTTACTGACCACCCAAAGCACGGAAAAATGCTAGCATGCAAGTGGTTCTCCAGAGCAACCGAAACAAATCCTTAATGCTACCAGTACTCTTTCTCTCAACATGCTTTCTTTTTCCACATTTGCTTCATTTTTTTTTAGGCTGCCTTTATCTGTAGGTGGGAAATAACGGCCTCCTGGCAGATCCTAGATTCAGACTTTCCCAAGGTGAGCCCTAATGTGAAAAATTCAAGAAAGACCTTTGACTAGTATTATGGACTTCATGTTTGTAGCTCCCCAAAATTCACAGTTAAAACTGCATTCCCCAGTGTGATGGTATTTGCATAAGGAGTCTTTGGGTAATTAGGTAATTAGGTCTCGAGGGTGGAGGCCACATGACAGGATTAGTGACCTTATAGGAAGAGACAGGAGAGAGTTTGCTTCTCGCTCTCTGTATCCACCAGGTAAGGCTATAAAAAGACACCTGTCTACAAACCAGAAAGAGAATTTTCACCAAGAACTAAATCTGCTGGTATCTTGACTTCGGACTTCATAGTTCCAGAACTGGAAAAAATAAGTTTGTTGTTTAATTCATTCAGTCTATGGTAATTGGCTAGAGCAGCCCCAGCAGACTGAACAACTACCTTGGCTTGAAGTACAGGAAGAGACTGAACTCAGGAAACAGATTCTTTTATTCAAATCTCATCTCTGATACTAATTAACCATGTGACTTTTAGAAAGTTACTTAATTTTTCTGGACCTTATTATTCCCAGTAACGTGTGAATAATACTAGTGCCTATCCAATACAAATGTCATGAGATAAATTAATATAGGTAAGGTGCTTAGAAATGCTCTCAATCCCCTGTGCTCAGAATAAAGATTTTCCACTTCTATAGAATTGTATGTTTGGGGCGCCTGGGTGCCTCAGTTGGTTAAGCAGCAGCCTTCGGCCCAGGTCATGATCCTGGAGTCCCGGGATCGAGTCCCACATCAGGCTCCCAGTTCCACGGGGAGTTTGCTTCTCTCTCTGATCTTCGCCCCCCTCATGCTCTCACTTTCTCTCTCTCAAATAAATAAATAATATCTTTAAAAAAAAAAAAAAAGAATTGTATGTTTGAAGTGAGAGTGGGGTATTTCCCCAAATTAAAAGGGGTTTCTATGCTTCAAAATTAGGAATACTAGTTAGAGAAAAAACACTGACAACTATGAGAAAAATGATGAACATAATATATTCATAATATATCACCATTACTGTCTTAGGTCTCCTTTAACCACAGTCTAGCACAAATTATATATTGTGATTTTTTTTTGAGTTTTTAAAGACTAACAGAAGAAAGAACTGTTTGTTATATTGATAGTAATAACATTTGTTGCACAATCTTGACTTGAATAGCATCTTTATATGGGAACCATCTGAAAACACTAAAGGCTAAATAAATGTCTGTGCAATGGAAAACATTACTCAAGTGAGCGCATTAGCGGATGTCAGAAGTGTCTTGGAAAGCTGAAATCCAAGGAGGTGGATCACTTAACAAATGACTGCTCAAATACTTAAATTATGCCAGCATAGTACACAAAAAAGGAACTGGTGATTATTGCATTGTGAGAATTTATAGTTAGCTGATTGGAATGAATCAGGAGCTCCTGTTTTGCCAGCAGTGCGAGCTCATTGTACCACACTAAAATAAGGTGCAATAGTAAGAATAATGTTTGGGCTCGTGAGGTTCTGCCATTTGCTAAAAATAAATCATTCTATTTTTAGAATTCAAATGTTTATCACTTTTATGTAATGTCTATTGTGTAATAGTGTGTTTAAATATAAGATTGGTTTGAATTTATTTCTCTTTGTGATTCCAAGATAAAAGACTTACCACCAAGGGACTCTACATGGTTAGAATCTGAAGTAGCCAGACACGGGCAAGAGATTTAATTCAAATACAGTACATGGAATTGTGGTTTCAGAACATCCAACAAGATACCAAGGCATGGGAGTTGATATTATGTTTGAAAAGAACATAAAGATTTCAGATTGTTCTAAAATTCAGAAAGGTCATTATGGCTTTACTGGACTCCATTAAATTAAATACAGAAAACAAACAGGAAAAGTGAGTTGATTGAAAATATGCACTAGAATAAGCTATTTTCAGGCATAACAAAAAGGAATCATGAGTATTTTCAGCAATATTATTCTACGTGTGTGTGTGTGTGTGTGTGTACTGTACATGTACGAATGTGCTTTAACACCTACATGAATATATATTATAAATCTCAGATATGCTGATGGCTTCCACTGAATGACCCATAAATGTCACGGTGTCAATGCCTGTGACTCACTGTATACATTTTCAAGATGGCTACAATAACATATCCACTCTGTGCAATAGAATAGGTTTTAGTATGAAAATTAAAAACAATAATAATAATTTTGTATTTATTATTTTACTATTTTCAATATGTCTAAACAATAACACATATTAATTAGATTATTATATTTTTATTTCTGTAGTAATTTGACTCATTATTTCCTCGACTGTAAGCTCCACAAGAATGTGCCAATGCCGATTTTGTTCCATTTTACCCTAGTTCCTAGAGCACAGCCTCTGATTCAATAAATATCTGGTAATTAAAAAATCCTCCATGACATTGTCAATTAATTTATGATTCTAAAATATAACTGGCCTGCTCGTGGACCCATGGTTTTAGGTAATGGATCCGGGACTAAAATTCAGATACAAATAAGCACAGAATTAATGTTTCTTTTTGCCTTACATAAATTAGTTTGTGTGCTTGTGTGTGTGTGTATCCCCTCCATAAAGTGTTTCTGTGTGTTTATATAATGAAAACACATATACGTATTTAATATTTTTACCATTTTAAAGTGTACAGTTCCATAGCATTTAATATATTCACTATGCTGGGAAAGTATCACCACTATCTAGTTCCAGAATATTTTCATCACATGACAAGGAAACTCCATTCCCACTAAGCAGTCACTCTCACTCTCCACCTCCCTTTAGTCCCTGATACTAATCTGCTTCTTATCTCTATAAATTTATCTATTCTGACTTTTTCAATCATCATACCTTCAATGTTGATCCAATTTGCAGCATTTATCTGTATTTCATTTATTTTAATGACTGAAATAATTTCACATTGCAGGGATGCATCACATTTTATTTACCATTTAGCAGTTGATGACATGTGGGTTATTTCCACCTTTCAGTTATTATGAACAGTCCTGTGACAGCCATTCATGTGCCTGTTTTTGTTGGCACACCAGTATTTAACTCTTTGGGGTATATATGGTATCAATGCTTAATGCATTGTAAGTTCTAGTGATCTACTGTACACGAAATACTTGTACTTAATGGTAACATATTATGCACTTTAAAATACATGAAGGGGCGCCTGGGTGGGTTAAAGCCTCTGCCTTCAGCTCAGGTCATGATCTTAGGGTCCTGGGATTGAGCCTCACATCTGGCTCTCTGCTCAGCAGGGAGCCTGCTTTCCCCTCTCTCTCTGCCTGCCTCTCTGTCTGTGATCTCTGTCTCTGTGTCAAATAAATAAATAAAAATCTCTAAAAAAAGTGAAAAATAAAATAAAATACATGAAGAAGATAGAGCTCATGCTAAGTGATTTTTTTTCAATAAACAAATAAATCCAAAAACACATACACAAAAGAACATAAGGAAAGGTGATAGATATATAAATATCTTGATTGTGGTGATGGTATCAAGGATGTATGCATATATCCAAAGTTATCAAGATATATACATTAAATGTATACAATTTTGTGTATTAACTATACCTCAATAAAGTTTTTAAAAAACACTAATGAGGATGCTGTGTTGCAGAAATGCAAGTTTTCACAGATATGAGAAAAAGTATACTTACAAATGGAAATAATAGAAGAAAAGGGACATGATTTTAAGAAAAAATATTAGACATTTTTCAAAAAAAGACTTAAGAATGACCAGTAGGTATATGAAAAGATGCTCAACATCACTAACCATCAGGGAAATGCAAATCAAAACTGGGAGATAGCATCTCACATTTGTTAGGATGGCTATTATCAAAAAGACCAGAGATAACAAATGTCAGTGAGGGTGTGGAGAAAAGGGAATTCTTGTACATTGTGTTAGGAATATAAATTGGTACACCATTATGGAAAATAGGTTTCCTCAAAAAATTAAAACTAGAACTACCATATGATCAATCAATCCCACTTCTGGTATCAAAAGATTTAAAATTAATGTCTTAAAGAGATATACGTACTTCCATGTTCATTGCTGTCAATATTTTTCACAATAGCCAAGACATGGAAACAACTTACATGTCCATCAACAGATGAATAGACAAAGAAAATATGTTATATATATGTATATATATATATACACATATATGCATATATAATAGAAAATTATTCAGCCATACAAAAAAAAGTAAATCCTGTTATTTGCAACAACATGGATGAACTTCAAGGATATTATGCTAAATGAAATAAACCAAACACAGAAAGCAAAATATTGTATAATCTTACATGTGGAATCTAAAGTCAAACTCACGTAAGCAGGGAGTAGATGGTGGTTTCTAGGAGCTGGGAGGTGGGGAAAATAGGGAGATGTTGCTCAAAAAGTACAAACTTTCGGTTATAAGATGAGCAAGATCTGAAGATCTAATGAACTGCACGGTGACTTAGTTAATAATACTGTATACTTGAAATTTGCTAAGGGAGTAGATCTTAAATGCCCTTAACCATACACAAAAAATGTCAACTATGTGAGGTGATAGATGTGTTAATTAGCTTGATTATGGTAATCATTTTATTATTTATATGTATATTTATTATGTATATATACATATGTATTATGTATATCACTTGATAAATGTATATCAAGTCATCATGTTATATACCTTAAATACATATGATTTTATTTGATAATTATACATCAATAAAATTGGAAAAATTAATGCCCTAATTAAAAATAATAAAAGTGAGTCTGACTTTATTAAGAGGTTAGGAAAACAGTTTTATAAGGAAGTAGGCTGGAGCTAAAATAAGTGAAATGAGGAGGCTGAAAAAAGAACTTTCTGGGGAGAGTCTACAACTCATACAAAAACCTATGCAGGAATCAGAGGAAGTGAAGGATGGCTAGTACATCTCAACTTCAGAGAAAAAGTTGGAGGTTGGTGCAAGAAGAGGATGGAGAGATCTGCAGAGTCTAAGCATGTCATGGAGAATATGCTTGAAACACAGGCCTACTTAAGATATTTATTCTTTATCCAAAGAGCAATGACAGTTTCTGAAAGGTTTTAATTGTTCAATAGAGAATAAAATCAATTTTGAGATTTTTAAAGACTATTGTGGTGATAACCTATAAGACAGAATATAAGGAGATGAAAATGGATGCAGTGAAATTAGTTTAGAATTTATTCATTACAAATAATTAATTGTGTCTGTCCATACTTGCACCGTCATGACAGTGATGTGGGAAAATAAAATATGCACTACTTGGTGATGATTTGTAAATGGGGACTAAAGGAAAAATAAGGGAAAACTCCAAGTAAAGATATGGAATTAAGAGCTAAATCTATTAGAGTTCAGAAAAGAGGTCTGAACTACACATAAAAAGTTGGAAGTCCTTAAAATATAGATGGTGACTGAAACCGAAGATTTGATTAAGTTTGGAGAATATGGACGAAGGAGAGCCTTAGCAAACTTTTGTTTTTAATATTGAATTACCAGTTAGAGAAAAATGAACTACCAAGATGGGTTGGCAAAGAACTACCAGACAAGTAGGAATAAAGCACAGCACAGTGGAATACTAAAAATCATTGAGAATTAAGTTAGGCCAATTTTGAAATCAGTCCTTTGGATATAGCAACAAAGAGAGGCTTGCTAACCTTAGGAAGAACTACTTCAGGAGTAGTAGAAGAAGAAGAAAAAAATCTTCCACAGATTGAGAAGCAAGTGAAATAGGAAAAAAAAAATTAGAAGAATTTTTTTTGAAAAGTTTGGCTGTTACGGGGAAATGAGATTTAATGTTTCAGCAACAAAAGGATGTATTGGCGAAAAGGATTCAGCTGAGAGAGAATTGGTATTTGGTAGGGATCTGGAGGAAATAGGTCTAAAGCACACTAGAAAGATTGTATAGAAGAAAAAAGTAATGTATGAATAAAAGTAAAACATGTAATGGTGGGTAAGATTTTGGTAGCTTTATAGTTTTGTAGTGGTGAGTAGAGAATGATAGCTTCAATATTTTTTCTGGAAAGTAGAATGAAAGATTATTTGGAAGGTGTTGGGAGAGGCAAGGATTTGCAAAGAAGGAAAGATTCCAACGTATATCTCGGGCTCTAGGAAATTCCTGGAAGTAGGTGAGGCAAGCTTGACTCTGGAATCTGACTCAATAGCATCACACTGATAAGGAATTTTCCCATTTGGACACTGCTTGCATAGATGTCATACTAAATACCAATCAATTTGTTAGTTAGAGCTCTCCATCTGGCATTATGTTTTCTGATGGATGCAAGCCCCAGATAAATTATTTCAGAGATAACAGTTATCCAAAATACGGAGAGTATTAAAAGAGATTAGAGGGCATGTGGACCGTGCACAGGCCGAGGAGCCACCATGGGCACCTTGCTGCCTGACCACCAGCCTAGAGCCAGCACTGAAGCTCTAAGATGCTTGACCAGGACCCTGGGGGCATTAGCCCCTCCAATGAGTGGTGGCCTCAGGCATTGGGGTTGTGGTCACTTCCCTCTTCATGACACCCCTGGGTGTGGTGAAGGTGTGCTTGCAGTCTTGGCGCTCCTCGGTGGCCAGTAAGCCGATGCCCCCTTGCAGCCTCCAGAGCCTCTGCTGGGCCGAATGGAAGTACCTCTTCTACTGCAGTAGTTCCCTGAAGCCCTTCTTCCTGTGCCCAAACGGTGCCTGCTGTGCCACCTGGTTTCAAGACCGCCCCCTCCTCTGGCACCATGGCCGCCGTGGTGAATATGATGAGACACGAGGCCACCAGAACCCTGTGAAGCAGCTTCCTAGCCACCTGGTTGTGACCATGACAGCCACTGCCTTGTACTTCCCTGCCTACAACCAACCCAACCCAAGGCCTTTCTTTTTGGTCGAGCCCTGGCTTTTGACTTCTTCACACACATGGTGGTGGGGGCACTGGCCTACATGGGCACCGTGACTGGGACGAGCTCCCTGGAGCCAGTGTGGACAAAGCTGCTGGCTCTGCACGTGTCACACCATGGCTGGTGCCCCTGTCTGGGTTGCTGTGGCCCAGAGTGGCTGGTGATCAGTGTAGCTGGGCTGGGACCCTGTTGCCCTTCAGGATGCACCCTTTTCTGCTCTGTACTTGTTCAACTATGGGCTGGTGAAGGGCAGACTGAGTGGGCTCAGGCCAAAGGACCAGGCACCCGTGGGTGTCAGCCTTGTGGCTGGTGGCATCTCAGGGCAGATGGCAGCCATGCTGACTCTACCACCCTTCCCCGGGGTGGAGACTCAAGGCCAGGTCACATTGAGAGCTCTGGAGGCTGTGAGAGTGACACATCCCTTACACCCACTCCACCTGATTGCTGCTGCTGCAGAGGATCCAGCTGAGGGCGGTCTGGGGACTCACCAGGCCTCCTTCCAGGACAAGAATCTTCAGGACTGCCCCTCCCTCATGTGCCATCATGATCAGCTCTTATGAGCTGAGTTCAGCAAAAGCTCCTTCCAGAGGCTCATTGGGGAAAAGCCTCCAGGTTCTTAAAAGGAGACAGGGGGCAAGGACCCCCGGATGAGGGTGGGGCAGAAGGAGCCTGAGCCAAGAGCCTAGTCCTCAGCACTGAGAGGAGGGCCTCATTTTTCTTCTTTCTCAACAATGAGCCCCAGGGGAAGGGGGCTGCCCCTCTAGGCCTGCCCAGACCCCATCTTAGACAACTTTCTTCCTGCTGTTCCTCATTTTCAACCCCCGGTGATCAACAGTTCTCCACCATCCCTATCAAGTTAAAGACCAACTACGTGTCCCTTCTCCTCTCACCATTTCCCTGTGTTTGCCATAGCTGTGTCTACGCCTGAGACTCAAAACCTTGGGCCTGGTGTAGTCTGCATCCACACTCCTTAAGTCTAAAGATGATGAACTTCTTAAAAATTAATTGATTAAGTAAGTAAGTAATTGATTAAAAAGTGCTTTACCCCGAATATCCTTCTTTGTCTCATTTTGTTGGAAGCATGTTCTCCCAGATTCTTTGCCTCTTTCTGGCCATTAATGAAAAGATTCTATCATCTCAATCTTTAGGAATCTACTTTTAAGAAAAAGTGGGTATTTGGGGTGCCTGGGTGGCTTAGGCAGTTAAGTACCTGCCTTGGGCTCAGGTCATGATCCCAGGGTCTTGGGATCCAGCTCCATATCAAGATCCCTGCTCAGTAGGCAGTCTGCCGCTCCCTCTGCCCTCCCCCTGTTCATTCTTTCTCTCTCAAGTACATAAATAAAATATTAAAAATATATATATATATGTACACACACACACACACACACACACACACACACACACACACACACATATTGGCCCAGACAGTTCAGATAAATTATCTTAATTTTTATCAGGTTAACTATAAAGCTAAACATCTTCCTTAGAAATAAACTAGTGTTAAATTTATACTATGTTATTTTTTTGTGATTTTTTTATTAACATATAATGTATCATTTGTTTTAGGAGTACAGGTCTATGATTCATCAGTCATACAATTCACAGCACTCACCATAGAACATATACTATGTTATTCTTGTTACTTTTAAAGAATAAGTGGGAGGAATTTTATCCTTTAAGATATCTAAATATACTTTAAGATATATTTGAAATCTTAAATGGAAAAAACCATATTACAGTTCTTACTAATTAAAAAATGTAGCTGAAATGGCTACTTTCTCTGGGAAATAAAATTCCTTTATTCATAATATGCCAATATTACAGTAATACTTTGCTAACAGAAAAAAGATCTTACAAGCCAATTAATAAAAACTACAATGAAGCTCAAATTTAAAAAAAGAGATGTATACATGAAAAAAAAAAACTATCCAAATAAGCAGAAACAACTTTTATGAATTATCTATTCTACTGTCAACTTTTATAAGCACATTTTTCATACTGTACATCAAAGTTCAACATAATAATCTCATTTGGAGGGGAAAACAGAGAAATGTCTTCTGTAAGTGTATAAAGAACCATCAGTGGCAATGAATAACATTTTTTAGTGCTTAGGATATGTTTTCATAAGTACTAAACTGTAGCTCTGGCAGGGATTTCTTAATATTAACATAAAGCCATGGTAATAGATTCTCCACTACCTACTTATAATATTTTTTTTATTCTTCAAATTATCTAAAATGGGATATTGATATGTTTTGAGTCTAAAAGAATGGCAAGAAAAGAATTCCTACACATAAAATTAAGACTGTGGTCAGTGAACCAATAATCCACACTTATGATGATGAGAAAATTTGGAACCAGTGTTTCCAGTCTCATAAATGCCATTCCATAGCAGACTACTGGGCATAACAATATGCTGCCAGCTTCCCCTCTCTTCTTAGAAATGGATCTACATCATTCAATTAGTTCAACACGTGTGTTATTCACTATATACCGCACACTGTGTTGAATGTTATGCAAAGTGAAATTAGATAGAGTTCTTGTCCTCGGACAAGAGGCCTGATATATTAAATCACAGCCTGATATATTAAAAGTTTTTTCTATGGATCCACTGTCCTCTGTGTCATCTGCAGAGCATGACCCCAGTGCTCAACTGGAATTCCTTGCTAAACATTTAGTCATCTTAAAGGTGCTTAATGTTTATGATATTCATCTTTAAAATAGTTATGTCAAGAATTACTACATCCTACTATAAATAAGAAAATAGAGCTGGGGTGCCTGGTGGCTCACTCAGTTGAGCGACTGACTATTGGTTTAGGCTCAGGTCTTGATCTCAGGTCATGAGATCCAGCCCTGTGTGGGGGTCCTGCTAGATATTCTTTCCTTCTCCCTCTGCTCCTCCCCAATCTCTCCCCAATGAATAAAGAAATAAAATCTAAAAAGAAAAAGAAAATAGAGCATTCAAGAGATTAAGAAAATTACCAAAGGGAAAAATGCCAGTAAGGAAAGATCCATGGTTAGAAAACAGGTCTTATGATTCTATAATCTATGATAAGAATAACGTTATCAATTGTCAGCAAAATCAACTGCCTGTGAACCTAAAGACTTGTGTTACTAAACCGTCTGTCAGTGCCTCTCCTCCACCTTTCTCCAAACCAATCTTACTCTTTATTAGGGCTTTTAGCCTAAAACCACTACTAATTCCAAATTCCAGCCAGGTTTCCTATTATCATACAATACTTGATCCAAGCAGGGAGCAGAGCCAGCTGCACATAATTATTCATAAAATAAATTCAATTTAGTATAGCATTTCAGAAACCTAAAGACCTCGGGGCCAGCTTTGGTCTAGAAGTTATTCTCATTACCACAGCAAAGTATCTATGATCACAAAAGACCAGTAAATCTTACAAAGCATTGAAAAAAAAAAATAGACTGTCCCTCTAAAATCCCCTATCTCCACTTGTAGTCATGGAGATTACAAAACAGAAATGGGATTGAATTTGCCTTGGACAGTCTGTTTACACAGAGAAAATTTATTCAAGACCTGGAACTTCTCCTGACACCTGACTGAGATGCTGAAATATTTCCCCTGTACTCTGATCATGTCCAACACTTCACACATGGATGATCATCCAATCACAAGAAAAGCCAGAGCTCTCAGAAATCCTTGGAATTCCTAAAACCCTGTATGTGTATACACGATAAATCTAGAGTCTGAATAGAGAAGGTCTCTTAATGCAGACCAGTAAATCCACATCTGGCTGATTGAAATATTTTGTCAACTGCTATTTTCCTATACATATTTTCCCTACCCTTTTGATAGCAAAACAGAAAACTCAGGAATATTATGTCTGGGCAAAATATCTTCCATGTAGGTGTAAAATTACTACAGTGGGGAAGGCAAAGAAAAATAGAGAATGGGGAACATATGCTAAGCCTAAGCATCGCTTGATTTCCCAAAACATGTGTTCAATATGATGTTGCCTTGTGCAGCCTGAAAAATACTGCTGCGAGCTTTTTAATATCCATAAGATAAAAGTTCTAATTGAGATACAGCATAATAATATCTAGTAAAAACATGGTAGTATTGTTTTGACAGTGCATTTGCTTAAACATTCTTTGTGCCCAAACAGGGATTTGATGTTCTCTCAGGTTTTCTGAAAGCTAGGCTAATTAAAAGCATATATTAATTCAAGTCATATTACATATAAAATGTTCTAAGTATGTCTCTCACCCCTGAAGGAGCACAATAGATTTAATCCTGTCTGCATCTGTGGATGTGTTGCTTCGCTGTTACTCTGTAAATCTAAGAGACAGTCTGTTGCTCATGTGTAAGAGTAAATACCTCATTCACAAGGTTTTGCATTATGCATAGTTTGTCTCCTGAAGGCATTTCACACAATAGGAGCCATCTCCGATGAAAACACTTAATCCTTAAAGCACAACAGTTCATCATAATATGGGGGAATTTTAACTATAGGAGCTATAAAAATCTTAACAAATTGCCAGTAGTTACCCTCTCACTGATCCATTCATTTCTTTACTTTCCAGGGTCACCCTGGTTAATCCAACTATTTAGATCGAAACTTTGTACGGTAGCTGATGGATGACATTTTCCATTAAAGATGCTACAGGAAATAAGAAATAATTAGGGGCTACACCATTCACCATAGTAGCTGGTATAAAATATTAGTACACCCGACCAAGAACTGTTCACCTAAGAGCTTACTTAATTATAAAGGATAACTTTATTGTGTGCATGAAATATTGCTCCTCAAAATTATGATTACACTTCATAATATCCAAGAAGGATAAAACTGACCAAATGTACAGGAAGTTAGAAAAACAAATTATTGGGGCGCCTGGGTGGCTCAGTCGTTAAGTGTCTGCCTTCGGTTCAGGTCATGATCCCAGAGTCCTGGGATCGAGCCCTGCATCGGGCAACCTGCTCTGCGGGAAGCCTGCTTCTCCGGCTACCATTCCCTCTGCTTGTGTTCCCTCTCTCGCTGTGTTTCTCTCTGTCAAATAAATAAAAATCTTTAAAAAAAAAAAAAAGAAAAACAAATTATTAGGAGAAGGAAAGGAAAAATGAAGGAGAGGAATCGGAGGGGAAGACAAACCAAGAGAGACTGTGGACTCAGAAACAAATTGAGGGTTTTAGAGGGGAGTGGGTGGGGGGATGGGTGAGCCTGGTGGTGGCTATTAAAGGAGGCACATATTGCATGGAGCACTGGGTGTGGCGCATAAACAAGGAACCTTGGAACACTGAAAAAATTAAATTAAATTTAAAAAAAGATTAAAAAAACTAATAATGTATGGTGAATAACAACATAATAAAAATTTTAAAAAGGAAAAACAAGTATTTTTTGAGATTAAAGAGTATGCATTGCTAGATGTCAGAAATATATGCAGTTATCCTAATGGGGAGTTTATGGGTGCTTCTTTTGTCAACGGAACACTGCATGACAATTTAGTCTTCTGTTGGAATTTCAAATATTGGTTTTGTGCCTGAGGACAATGATGCTATTATAAACCCTGAGTATAAATTCTGCTCCTGGAAGTTTGTTAAGTTTTCTGAAATTTGATCTAATTCCCTTCAATGACCAGTTTTTGGTAGGCTTACCTTATGAGTTTTAATCTTGATAACGATCTCATTTCATCACTCCGGATTCTGCCCAGACTTTCTTCTTTGTCATATCCAGTTTGCTTCCACCGGTTATTCTCAAGTAGGGGGCAGTGCTCCTCTCCAGGGGACTTTTGACAATGTCTGGATATATTTTTCATTACTCTAACTGGGAGGATGCTACTGGCATCATGCTGGATGCAACTGGGCTGCTGTTAAATAGTCTACAATGCCCAGGATAACTTCCCACGACAAAGAATTACTCAGAAAAAAAAAAAAAAAAAGGTAATAATGCTGAGGTTGCAAAACCTTGATCTAGATCTAAATTTTCCCACTCTCCTCCCAAAATGGTTGCCAATTAGGAGGATATTTATAATTAGAAGATAAAAAAGAAGAGACAGACAATGTACAGTCTGTTATGTTTTTTAAAGCCGGTATACTGTAGGAAGTCAAACTTTACAAGTAGGCAAATTTTTGTATTAATTTTAATTTTATTGGAATTAACATACATGGAGAAAAGTACACAAACCATAAATGTACAGCTCCCCCAAATAAAAAGGAAACACAACTAGGCAACTCAAACCCTAAAACAGAATTTTACCAAGACCCTAGAAATGTCCTAATTTTGAAGACCTTGAAGATCCCTGGGCTCATTTCTTCTTTTTTTTTTTTTTTAAGATTTTATTTATTTATTTGACAGAGAGGAGAGAGATCACAAGTAGGCAGAGAGGCAGGCAGAGAGAGAGGGGGAAGCAGGCTCCCCGCCGAGCAGAGAGCCCGATGCGGGGCTCGATCCCAGGACCCTGAGATCATGACCTGAGCTGAAGGCAGAGGCTTTAACCCACTGAGCCACCCAGGCGCCCCCCTGGACTCATTTCTGAATTCTAAACTTATATATTCAACTGCTTGACACGATGCCTTTCTATCAATTTTAGTAGAAAGTTAGAAAAGAAATACATGGGGTTTTTTTTAGCAACATGTTAAGTCAGAATGGTTTCTTTTAAAAGTAGACTTTAGAGTCAAAAGAAAGGTAACATCAAGTTAAAACACTATTGCACCACTATTTTAAAAAAACATAATCATTAATATGTATTTAATTAATAGTTTTTGTGTCATCCTCACAAATTATATCGTAGTATTCATATATATATATGGACAAAGCATTGCACATTTATCTTTTTAATGGATATTAGATCTTTCTCCAAAAAAAATCGATTCCCACTTTATTCTGCAGTGTATACTTTCCTCTATATTCTGACTAGTCATAAGTGTTATCATTACATAATATTCCACAATACTATGACATGCAAACCATGCTTAATTATATCTATTGGATTTCAATGATAAGCTGCTAAGAAATATTCCAGTCATTTATAGTATATAATCCCTTTATTTACAACAAAATACATATAGGTATATATATAGGGATGGAATTACTTAAGTATAAAGTTATAGGAGAATACATACCAACTTACTGAAATCAGTTCATGAAGCAATGAGCGAAGAAAAGAAAAGTAGGCACTGTGGGAATAGGTGGTCTTAATACTTTTAGAAATAACTGAACAAATACAAGTAAAATGCTAAAAATTTCAGCAAAAATTGGTAAAAGAAGAAGGAGGAGGAGGAGGAGAAGGATTCCAACACAAAACTGAATGAAAATTCCATAGAAAGATCTGCAATTGTATTGGAACTCTCTTCTTAGATCCACCAGTTAAATACAAGTTAAATACAAGTTCCTTAAGGAAGAGACATAGGAGGCTGCTACCAAAAGCCACATTCCGCCTTAGATATTTAGCTTTGTATTAGTATCTGTTGTGCTATGTAGTGTTCTTATTAAAATATGCACCATAAAAAAATCCAGCTGCAATTATGTGGTTTTAGCTCACAGAAATCACACAAATGTTTAGCTCTTCGAATCCGTTATTCTTAGTAGGATTTATGTGGACACACAAATGTAGGGAGAGTTCATTGTAACTAAGTAATCCCCCACATGATATTTACACCAGACACTAGTTGGAAGCTGAAAAGAAAGGGTTCTCTAGTCAGATCTGTTTCGGAGCTCTGGATTAAACAGAATCAGATAGATTGCTTTACTTTAGAGCTCTAATAGGCAATGTGTAATAAAACCCCATAAGGGAATAAAAATGGAAAACTCTTGCCCCTATTTGAGGAAGTAGATATATGGACATGCGTCTTGTGCTGACACAGCAAGATGTTCAAGGTATGGAATTAAACCATTAGAGCATTGAGATGTGCCTTGCTGAGAGAAACAATGTCATTGCCTTATAGGATGCATAAGTTGCCTCTGGGTACTGATCGGATTAGGGATATAACATGTAGTAAGTTTGCTGTTCTGGCTCCTCTGACCTGGCAAACACTTCAATCCATATGGGCTGGCCAGACCAGTAACCTAGATGCACCAACTGGAGGAATTAAGGGAGTCAACAGCTATTTACTTCTCCACTGCAACTTTCTCCTTACATTTACCTGTTTCTTCTTTACTAGTTCTTTCTGGAGCAAACTAAAATAAAGACAACAGATTTGGGTCCCCATCAGGGATATCTCAGAAATTTTAATATGCTATGGTGGATCACAAATTTCCAGGAAAGGGAGAATGTATGCAGCACCTTACACAATTTTTAACTATTGAACTTCTTTTTATCAACCATACATTTCAAAGGCAAGCAATCATAGGGTGCATTTTGTAAAATAATGCCAAAATGTAGTCAAAGAATGTACAAGAGTATTGTAGTAGGGCAGGAGACCAATAAGAAAGCACTGTTGATGTGACTGAAAAAGTATTTGAAAGATAATCTTCATAGGACATACTGACTAATAATAGAGAGAAGTAGGAATAGAGTTTATGTATTTGGTTTGGAAAGTGCAAGTTCAGTAAAATAGTTCTTTCTGTTTAAATAGATATTATTTATGCAAGACTAAAGAATATTTCTATTCTTTTTTTCTTATTTTAAATGATTTCTTTAACACATTATGATTCCACTTTTGAACTTAGTTTTGACATGGTCAAATGAAGCAGAAAATTTTTATTTGCAGGGTAAACATAAATTAAAGCACCACACATCACTATCATGTTTTCTTATTATTGCCATTAATTTTGTGTTATTTGAGACTAGTTTATACAGTCAAGTGTCAAACCTGCCATGCAAATTCAAACACTTATATCAGGGCTCTACCCCACATATTAAAGTCATGCTTTTATCCTTTATAAAAAGCTCCTACAAAAAAAGAGTATTTTAATAGACTTGAATGTTAGTAAATTCAACTTACATGTGGAAGGTTTGCTGGATGGAGGTTTGCTGAGATATGGTGTTAGTGATAGGATGAAGTTAAGTGCTTCTAGAAGTTATTGATTATACAAAAGATCTTCATGGTTATAAAAACCTATAGAAAACAAATAAAATAATCTTACAGCTGTGTATTTTTGACCATGAATTTTTACCATGATAAATCTATTTTTATATTGGCCATGATACTCAAAAAATGTTGTTTAGATGCTCATATTTGTGAATCACTCTAAATATGAGTATAGCAAGACTGAGACCTCAACATCAGCTCAGGCTTTTACTTCTTGGAATGGAAGCATATGCATAATGGAACCTGAGGTTGCAGCTGGTTGAAATCAGTCCTTAAAAACCAATATAATGTGAAACCATCAAAAAAATTAAAAAGCAACTTACTGAATGGGAGAAGATATTTGCAAATCATATATCCAATAGAGGATTAATATCTAAAATATATGAAGAAATTATACAACTCAGTTAACAACAACAACAAAAATCCAAATGGCAAAGATTAAGATCTGAATAGACATTTTTCCCAAGAAGACATACAGATGTCTGTTGACGCATAAAAAGATGCTCAACATCACTAACCATCAGAGAAATGCAAATAAAAATCACAATGAGATACATTTCATACATGCCAGAATGGCTAGTATCAAAAAGACAAAAAATAAAACAAGCAAACAAACAAAACAAGTGTTGTTAGCAAGGACACGAAGAAAGGGAATTTTTGCGCATTGTTGGTTGAAATGTAAATTGGTGCAGCCACTATGTATGGCAATATGGATGTTCCCCCCAAAACTAAAAATAGAACTATCATATGATCTGGTAAGTCCACTTCTGGGTCTTTATCCAAAGGAAACAAAAACACTAATTCAAAGATATATATGTACCTCTATGATTACTGCAGCACTGTTTGCAAACATAACCAAGATATGAAAGCCATCTAAGTGTCCATTGATGGGTGAATGAATGAAGAAGATGTGATATATATATATACATATAATGAAATATTTATTCAGACATAAAGAAAGAATAAAATTTGGCCATTTGAAACAACATAGATGGACCCTGAAGATGTTATATTAAATAAAATAAGCTGGACAGAAAAAGACAAATACTATATAATTTCATTTATATGTGAAACCAAAAAAAAAGTACCAACAAAACAAAACTCAAAGATGCAGATAACAGATTAGTAGTTGCCAGAGAAATGGAGTTGGGGGTGTGGGCAAAATGGAGGAAGGGGGTCAATAGGTATAAACTTCCAGTCATAAAGTAAATAAATCATAGGGATGTAATGTACAGGTTGGTGAATATAGTCAATAATATTATATTATATATTATGTAACTTTATATGGTGACAGGGAAAATTCTTTAATGTGGTGATCATCTTGCAGTGTATACAAATATCAAGTCATTATTTGTACTCCTGAAACTAATAAAATGTTATTTGTCAATTAGATCTCAATTAAAAAAGATATGACACTTTCCTACAATATTCTAACTTACAATAGAAACTGTATCCCGTGAAGAATTATTTTGACTGTTAACAATGGCTAATCAGGTCAGAACCACGAAGATAAATTGTTCTTACTGGGGTTTTCTTGAAGCAGAAGGCACACATCCCCGATCACCTAGATTGCCTTGATTCCTTTTGCCTACTAAAGAAGAATATTTTGGATTTCAAGGAGACTCAAACTCTTATGGGAGAGATATACATATTTATACATTATCAAGATCAAATTCGAATCCCTATCAACATGAATACATTTGAACATTTGTATCACCGTCTTGTTACCATTTCATTAATTTTATTCATTTGTGTAAGAAGTATTCATTGAGTAAGGATTGTTTGCCTGGCTTCTTGAAGGACGTACAATGATTAAGTCCCTGACTTCCTAGAGCTCACTTCCTGAAGCTTAGTTGATAGGACAAATATTACAAATTTTAAAAATAAGTAAATAAAGGTAGTATGATAGATGAAAGTATGTATATGTATGTGTGTGCGTATATATATATATATATGGATTTTTTTTTATTTTGTGAGATTATGGAAACTTTCTCAGAAGCAGTGATATTTAAACTGAAATATAAAATATGAAGGAAGAGTGGGTGTTTCCAAGGGATAAATATGTTCCAAGTCTTTGAATTGGGAAAGACTGAATATTTGAATAATTCAAGGCAAGTGTGGTAAGAGTAAGTGAGGTAGAAATAGCACATGAGATGTTGAAGAAGAATGCAAGAATGTTCATAATTTTGTATTTTATACTTAGTAGAATGGGAACATTGTGAGTGGGATTTAAGAATGGGAGTAACATGATCTAGACATATCTACATGGATCTTTCTCACTGCCTTGGGGATATTAGAATATTAGAAGGTCAAATGAAAAAAATCTAGAAAAACAAATACCCTATTAAAAAAAAAAAGGCAAAAGGGGCACCTGGGTGGCACAGTCAATTAAGCATCCAACCGTTGGTTCTGGTTCAAGTCATGATCTCAGGGTTGTGAGACTGAGCCCCATGTCAGGCTCCAGGCTCAGCGAGGAGTCTGGTTCACATTCTTTTTCCCTCTCCCTCTGCCCCTCCTGGTCCTGTGTTCACTCTCTATATAAAGTAAATAAATAAATCTTTAGAAAAAAGAAAAGATCTGAAAGATATTTTGCCAAAGAAGATATATGATGACAAATAAATGCATGAAAAAATCATAAGAACAAAATAAAAATTAAAATCATTATGAAGTGCAGCTATATACTTACCAGAAAGATTAAAATCCAAAGACCTACAACCCCTAATGTAGACAAGGAAGTTGAACAAAAGGAACTCTCATTCAATAGCAATGGAAGGCAAAATTGTATAGCCACTTTCAAAAACAGGTTGGCAAGGTTTTATTGTTTTTATTTTTAAGTTGTGCATAGACTTATACAATAGAGCAATCCTAAACCTAGATATTCCTCCAAATGAATTAAAAATTTATGTTCACACAAAAACCTGTAATAGAAGTTTACAGCAGATTTATTCACAAGCGCTAACAACTAGCAGCAACAAGATGTCTCTCAAAAGAGGAATAGATAAATTAATTGTGGTACATGCACAGAATGCAATACCATTCACTGATAAAAAGGAATGAGCTATTGATTCATTCAACATGGATATATCTTAAATGCATTTTACTAGGTGAAAGAATCTGGACCCAAAATGTTACACATTGCATGATCCCCTTTTTTATTTGACATTCTACAAAAAAGAAAGAAAGAAAGGAAGGAAGGAAGCAAGGAAGGAAGGAAGGAAGGGGAGGGAAAGAAGGGGAAGGAAGGAAGGAAGGAAGGAAGGAAGGAAGGAAGGGAGGGAGGGAGGGAGGGAGGGAGGGAGGGAGGGAGGAAGGAAGGAAGGAAGGAAGGAAGGAAGGAAGAAAGAAAGAAAGAAAGAAAGAAAGAAAGAAAGAAAGAAAGAAAGAAAGAAAGAAAGAAAGAAAGAAAGAAAGAAAGAAAAAGAAAGAAAGGAAAGAAACTATTGAATGGAAAGCAGATCAGTGGTTGCCAGGGATTGATAAGGTAGGGAGGTTGACTGTGTAGAGGACAAACATGGAAACTTTTAGAATGATGGCACTGTTCTGTATGCTGCTGAGGTGGTGGATCCACAACTATATACATTTATCAAAACCCAAAGGACTACGCATCACAAAAGTGAATTTTGATATAGAAAAAATAAATACATACACTTGCATGCACACACTAACCCAGGATGCAGTGCAAAATGTGACCACTATAACTAACTTTTAAATTGTATGACACGACTTCAATGAAAGAGTTCTATGAAGGGCTGAGCTAAGAAACTTTGGAAAACAGTTTGATTAGGAGCTGTAAGTATAAGACAAAAGGAATTGTTCATGAAGATTAGCCCTCAGAGCTCCAGGAGCAGTGTATTTGAATACTTTTTATATACTCTATAGAGTCAAAATATATCATATTTTCAAAATTAATGAATTAGCTAGGCAAAATCAGATTTATCATAGTAGCAGAGTTAAACTACCTTATTAATATACCAGGCACTTAATATTTGTGCAGTGGTATGCTTCAGTTTATTATGTGGTTTGAGATATAAGAGGTTGGTGTTCTCTATGTTCAATTAGACAGCAATGGAATGCAGGGCAAAGTAATCTAGTGACACTATTTTAGGCACAAATATCAGAACCTGATAGACTAATGTTAATTCAAGAATCAATAAACAGAAAAAACCCAACATTTGGATTCAAAGGGTATTCTGTGACTTAAAGACAGAAATTATTCTAAAACTACAAAGCGAAACAAGTATTGGATAAATATTTATGATAGAAAGCCAAAGAATAATCTAGATTGTATCTGCATTATAGAAAAAAAAGAGAAAGAAGAAACATAGGAAGGCAGGGAGGGGGAAATATCAGATAAATGTGAGTTAATGAAACAAGTGAATCAGGTAACATAAATGGTAGCAATGAAAATAAAATGAAAAGGGATAAAAAAAAGTATTAAAAAGGAAAATTTATAACATGTTAAAAGCAATAATGGGAAAATTTGAAATACCGACATTGAATTAGCAAACTAAAACCAGACTAGAAAAGATCTCAAGATAAAAAGAAAAAAAGAGAAGTAGAATGAATATTTTAAAACAACAAAGAAAATGATAGACACAGAGGCAAATAAGACAGTCAAACCAAATAAGAGGCTGTCTAAGAAGGAAACGGATTCATTTTAAAAATTCAATAGAAGTCATATCACTGGAAGAACATAACATTCTTCAGGATCTTGACTAAATTAAGTATTAGAAATTTGCAGCAACTTGTACTATATCATCAATACAACATAATATTTTTTTTCTTTCTGTACCTAAACCTTTTTCTTTGACAAGAAAAATGGAATATTATATTTATGTATTTACTACTATGGTAAAAATATGTACTAGTTTATAACATAATAGAAACTGAGATAGTATCACTAATAGCTGAACACTTACAATGTGCCAAGCACCGCATTACTTTATTTGATCTTTCTTATGAAACTAAGAAGTTGATACTTATTATACCTACATAATACATGAGCTATTAATATTTAAAGAGATCAAGTAACTTTTCTATGGTAAAATGGCTAACGTGTAGTTAAGCTGCAGTTCAAACTTGTCTACTCTTAAATCAGAGCTCTGAAATTCTACTCTATACTGTTTCTTGTATAAACTCTTTAAATATTAAGGACATTATCATTTCTTGTTCACGCATATAAAAAGCTATTACTCAGGTTGCTGTTTGGAATTTAATTTATGTTTTTGACTATATCAAACATTTTTCTTCAATATCTTACCTTATATTCATGAGTAGAAACTCCCTTGCCATCTGATTATGTTAATATCCATGTCAGATTTTAGGAAATATTTTAATACTTTAAGTTCTAACTTATTTAAGAAAGTCTACCTAACATTTATTTCAATTTTGCCAGAAGGTTGGGATATAAATTAATTATTAATAATGGATTAGTTTTTCAGTACTATTTATTTTATCACACACCCATTCCTACTAGTTAGTAATTCTTGCACATGATTTATGAAATATTTTAAACACTAGAATTGGCAAGTATATATCATTGATCAAAACACCTACTGATGTGCTCTAATGGCTATGTAATGTAGCTTTTATTTTTTTATTTTTTTTTAAAGATTTATTTTTATTTTATTTATTTGAAGCAGAGAGAGAGAGGGAGAGAGAGCATGAGGGGAGAGTTCAGAAGGAGAAGCAGGCAACCCACAGAGCAAGGAGCCTGATGTGGGACTCGATCCCTGGACTCCAGGATCACGACCCGAGCCAAAGGCAGTTGCTTAACCAACTGAACCACCCAGGGACCCTGTAATGTAGCTTTTAAATGTATGTGAATATCTGGAAGATCAGATACACAGTTATGCTTTTCTTTTCAAAATATTATAAGCTTAGTTTTCTGGTTTATTTTTCCAAGATAAATCTGTTTTAAATCCTGAAATGGACCCTAAGAACAAAATGAGTGCTTTTGAACTCTTATGACATTGCTATTTCTATGAGACAGGTAAATGATTGATAGATAGATAGACGGACTTAGATGATATAGATATTTCTCTCAATATATAACATGTATTCCAAAATGCACAAAATATGCAGAGAGCTAAATTAATCATTGCAAATGGAATATCTATATCGTCCAGGAAACTTTCTTGGGCTCTTTCAAGTCACTACTCTCTTTTCCCAAGAAATAACCACTATCTTGACTTCTAAAGCTATAGATTAGCTTGGTCTGATTCATAACATCATATATTTTATCTATATAAAACATATGATCTGTATTGAAAATTTGCTTGGGCTTCCAAAACAAAACGCCAGGACTGGGTGGCTTGAATAACATAAATTTATTTTCTTGTAGTTCAGCAGGCTGGGAATCCAAGATGAAGGAGTTTCTTCTGAGGTCTCTCTCCCTGGCTTATAGATGGTCATGTTCTCACTGTGTCTAAACATGGTTTTTATTGGTGTGAGCCCATCCTTCATGTCTAATGTAGATATATATCTTGTTTAAGGCATGTTTTGTTTTATATCTAGCTTCTTCAACATTATATTTATGAAATATGTAAATGTTGCTCTTTGTAGCTGCAGCTAATTCATTTTCATTCTTGCATATTATTCCATTTTATTAATGGGCCATTCAGTTTTTTAACCTATTCTACTCCTAATATTTGGGTTTTCTTCTAGTGTTGACTATTAAAATCATTTCAGTTATGTACATTCTCATGTAAGACTCCTGGTATGCATATAAACTTCCTGTTGAGTTTATACCCAAGATTGAATTTACTGGGTCATAGATTACATGATCAATCTCAGAAGCAATTCATTTTGCTTGGCATAATATCTGCCAGTTCCATCCACGTCATTGCAAATGGCAAGATTTCAGGTGTTTTGATGGTTGCATAGTATTCCACTGTATATATACACCACATCTTCTTTATCCATTCATCTGTTGATGGACATCTAGGTTCTTTCCATAGTTTGGCTATTGTAGACATTGTTGCTATAAACATTTGGGTGCATGTGCTCCTTTGGATCACTACATTTGTATCTTTAGGGTAAATACCCAGTAGTGCGATTGCTGGGTCACAGGGTAGCTCTATGTTCAACTTTTTGAGGAACCCCCAAACTGTTTTCCAGAGTGGCTGTACCAGCCTGCATTTCCACCAACAGTGTAGAAGGGTTGCCCTTTCTCTCTATCCAGGGAGACAAACCATAAGAGACTCTTAATCTCAGGAAACAAACTAAAGCTTGCTGAGGGGATTGGGGGGAGGCATGGGGTGGCTGGGTTATGGACATTGGGGAAAGTATGTAATATGGTGAGTTCTGTGAATTGTGTAAGACTGAGGATTATGTATGTATGTATGTATGTATGCATGACAGACATACACCTCTGAAATAAATAATACATTATATGTTAATTTTTAAAAAAAGGAAAAAGAAAAGAAAAAAAAAAGAAGATAAGCTAAACTGGGTTTCAAAGTGGTAACAATTTACATTCTCTCCAGCAGTGTACAAGAGTTCCTGATATTCCCAGGTGTCTACCAATACTTGGTACCATCATTCTATTAATTAGGAAATGACTCAGTGGTGAGTGTCATGGTATCTCATTAATTTCTCTTTTAATCAGTATTTCCCTTACTAGTAAAGAGGTTGAGCATTTTTTCCTATGTTTATTAGCTAACTGGATGTCTTCTTTTGCTGAAGTGCCTGTTCAACCATTTCGTCAATCATTATATTGGAATGTTTTTTTTTTCCTTTTTAATCCATATGAGTCCTTTTTCATTTTGGATATAAATCCTATCACATATATGAGTTGTAAAGTCACTGTTGCTCTGTAAGCTTGTTTTTTTCACTCTCTGAATGCTGTTTTGATTGACAGAAATTTTACAATTTAATTTAGTTCATCAACTTTTCCCCCTTATGGTTATTTTTTGTCTGTGTGAGTTGTTTGAATGTTTTTTCTAATTCAAGGTTGTGAGAATATTTTTCTGTATCTTCAGAAGTCTGTTTGGCCTTTCACATTTTAGAACTGTAATCTGTATAATTCTTTGACCCAGTAACATTCACTAGCAAGGCCTTTCTATCACCCCTGGTCTGCAGTGCTGTCTTTGTCATAAGATAAGTGCTCATACAGCTATGAAGCCACAAAAACACACTGATAAATCTTAAATCATACTGACAAGTAAAAGAAACCAGCCTGAAAAAAGCTACATACTATATAATTCCAATAATATGACTTTCTTAAAAGGCAAAAATATAGAGAAAGTAAAAAAAAATCAGTGGTTCCCAGGGGTTCAGGGGTGAAAGGTGAAGTACAGGAGATATTTTAGGGCAGTGAAATCATTCTGTAGCATACTGTAATGGTAAATACAATAAATCAAACATCTCCAAAACCAAAACTTTATAGCACAATGAATGAGTTTTAATATACGTGAAGTTTTAAAAATTTGAAATCCCAAGATGGATTGAGAATAGAGAAAAGCATCTAAATGTATGACAAATGTATGAAACAATTTCACTGAAGAGGATGAGGGAATAAGGTGCTGACCTCAGTGACTTTGGAAATGAGTGGGGTTCAAAAGGCTAAAGAAAAGTAAGAGTATGTAAACATTTTGCTGTAGTTGACAAAGTTTTTCTATTCTATGGGTTATTTGTTTAACAATTCTGAAAACATTTTAAGTCCATACTTAAATTGAACAATTAAGTAAACAGTAGATGGTGGAAGATGGGTTTTTCACTGGTGCAGTGGGAAGTTAGAGAAAACCAAGGGGAAGATCTTAGAATCATTCTTGTGATAATGATTTAGAGTTTAATACATCAGTATGAAGTTGTGTTTAGCTTGACACAGATAGTTTTGAACTGAAATATTTAGATATACACACTCGTATCTCCTTGTTCTTTCAGCTGGGAGGACCTAAAAGTAACAATATCCTAGTTTCACCAAGCATTCCTAGTGCCCAGATCCTGGTTTCTCATACTACTTATTCCCATTAAAAGAAGCCAGGGCTCCCTGGAGAAATGGATAACTTGAGGACTGGGGTAGGAAATATACAATATGATCCTGGAGCATTTCATGGAGACAGAAAGTATAAAAGTGCTAAAAATTAACAAACATGCAGTATGTTTGGAGTATGGAACAAACATGCAGGTGGAGTATGTTTAAGTGACAAAGGAATCAACAGAAAGAGCTTCCAGTGTCCAAAGCTGGAACAATTTGAGCAATAACATAAATAAAGTAGTTATCGTATTTTAACCTAAAGTATAAAGTAGTCCATATTTTATAGTATGGACTATACTACACTATGCACCATACTATGGACTCAGTCCATACTGATGTAACCATATTACTGAGTTCATACTGATGTAAACAAACTATTGAGTAATTTAATAAGTGGAGAGAAGAGGGATATTTCCCATTCAGAAGAATTTCAAATCATTGACGTAATTACAATTTTGTAATTACCCTTAATAAAATCTCTCTTAATAAAAGAGAGATTATATTGAATTCTAATTCATTGAATTATATATATATAATATATATATTATATATATAATATATATATTATATATATATATATATGAATGTAGGAAGCTCTACATTCCTTAAGTTTGGGCTGCACACAGTGCTTTTCTCCTACAACGCACAGTGTGGGAAGGTGAGGGAAAAAGAGTAACTTTACAGTGCAGAAACCTGATGAACACTATCAACCCAGGTGATCAAGGCTAACATCAATATGGTAAGTCATATTGAGATGAAGTGATGAGAATGACAATTCACCTCTCCAGTCTTCCTCCTCAAACCCATAACCTCAGTCTCATTACAAGAAAAATTTCAGACAACTGCCAATAAAAGGACAGTCTACAAATCACCTGACCAGTGTCAAGGTCACCTAAGGCATGAAAAGTCTGATGTCACAACCAAGAGGACCCTAAGGAGACATGAATACCATAATGTGGTATTCTGAATGTAATCCTGGAAGCAAAAAGGGCATTAAGAAAAAGCTGGAACACTTGAATAAAGTATGGACATTAGTTTCTAATAATATATCAATATTGGTTCGTTAATTGTGACTAATGTACTATACTAATATAAGACGTTAATGATAGAAGAAACTGCATATGGGGTCTATAGGAACTCTGGTACTATCTTCAATATAATTCTATAAATCTAAAAACATTCTAAAATAAAAAGTACTTTTTAAAAAAGAAATGAAGGGTGAATGGGGGTAATCAGAGGGGGTGATGAACCATGAGTGTGGACTCTGAGCAACAAACTGAGGGTTTTGGAGGGGAGGGATTGGGGGGTTGGGCGAGCCTAGTGGTGGGTATTGAGGAGGGCACATACTGCATGAAGCACTGGGTGTGGTGCATGAACAATTAATCTTGTAACACTGAAAAAAATAAAATAAATGTATTTGGGAAAAAAAATAAAATTAAAAAGAAATAAATTGACCCAAAGACCTCAGTAAAAAATAAAAACTGTTCAGCAATTTTAATCATGTTTCAAGCTTGTTTTAGCTTAATTCTACTTTGAAGAAAGAATTTATGCTAAATAATTTCAACTTTAATTTATATCGTGTTCAGAGATCATATGTCATGATTTAACTCATCAGAAGTCTGTTGAAACTTTCTTAGGGCCCTATATGTTCAATTTTTAGCAAATATTTCCAAACAATATGTATTATATATGTTCTAATATCTTCTCAATGATGACGGATGGTTTTCTTTCTCTTTCAGTTCTTTGAATTTTCACTTTATGTGAATTATATCATTTATATGTGATGCATATTATAAATTTTATATTATAAGTATAAATTACATATAGAATAAATTTTTATACCTACATACTATATGTATGTATTATATACAATTGAATTTAGAATTGTGATAGCTTCATAGTAAATCCGTTTTTTATTTATTATTCCATGTCCCCAAGCCAGTCTCCTTTGTCTAATAATGCAGCAAATAGCAGTTTTCTATGGCTAGTGTTTGCGTGGGTTATCTTTTTCCTTTATTCACTTAAAGTTTTTACCTTTAGTCACCTATCATGATTTTCTAAGAGCATATAGTTGTTTATTCTAAATCTGGTTTGGCAATTTGTGCATTTAATTGAAGTAATTTATTCTTGGTAATTGTCAATTGGGATACTATTGCGTTTAACTCTCCATTTTACTACTGTTGTTTATTTGTGCCAATTCTTCTTCTTGTCTTCTTTTTATAGATTAACTTTGTTATAACATTTTTCTTTTCTGTTGCCATGACACTTATATACATTTTTATTGTTACTTTATTGATTATCCAAGAGGTCATAACATGCATCTTTGCTTTATTAATCAATGAAAGGATTTTAGAATATTTCAACTCTATTTTTTCTTCGCCTGACTTTATATTATATTTGTCATGTATCTCAATTCTATGCCTTTTAATATTCAGACAACAGTATTCTTGCATTATTAGTTAGTATTAATTTTTGTTTACCCATATACTTAACATTTCTGTTATTCCCCATTCCTTCATGTATCTCCACACTTCTACATGGACTCTTTCAGACTGTCTCTAGAAGGTAGGCATGCTTACCTAATGGAAATAAGAACCCAGAGAAAGCTTTGATTCCTCTTTTTTCTGTGAATCAACTATGAAGCCATATACTATAGATCAAACTCCATCACCTAATAACTATGATCCTGTATATGTCTGATTCTTACCAAGTGAGCTACCCAGTCAGCAGGTGGAGAGTTTGAAATTTCCTCCCCCAGCATTTCTTCCAAGGTTATAAAAATATAGACAATATTTTCTCAGCTGTATTGAGTCCAGAAAATAGAGACAAGAAGAAAGTTCTTTCTTGACATTGTAATGTAATTTTTATTACTGTATGTGTGCTCTTTGAGAGAAGAAATTTTGCTATATTTATGTGTATAAATTATTGATGCCAAGCTCAAAACAAAGCGATGGAAATACCAGTAAAAACAGCATACTCTTCTTTAATTTACATAGTGGAACAAACAAAATCCTCCATTTAGAAAAGCAGTTTCTTTTTTGCTGTTTGTTTTGGTTATTTTCAATAGTCAGCATGACTGTATCTGGATGAAATTTCTGAAATATTAACCAGTAGCTTTGATCTCTGTAGTCACTGTTGTTCCTGCTTAGCCTAACATTCCCAGTCCATTTAATCACAGGTGTTCATTGCTTCAGGAAGAGTAGGTTATAGAGCAGAACAAAGATATCTGTTGAGTTGAATGGATTTTCAACTCACGTCAGGCACAATAGACTGAAGGCAAACAATTTTTGATTTTCAATAACTAGGCACTTGAGAGAAAGAAAAATTTGCTTTGAATTTCAAAAAGGGCTTGGTTTGCTTGATTTAACTCCAGTCAGCTCATGGTACAGAACCCGATTCTCTGGATGATGAGGTTAATAACAATCAGAAAAGAACACATGAAGGGCATAGGATCAGTTTTCCTGCTGCCAATTTATATTGAGTCATGTATATATGACTGAAAAAGTGGTGAATGGATAGAGAGAATGTGAGAAGGGAGAAAGGGAACTGAACTAAACTAATAGTGCCTTGATATAGTTTTATCCTTGGCTCTCATTCAGTATTTAATTTTTTAATATGAGGTCTTGAAAAACAGGACCTGACCTGAAGGGTGAAAGAATTTATAGGGAAGAGGCTCCCTCTTTGTCTGGGATCCTGGAAGTATGAAGACCCTCAATGGCCATAGACCATGTTGATATGGACAAAACAGGGGAGAAATTTGGGTGAGATGGGTCATGAAACAGTCTGACATAGTATCTATTCCTCCTTCATCCTGAAATTTCCCCTGGATTCCATGTTGTATGAGGGGTATGTAAGGGTTTCCACATGCCCCCGTGTTAAGAGTCAGAAGATAGCAGAGAAAGCTGGCTACCATGTGCCGCTGGGTGTGTGGACCGGGGGGAATGGGCTATACCATTTTACTAAGGAGCTATGCTTTCCGGAGCTGGAGATAGGTTGGGGGTTGATTCACACTTCAAGGGGCTCGTGTCCTTACTGTACGCCAATGCACAGGCTTAGTCAGGCGAGAAAGATGTAGGCAGAAATGGCCAACCTCCTCGGGACAAAGCACCATGAACTGACCTTGCTGACAAGTATAATAACAAGTTACAACAGCGGTGGGTGCAGTGGGAACAGAGGCAAAGGTAGGCAGAAATGTCTCCATGACACTGGCTATGAAAATGATCAAAGAAGAACATGTGAAATCACATCGCATTGCCCAGTAACTATGATGTTACATAAGCTTCTGCTGAACAGAGATTCCACCAAAGGCAAGGGAAAGCAGGAATTAAGGAAAGAACCCTAAAATGTTATTTACTCCGAAGGGACTTAGTTAATCTGGAAGTAACCAAGTTACTTTTAATGGGCAAATTTAATTTGATATTGCTGTGGGGCAGAAAATGGGGTCAAAGAGCTAAATGAGTAATACTAACAGAGAAATAAATATAGTTAAATTTTTGCAGGCTTGGGTGTGGAAACAATGAATTATAAATCTTCTCCAAACCTAAAAGGAAGAACAAATAATAATTAACTCATTCTATCTATGCTAAGCATATCATATATAAAAATGTCCTACAGCTTCTACACTGGAACCGATAGTAGAACACGACTATTCATCTACAAATTGACTTTCAAATCCAGGATAGCCTCACCAAACTTTAGTGAGGAGAAAAAAAAAAAGTACTTTATTCTGTTCTTGCTTTTTTCTCCAATATTGCAGAATGCAATAGTCATATGGAACTCTCTGAATATTAGTCAGGATTTCCTTAATGTATGCTGTATTTCAATTTTATTTAAATTTTTATTATATTCCTTGATTTAAAAAATCTACTATACATGCTTGTTAGGTTTATTAAATTTGAATAAAAATCTTTAAAAAAGAGTAAACATACAGCCAGTTTACCAACAAATTCAAATATCTTTTCCACATTCACAACTAAGCAGTGAACATTGAATCGGCAATAAATTTATGTCTCTCAGATCATTTCTCATCTTTGATTATATGTCATATTCTCTTTTCTGACTCCTGCAACTAAGATTTTACTACTTGCCTGCCCACTTCCTTCATTCATCATTGTGATTTTTATTTTTTACATCTACTCATTTTGATTCAGATTTGTTCCATGCTAAATGACATTTAATGCCCGAAACAGAATTTGATCCTACAAAACATGTTTCATTTAATTTGCTTTTGATAATCCCCACACTAATGGCTCAAAATAAATTTACAATAAAAATCAAGATACACTTGAGGACCAAGTGTTCAAATACACTTGATCATAAACCAATTTAAAAATATTTTTAAATAAAATAATATCAATATAAATTTAAAAATTAAGCTTCGGGGTGCCTGGGTGGCTCAGCAGGTTAAAGCCTCTGCCTTTGGCTCAGGTCATGATCTCAGGGTCCTGAGGTCGAGCCCTCTCTGCTCAGCGGGGAGCCTGCTTCCCCCCTCTCTCTGCCTGCCTCTCTGCCTACTTGTGATCTCTTTCTGTTAAATAAATAAATAAATAAATAAATAAATAAATAAATAAATAAATAAATAAAAATGAAAAATTAAGCTTCCCACACTTTCATCGACTGAAGATAATCAGTTAGCATTCTGCTCTATGTCATTTATTTCCTTCTCTATACAGTATTCTACTGAGTTCTTTCCACAGTGTTTTCTCCTAGTTTATCTTCTTGGTTGTGATTTATAAATTCATTAAGATTTTTAATATGGCTGTTTCCCGTGTCCATTCCAACACTGAACATTCTGTGGGAGCTAAGGTGACATCATCTAGTTACAAAACATCTTGCTAATCTAAGACAGATATATAGCTTTGCATATGTGAAATTGGCAAAAACCCTTTCCGTCTGTCTTCTTTAAATGAAGCTTCTGCTGGACAGATGTATACAAGAGTAGAATGGTAGCCAAACCAGATAGAATGTTTGACAGAAGCCTGTGCTTTTAGGGCTCTTGGTTCCTGACTTGAGATGATTCATTTTCTTTAAATGTTATTTAATAGGATTTAAATTTTGTTTTCAACATTATGATCCCCAGAGGAACTGCTACCCTACCTGTGCACAGAGATAGGTTTAAAGTTTACAGAAAAGCAGACACGAAAGTTTGCTCAAGGCAGGATTTTGACGTTTCTCCCATGTCTATCTAGATAAGCAGTTGATGAAGACCTCAAGGCCCATTTCGTATAAAACAGCATTTCCAGGACCTGGCAACAGAACTTAATAAAAGGTTTCAATTAACAGGTAAGGACGAATAGCAGAGAGTAACAAATTGAGAAGTGAATGAGAGTGAAGAAAAAGGTCTATGTTACTTTTCAATCAATTTGAAAGAGAAAAACAAAAAAGATGGAGTAGTAGCTTGAAAAGGGTATAACCCTTAGGAAAGATTGCTCAGAATTATACTAAGCAAGACTAGGCAATCCCAAATTCTCACAGGCTTAGAACCACAAGGATGTTTTCTTGTTCATACTACATATCTATCCTTTGGCCACTCAGAGACTCATGCTAATGTAGCAACTGCCTTCTCAAAGGTTCCTAGCTGTTGGGACACAGGAAAAGATAGAGATCTGCCCATAAATTGCTCATCAGGTAATGCCTTATTTCACTTCTGCTTATAACTCATTGTAACTCATTACTGGCCCAACTACACCACCAAGAACCACAACGTGAATTCCTATCATTTGACCTAAGCACAGAGAGCTGGAAATATTTGAAAACATCACTGGGTATTACCATGAAGACCTTGGAAGGAAAAAAGACAATGGAGAGAATATAAAAATAGAAAATGTGAGAGCAATCTTTGTTAGAACAATGTGTAAGAGCAGGGGAAGACAGGAAATTTAGTGTCAAGGTAGAGGAGTCCTCTTTCTCTGAGAAGACAGAAAATACTGACCTAAAAACTGAGTCTAGGGGCACCTGGGTGGCTCAGTGGTTAAAGCCTGTGCCTTCGGCTCAGGTCATGATCTCGGGTCCTGGGATCGAGCCCCACATGGGGCTCTCTGCTCAGCAGGGAGCCTGCTTCCCCCCTCCTCTCTGCCTGCCTCTCTGCCTACTTGTAATCTCTCTCTCTGTGTCAAATAAATAAATAAATAAAATTAAAAAAAAAAAAAAACTGTTTAAAGGTGGAAGTGTTAGAAGTTGAGAATATCTTTTTTTAACACTCTCAGTGTTTCCTATGAAAGAAGATTTTTACTTAGAATAAGGGGAGTGATTAGGAAATAACTCCCATAAAGTACTGGCGAAGGTCTGGAAAATTGGTAAACATTGATGGGTAGAAGTGAGTAAGGGATGTTAAACAATACATGGTACTGTGGACCCAACTGTGGCTGGAGACCACACATTTCACATGGAATCTTCGGTTTACGATAAGTGGCCCAGAAGCAGAAGCAAAGAAAGTAGCAAGTTACATCTATTCAAGACTCAAGACTGAAGTGATGAAAGCAGATGAAGAACCAAGGTATAAAACATGGTGAGTGTTGTGGTGATATGTTTTGAAGTTATAGATCATATTTGTAAGGTTTTGGGCAAAGAAAGAGAAGTATGGTTGATGTTTAGAGGCTGAAACACAGGAAGATCCTGGGATTGAAGTTTTCAATCAGATCAAAGAAAAAGGTTATCTGTAAGCAAGGAGGGCAAGAGTAAAATGATGGAAAATCATGATTCTTTTGTGTGTATGCTTCTCCAACAGCTCCCAAATTTTATGGCTGAGCCCAATACACACTCACTTCTCTCACACACAATGATTGATGGTGCTGTTCCCAAGTGAGACAGCTTTCCTGGGCAGCTTTCTCTAAGCAATGAATTAAGCAGATCCAGGCTCCTCCCTTTTTGTGATTCCACCAATTCATAATTCTTTGCCTTCAATCATGAAGGCAGGGAAGAGAGAGCATGGAAATTCACAAGGGATGATTATTAGGCCGGATCTACATAACATCTGCCTATAATTCTTGAGCCAGACCTATTTATCTTCACCTAAAAGTAAATATATTCAGAAATGTAGTCTTCTTATTTTCTAAGAAGGAAAATTAAAAATGGTATCACTAACTTAAGAGTATTTTCTATCCCATGTCCTGCCCTCTAATCACAATTCATGTAATAGCCATTCCTACATGTAGAAGACACTATCTTCGCAAGGAGACAACCCAAGTCCCCCCACTAGTCCCCATATCCAGTGCCAAGTTCAAGATTTCTTATTTTTCTACAAACTTTCACATCAAATTTATATGTAGCTCATAGTGTTCCATATTTATAGATATCACATAATAAGTAGGTAATGTTTCAAAATAATAATAAAAATAATAAGCAAAAAAAAGTTTTGTATGTAGCTCTCCTTTGTCCAGCAATCTAGAAACTTCAAAGGCAGCTTATCTGCCCATATCCTCCCCACATTCATGCACATTCACAGACTCAATACACAATGGTGGAATAGGGACAAATCTACTATAATAACATTTTGTTTTGGAAAAATAAGACTGGAAGACACATTACAGTTATTAGTCCATACAACTTTTGAAATCCTACTTGAAGACATCAAGAATTTTTCTGACCCTGAGGTTGAGGATGCCCTTTAATAATGCTTTCATTCTG